>JARKIC010001367.1:0-127094 GCA_029378375.1 Mycena olivaceomarginata | reverse complement strand
TGCCTGTGGGATGCAGAGAGCAAGCACCACTGGGCAAGTCATTAAAGGGCCACACTGGTTGGGTCAGATCAGTAGCCTTCTCCCCTGATGGGAAGCATATTGTCTCTGGCTCCAATGACCAGGACTGTGCGCTTGTGGGATGCAGAGAGTGGAGCACAACTGGGTGAGCCATTAAAAGGCCACACTGATTCAGTTGCATCAGTAGCTTTCTCTCCAGATGGGAAGTATATTGTCTCTGGCTCCAATGACAGCACTGTGGGCTTGGTGGGATGCAGAGAGTGGAGCACCACTGGGCAAGTCATTAAAGGGCCACACTGGTTGGGTCAGATCAGTAGCCTTCTCCCCTGATGGGAAGCACATTGTCTCTGGCTCTTCTGACAGGACTGTGCGCTTGTGGGATGCAGAGAGTGGAGCACCATTGGGCGAGCCATTAAAAGGCCACACTGGTTGGGTCACATCGGTAGCCTTCTCCCCTGATGGGAAGCATATTGTCTCTAGCTCCAATGACAGCACTATGTGCTTGTGGGATGCAGAGAGTGGAGCAACCCTGGGCAATCCATTGGAGGGCCACACTGGTTCAGTCCGATCAGTAGCCTTCTCCCCTGATGGGAAGCATATTGTCTCTGGCTCTGATGACAGCACTGTGCACTTGTGGGATGCAGAGAGTGGATCGCAACTGGGCAAACCATTAAAAGGCCACACTGGTTCAGCTACATCAGTAGCCTTCTCCCCAGATGGGAAGCATATTGTTTCTGGCTCCCAGGGCAGCAATATATGCTCACAGGATGCCCTCCAGGTTGCCCACTCCAACACAACACCCTCTCAATCTGGCTTGCCCATCTCCTATTGCAGCATTCCTATAAAAGTAAGCTCGAATTCATTCTATAGGCTCCCAGTGTTTACTCTCTTCTATTCCAGCCTGAAATCCCTTATGTTTCTCCTTTTGGACTATTCAGGAGGGGTGGATCTTGTCTAACACTGGAGAATTGCTCTTCTGGCTGCCTCATGAACACAGGATTGGATTCTGGATGCCTCTTAACAAACTCATAATTGGCAGACAACAAACTTTGCTTTCATATAATAAATTTGCTCATGGTACCAAGTGGGCAAAGTGTTATCTACCATCACTGGCAGAGCACCCTTAGTAGGACTGTGTGATAATGTTTACCCTCCATAGCTTAGGTTTTCATAGTTCAGTTGTTGTCAATTGAATTGTCTTTCTTCACCATACCTCTGTTGACATGGTAGTACAGTTTTAGAGTACTCTGTGACTCAGGGACATGCCTCAATCCAAATGAGGAAACTTGCCATCACTGTAATATCCTAAAAACTTCAATATAGGTTTAAATACATCTATTTGGCTTAGATGCATGAGGAATAAGTTATCTGCACAAGATTGACCCCATGAGGCAGTGATTTTGACCCAGGAAGTACTTAACTTGTTGTGGAATAGATATTCAGAGAGGGGCACAAGAAATCTGAGTAAAGTGTAGATTGAGGGGGTGGTATGAGGGAAAGAGGGGAAGTACATGAGGGTCGGCTGCTCCCATTCTTGTGGGACACCAGAGCCTGCAAGCAAAATAAAAGAAGGTACATGAAATGCAACCTACCTAAATTGGCCATTGTAAAGACCTCCATTGATGGGAATCCTTCAGCACTAATTTAAGCCGGGAGGTGTGCAAAGACGAATAGGGAGCCACACTGCCCCACTCAGCATTGACTTTGGGTGCCCAATCCGAGCCAAGGCTCCCCAGCACAATCTGAGCAAGCACAGGCTTCCAGATCAGCACTGACGTTGGGATTGCTACTGGATGGGTAGGGTGGAAGTGACTCAAATGTGATAGAAACAAAAGAAGGGAACTGGAATGGAGAATCACTAAAATGCAGTAATATACGCGGCAGTGGAAATGGCACTGGCCGGCATCATTCAGCATCGGCTACCAGCGGATGCCAACGTGACCTCCACTGGATTCCAGTGACAAACCGCACAGCGTTGGACCACCACCGACACCCAATGTCCTCCACTGCATCCCAGTGGACCTGTAAGTCAATGAACAACGAGTGCAATGTGCTTGATATCACTATTCCCCAATGGAACTTGTTGCATTCCACTGCCTCTTCTCCAGCTGGCTGTCAATGTACTTGACTGAGTTCCTATGGAATCCATCAGATCCTGGTGGAATATATTGGTCCCTGGTACAGATCTTGAGCCAATAATTTCCATCAAAATGTTCCACCAGCCACTGCAACATAATGTTTCTGAATAACTCAGATTTGGTTGGGTTTTAAGGTAGTGGGTACATTTCAGTGTGCTATTCTTTCCAGACCAGAGCTCTCATCCTCAATGAGACACATGAAAAGATCCGACTGTGCAGCCCAAATTAAGCGCTCAGGCTCTAAAATCGGGACACTGGTTTCCGTCCAGGAAAATCACAATGCTCTGTGCCGCGAAGATATTTCAGCATACATTTTTGGTGTGTTACAACTGTTGGAACATAGATTTATTGGTTGAGATAATCACAAATTTTTTGAAACCGTCAATTACCTTGATCAACCCCCACTGCTTCTACACAGAATTCATCGGAATATCCCCAAATTCTTCCAGAAGACCTGCTTTTCAACCTTTTCCGCATAAATCATCATCAGAACATGCACAAAAAAATTGTAATTGATAAACATATGATGCAGCTGAGACTCAAATACATTGAGCCACAAGTTCAACTGCTCTGCAGTTTCTGTATTGAATGCCCAAGTTTGATGATTGACGCCATTCACATCCTGTTCACCCAAGATGAGATCTGGCTGAAACCTGTTTTTGGGAGCAGGGTTGCAACATAAACGACACAGAATATCAATCACATGATGGCCAATGTAGTGCCACACGTCAACAATGAATTTGGTTGATGTGATCCATGGATCGTCAGGGTTTTGTGTGATGATATGGCACAAAAGGTCACAAGCGTCGTTGTAGGCAATGAAGCTGGGTGTGGAATTCGGATGGGCTTCCCAAATTCGATTAAGAATCTTGAGAACTTGGGGTGTACTCTCAGATCGGTACCATTTTCCCCAACCGATTGGATACCCGCATGCCAATTGTACTGTCTGCAGGCAGCAAATCTTCTCTGCCTGGAAGGTGTGGACAATTTTATTGCCAGGAATGTTGCCGAGGAGGGGAAGAGAAATGTGGAGAGTTAGTCTGTGGGCCGCTGATTGATGTGCTCAGAACCTATATATGAAACACACAAATAACCCCACTTGACTCGAGAGTGGCACAGAAACAGTCCAGAGACTGTTCCAACAACCAACAAACAAATCAAACGGCAATATATGCACGTTTCCAGAGATCCTGACGAGTTACAGCCCCTAGTACAGGGCCTTGTAAAGGTTGTAGGGAGAGGTTTCGTATCTCAAAGAGACAGTAGAGCAAACTGCGTAGAACATGTTTCTAGACACAGTGGAAACATTGTTTCCAAACAAAGTAGATTTATGGCTTCGCAGCATGTGTGTGTGTCCAAGCGACAGAGAAACAAGTTTAAAGTAGTCCCATAGACTCAAATAAGGCCCCTAGTCTGAGCAACGCCAGCAGTCACGTTTCCAAAGCTTTCCCTTGACAGTACTTTCTGAAACCTGCTCCGCAAACAACAACAATAATGTTTCTTTCAACAGAGTCCCAGTTCCAACAGATTCTCAGAGTTCAGACAGTTTCCAGGCAAAGCCCAAGTGCGTCTCCAGAATAATATATGATTCAGAAACAATTAATATTTCGACTAATAGTGCTACTCTATAAGAGTGCGTTCACCGAGGATCCCAGATCAACCCAATGCGCAAGCATATAGCCTACTAGTTCGGGGGAAGATGCTGTATCCATCGTAGAAACACCCTCA
The DNA here is from genome assembly GCA_029378375.1 of Mycena olivaceomarginata. Lineage (NCBI taxonomy): Eukaryota > Fungi > Basidiomycota > Agaricomycetes > Agaricales > Mycenaceae > Mycena > Mycena olivaceomarginata. Next base: position 123,210 of record JARKIC010001367.1, on the reverse strand, counting down.
GATACTTATACAACCACCAAGACACTGTTACAAAGCCCAAAACACAATCCCAATGAGTCAAAAGTCTGTTTATCCGCCTCTTTAACCGCGTTTCCGTCAGTTGTTCTTCCGAGCGTCGCCTCCCATTGGTCCCCAACTGCGAGCACGCCATGTTCCCTTGCCAATTACGAGGCAGGAACCCGTCAGCAGCACCCCTGTATTATTTAGAGGGTGTGTCGATCACCGATAGATCGGCACTGCATCTTGTTCAAACCTGTTTTCTGCTTCAACTCAAGTCTCCTCTTGGTTCCAAGTGCAGATAGTACTCCTTTGTAGGTCTCGGTAGGTACCCGTTTCTATAGGGTTTCCCAGAAAGGGTTCTTGAGAAAGAACTTTGGAACACCTTTAGAGTTGTGATCTGGATCCTCAGAATAGCCGACCACCTGTTTTGGTGTATCCGCATTCGATGGAAACCGGCAACACTGGCAACCGAAACACTTGTGACCAAGCACGTCTCCTCTAGCGTCTCAACACAACACAACACATTGCCAACTCCCGTTCCTTTGACCCATTTCCGTTGCTTAAGTGGATGTTGGAAACAAGTCAAAAGGAGTTCCTTGACTTATTATTTGGCTGCACGTTTCCCTTACAGTTTTCAGGGCGAGACTAGCCAATGAACATTCTAATTCCTTAGAATGTTCACCCCTTTCTCTGTGGTTCGCCCAACAGCTACCAGGAACCAGTACTGTTGCATAGAAACAACAGTTTCAGCAAGATCAGAAACACGCAAAATTACGTGTATCTAACCATGGCCCAATTACTGGCTTATCACCGCATCGTCAGCAAGCCCCTGTTGTTGCTGAATGACACCGCAGAGACCAAGAAAGGTGAGACGAGAAAAGTGTGCGGCCCACTGAATATGTGCAGGAGTAGCACATGTGAGTGCACCGGTATGAGAACAACGCGGGGAGCTGTGAACAGTAGGGATTGAAACCAAGCATCATAAATAGGCCATAATGTCTGTCTTCCCTGCAGGTACTGGGACATTGCTGTGTGGCGATGCAAGGTCCCCGTCTGTCTGCTATGCAGTGCTGTGGCCAAGATATTGGCAGAGATGATATGTCAGAAGAGATCAATAGATATGAAACAGGCACAACGACCTGTGGTGGAATACAGTGGAATGCGGTGGAGGTTGGTGGATGAAGAGAGCACAAGATCCAATGATGGCCATTGGAGATTGCTGGAAGTCGGTATCTTATCTTGCCGAACTGTGGGCAGTAAACATTATGAGGTGTTTCAGGGTGTATATATGGCAGGAAACCAATTGTCTATGGTCGAGTATGAGGTGCAGTGAGGCCAGACGACCTCGGGATATGTTTGGGGCTTCAGGCATGGCTGTATGGTTACATCTGAAGGTGCTCAAATGGCAGAGGAGAGACAAGTGGTCTCCCTTGGCTAGTCAATGCATCATGTGAAGTGGAGCAAAGGCAGTGGTCAGGATAACCTCTGCCTCGCCCGATGGGTCGCTGTCGGGCATGGGCTAGGTTTTCCCAGCGCAAGAGAGCTCGTCTTTGCCCTTCTGTGGAAATCACAGTTGGTGATAGGGAAGGGTCATCCATGTGTGCATCACAGTGATGCTACAAGAGTCCAGACAGTCTGGGGAACAGTCGTATCCAGCTGGCAATGGTGTGGAATGGGTGTGAGCGATGAAGAGAGTGCTGGTCTCATTTGAAGACAGTCCCGATAGGGAAGGTCACTCATGCATGCATCACAGGGACTGCTACAAGAGTCCAGATGGTCTGGGGAATGGTCGTATCCTGCTGGCGATGGTGCGGAATGGGTCCAAGTGGTGAAGAGAATGGTCCAAGTGGTGGAGAGAGTGTTGGTCTCGCTCAGAAGCTGCTTCTGGTAACATAGATTCCTGATTAGGAAGATCTGTCGTGTACACCCAAGTTTGCTCTGGATGGTCCACAGGGGCCATGAGGTGACAAGTGGTGCATAGCATGCTCAGAGACCTCACAGCGTCATGGAAGAGGAACAACAGCCAGCTTCTCCACCAGATAGGTGAAATCTTGTTCCTCTGGCGGAATAATGAGGTCATGCATAACCATATGGGTCATGTATGCCCAAGAAACGGATCTATGAAGGTTTTGCTATGGCATTGGTGGCCTGAAGATGTTGGGGAGTAGAAAGTGTGTCTATCTCTCCATTTGTACTTAAATCACCTCTATACATGTTGTTATTGATGAGATCTGTTGAGTCTTAGGGGCTAACCCAAAAACGGAATGGTCACATTTGGTTGTGTGCCAAGAGTTGTTGATTCTCATGTCAAACAGCCGACAATAGACAAAAAGTGTAAAAAGTGTAAACAGCAAAAAAAAAAAAGTGTCTGGCACCGGTGAAACAGTGTAATATAAATGCACGGCATCTAGTGCTATTCTTGTGATTCCTATGACCAGTATTTATACAATAGGAAGCAACTAGCACTTCTGTTGTTACTAGCAAACTAGCTAGTATGTAGACCACTTGTTAGGTGATATAAAGGAGAGCCAGAAGGAGCCCTAACTGCTGACTGTAGCACAAGACTACACCAGTGACACACTAGCTGCTAGTCAAGTATACAAACAACCAGGGATTAAACCACTGCCTAAACATTCACTGAGACATGACCCAGGAGACTCTAGTAGTCGAGAGATGACTTGCTATGGGGCTAGTTAGTAGTCGAGAGATGACTTGCTATGGGGCTAGTGATAGTCTAGCAGACAGAAATTGACGATAGATGTATAGCTAGGGGACGGTGCCTCAAGCTAGCACACTCGGTGCAGGTCTAGGCTATACTATCTAATCTCTAGATAAGGGTCGAAGGCGGTGACAGGCAGAACAATCTGGCTAGCACCGACTAGGACTCTAACCAAGCATACCACAGACACATGAGAGACGCGATGCAAAAGCTAGGGCCTGATACAGGTAGCTAGCTCGAGCGGAATAGCAGGGAGGCTATTGGTGCGGAGCTAGGGACAATCACCAAGGCTGTACCAATAACCAGAGGTCTGATTGATGTTCTGACCAATGAGCAATGACCCTAGAGCACCGGCTGTAACACTGGGTTGTCTAGATGCAATAGATGACAGAGGAGAGATGATCCAGGACACCGGCTACATTACCGGGTGGTCCAGATGCGGTCCTCGGTTATAGATGAGGAGCTAGGGATTTGCAAAATACCCATGGTTGGACACTAGCTAGTCAGCGAGGCTGATCTAGTGCATACCAGAACCAGTCCCAAAACCAACAGCAGTTGTTTCATTGGCTGACCATCCTGAATCACCTTATATTTGCTTATTGTATTATTCAGCTCGCTTTTCACATGTATCTTGAACCTAGTAGTACAAAAGGGAGTGCAGGAGTGACTAGCACCTCAGATCATTACACCCCAGCCTTTGGACGAAGCTGGTGCAGGTGGTCTCAGGCTGCTAGTGGAGGTTGACAGCGTACTTCACTTGTAGTAGTCTTTATATTGGAATCAGTAAACTGTTGACTCTGGAACATCAAGTGCTTACAGTAAATGGCAGTACCTAAGGCGTGGATTGAAAAAATTCTGTTTTGGGATGTTTTGGAAGAATTCCCGATATCTCAATGAGTTCTGCACCGATTCACATGAAACCTAGATAGAAATACGCTAATTCATGGTGAATTAGTGATAGAAAGAAATTTGAAAAAAATAATGTATATTCAGCGACATTGGTTTAATGGGCCATTTTGTTGATGACTGCAGTTTACAAGCATCTGGACACATCCCAATGATGTGGATTTTTGTCAGGTAAAGCTTTGATACATCCTGAAACTTGTAATAGAGTTGTAATCCTCAAAAGTTCAATCTATCATGCTTGTAAACATCAGGACAATGATCAATACACTGCAATCCGGAAATATTGCGAAATTTGAATCCATTGCTGAGGTCTTTGCAAATATGAATCTATTACAACTTGCGGAATGTATCAGAGCCTTACCTCACGACATCATTTGGATGTGTCTAGATGCCTGTAAACTGCATTCATTAACAAAATGGCCCATTAAACCAATGTCGCTGAATATACATCATTTTTGTAAATTCCTTCCTATCACTAATTTGGCATGAATTAGCTGAGTATTTCTATCTAGGTTTTATGTGAATCGGTGCAGAACTTGTTGAGATATCAGGAATTCTTCCAAAACATCCTAAAACAGAACTTTTTCAACCCGCGCCTTAGGTACTGCTAATTGCTGTAAGTTGAGGATTTTGTATTGTTGGTCCTAGACCTCCACATATAAAATAAGGGTGTTCTATTCAAGAACCAGCTGCAGTTTGCGCTAGTGAGTTTGCCTTCACCCCGATATTGATGGAAGTGCTGTCATAGTGTGTTGGATCACTTGCTAGGTGGATTGTGTGTTGACTTGAGCCCACTAAGTAGAAGATGGACTAGGTGCCCTCACCTCCAGTTTAGCTATAACTTGTCAGTTACTTCGCCTTCACCCCAATATTGACAGAAGCACTGTTGTAGTGTGCTGGGTCACTAGCTGGACACTTGTAGTGAGCTAGTCCTGTTGTTGGTTAAGGAATAGGTTGACAGTCAAGGAGAGTCTTGCCGTTTGAGTCATTTGGAGTTAGCCTCAGTAGTCCTTAGGTTGCCTAAGATGAGGATTTTCACAAACCTACAAACCTCTGCCCTGGTGTTCTCAACCTAACGGTCCAACCATCTTGTATCCACCCTATATAACCCACCCCAAACCAAACCATCCCTAGGTTCCTAGCAGTGTTTTTGTTGGTGGTTGCATATTGCTAGCACGTTGTAGAATGTGTTGTAGAAGCCTATAAATCAAACTTGTGTTTGTTCAAACCTGCTGGTCGCATACTATGGCCTGGACCCAAACTCACAAAGAGAAGCACTTGGATCCTTGGAGGTAGATTGTAGTAGTTGGTTGTTTTTGGTGTTTGTTCACAATATCTTTCAACTAGCTATTTCTAGTCATATAATAAGTGCATTGTTTCATCGGTCTACTTTGAGCTCCCCTAGTGTCACTGAACATGTTCTCACCTTTAATTGGACAATAATTCCAGATGCTGAGGCGGTTTCAAGATCATGGTCATGTGACAGCTTCAGTCAGAAAGATGGAGACCAAGACAACTAAGCACGACTTATGGCGTGCTAGAGAAATACATGTGGACTAGCCCCGGTAGCAGGTCATAGTACCCATGGTTAAGAATGCCTTCTATGCCATTGGCCATTCACTACTCGGGCTCCTACCCTTTACTGTTCCTATTCATTCCATCTATCTCCTTTCTCTCTCAAATGTATAAAAGCCAGTTGTGTACTCTGTATTAGCCAGTAAACTATCCACCCAGATATACGGGCAATATAGTAGACTATATTTGTGAAAAGATATCAGACAGATTTGAAGACACACAGAAAAGATTAGAAGATATGGGACGTCGAAAAGACTACTACTGCATTGATATAAAAGCCCTCGTTCAACCTATTCAACTTGTCTCCTGTAGCAGCACTTTAGGCTTCCAGGTTAAGACTTGTTAACAGAAGTGAGACCGCCGCCTTCAGTGTAACTGTCCACGTAATTAGCCCAGCCCCCACCTTCTGTATAACTGCCCTCGTTTTGTTGATACCGCCACCATTCATACAGTTAAGGTTGATATTGAAGTAGTGTCTGTCTGTTGATAGTTTGCGCTACCTTCTGCTTCTTGGCTAGTTGCCAGTAGTGCTAGGTTCTGCCGACAGTTAAGGTTGATATTGAAGTAGTGTCTGTCTGTTGATATTTTGCCCTACCTTCTGCTTCTTTGCTAGTTGCCAGTAGTGCTAGGTTCTGCCGCTCACAAAGAAACTGAAGACTTTGAACAGTCAAAGGTTTACTTGAGTCTTGATATTCTGTTGGCATGAAGTCCCTGCTGCCCCAGCATTACTGTGCTTATACCACATAGTTTGCTATTGAAACAAAGTCTTATACAACCTTTGCACACCCTGTTGATGGGTGATATGTACCCTACTTCCCCAAACACACACACACAAGCATTAGGATTGGATTAGTGTTTTGTTTTGATTTTGGTTGGATTGTGATTAGTGACTAGCTCGCTTCACTATCTAGTTGATTTCATTAGATTACACGGCTGCACCCTAGTTCACCGACTCAACGGGTCACAACCTGTGCCGAATTGAATGAAATTGTACAGTATTGCCTGAACAATTTTTTTTAGGTTCAAATGTGTTCAAACCTGAACCGAACCTGAGCCCAGGTTCGGGTTCAAGGTTTGGACATGGCCTGAACTGAACGTGAGGGGTCAGGTTTGGTTTTTGGAGAAACAATCCCTGAACCTGAACTGAACTGAACTTTGCCACTACTAAGTTTGTAACTACGACCACAAGTGCTAGGAGTGTCGGGTACACCATGCAAAGGCTGAATTGGCCTGGATCTAAACTCTATGGCAAGCCAGTACCTGATTGCGATCTTGAAGAGTGTCAGTGACCCCCTGTGATACCACTTGTAAGGGGCCTGGCAGATCAATGCTGTCATGTCCCTTACATTGTATCTGTTTTATTATGATTCACTTGCTTAGCGACTTAAAATACCTATGATACTTACAATACATTCCACATGTGGCACTGCCTTGACCCTTGTACTTATTATACTCTTGGTTCGTTGTAGTACACTTTGTCAAATCAAAACCAGTTTCGGGGCTACCTAGCCCTTGAGATTCTTCTACCCCCTGCTCTTGTGTTCTAGCTTCGGCCATCTCGGGGCCCTGCCCCATGACACCACTGATCAGCATGGAGTCGTGCTCTGCTATCATCCTTCAAGCTCCAAGTGCCCAGTGGTTCAGCCCATGTGCGATCTCCTCCCCACACTTGTGGACTCTACCATGCCTCGTATCAGCATTACATTGTGTGTTGTTTCAAGGCTTGTTGGTCACTGGCCTTGCTGGGGACATACTTCACTTGCTCGCTGGTGCTTTTGGCACTTCCATGCCAGGGCACACAACATCTTTTCATTGCTCTTCCTCTCCCGCCTGTTTCTTCTGCTTCTCTTTACACTTGCGCTATGGTGCCATGTAGCTCAGAAATTTCCTTTTTTGGTAATCCGCTATTTGGGGACAACTTGACTGTCCATCATGAGCTATGTTTCTGTGACTGTCATCATAGGTTGTACCCTCCCTTCGCATGCAAATCATGCTCTTCATACACCCACAAGCTATAGTACGTGCTGCAATGTGACAATGATCTGTCGTCCTGCAGCGTAGTCAATTTCTGCAGACTGGCAATTCATGGGACTTGCTTCTGTACCTTGAGCGTCCCAATCCTTTGGTTTGTTAGACAGTTCGCAGAATTGAGAAATGTGGCCTGAGCCAGAAGAAGTCATCAATATGGAAAGCCAAAGCACCACACTTTAGGCAAGTGTTGGAATCAAATGAGCTGTCTGCCTCATTAACCATTGGCGCAACGAATGCATGTATCTTAGCCGGATGCCCATATTTTACTGTGAACAACTACGTAGAAAGAGTACATATCTATTAGTTGATGTGAGCCATTTATTTGCACCAAAGGAGAGTCAACATGTTGTAGTTTACAGACTAACGAAAACACCCATCCAGATTCGAAATTGGGGTGTGGTCATGGAAATCTAGTCAAGAAAGTTGTTCAGAACAAGATTTAGAACGGGAACAAACTGTCTTAATTCCTACACTTCTATTGATTCCATTCTGAATGCTCTCGAGATGCCCAAGCCAAAGCTACAGTCCAATGTTTTGATTTGACTGAAGATTCATAGCAGAGCTTCGGTTAGCATACCTGGTCAGATGGGTGCCCATCCTACATCAATCCCAAGGATTTATACCTCGATTTGGGCCATCAGCGTGGGCAGACTGTGCAGAGCAGACTTTACCGGTGTCTGTTTGAGTGGCAGAGCCATGATTTACAGGCAGTTCCAGAGAAAGTAGCTGTTATTGTACATCTAAAAGGAAATTGATTTGGAACAGTTAGTATATTCAAAGACATATTAAGATGAACCTTCGGGCCAAACTGAAGCTGAAAGTTTGCTCATTTGACTTTTGTCTGTGGAGCAATTTTTGTCCCGGATGACACCAAATCATCAATTAACCATTCTTCAATGAAATACCTCCTCAGCTGTACTCTTGCCCCATGTGGTTTCTGTATTGGGTCCTCCTCTACTCTCATTGTAACTTACAGATCACAGTCGGTGTTACCTCATTTGCATTGGCACGGTGTCTTTTCATCTGCTCTCATAGCAATGTCATAGCAGAATTGCCATAAATCCCTTATCCTTCTCATCAGTTGCAATTCAGCTTTCAGCACAGCAGCTGGGTCAACTCGAGGCAATTGCGTCAGGAGAAACCAGGTGGTTTACTTTCGCTTGTACCCTCACCATTCATTGTGCCTTCTACCATTACAGACTCGAAAAAACTAGAAGATGAAGTGCAAGTTGCCTGTTATTCCTGAATAAAAGAGTCCCTCCTCCCTGTCTTGGAATCTCTGAAAAATATCTGAACTATTGTGTACGCCATCAATTTTATTATATATACAAGAGCATGGGGGGCCACACATAATTTTAATAAAGGGGTGATTTTTAGCTGACAGAGCCATTGCATTGGTAGATGGTCCATTCAGGAGAGGCAAGGTTATCCAGGCTGGATCAACGAGACCATACTTTCTCCCCTTCTTTCCTTCCCTCTCCTGAATGACCTCTCACTGTCCGGCAATCTACATGGACTGATGGCAAAGCCCGCACTCCAGGGATTCAACTGTTTGGGTGGTTTGAGTAAGCTCAAATTATCAGAGAACGATTGGACCCAAGATGAAGTCGCAACTGAAGCATCCCTTCAAATCTGCAAATCACTTCCTCAGAGCCCAGGCCTCACCACGCTGGATGTCTCCATCCCCAGGGCCAACATCTCGTCCATTTGGAATTGTCAGAAAAACACCATTCAGCTTGCAGTGGCATGGTTCAGCATGCGACCTTGAGAGTGCTTCCAAGGTGTGGCAGAGAGACTTGGAACCAGTCTCAAGCTGTTTGAAGGCTTTGTGTGAGTTCCAAGCCGTCCCAAGCTGTCGCAAGGTACGTCTATATTTTTTTGGGTCAGAAATATTTTAGGTCAATTCTCCATGCCACAGAGAAGTGATTTGACTTGATGCACACACCGTACTTGATTATATTTTTTCAACCACTCTTGTTCTCAAGATCTAACAGCTGTGGAGCCCATGTGAAAAGCCTTCAGCGGTCCACCAGGGACCTGGACCAAGGTACATAACTCTGTTGATGACCCCTGGATATTTTCCTCCTCATGTATATGTGCTTTACACATTGCTAAAAATCAGTTGAGGAGTGACACCTTGTTCTTGCTATGGGTTATGAGGGCGGGGTTGGAGTGGCTGTGGTAGTGGTGAAGGGTGGGGTAGCAGGGGAGCACAGGACAAAGCACCTAGGGTCCCTGTCGGAGCACACCGTCTTTGAGTCGGAGGTCACCGGCACCATCCTCGCGCTCGACATCATCAGCGGCACCCCCCGTCTTACCGATGTTGACATCTTCATTGACTGCCAGCCTGCCATCACCGCCCTTTCCTCTGCTCCCAAGGCTCAACCCAGCCAGTACCTCGTTGCAGCTTTCCACGTGTCCCACCGCCGCCTCCTCCGCTCTCGCTTGATGCTGTGCATCCGGCTACACTGGGTTCCAGCTCATGTTGGCATTGAGGGCAACAAGGCCGTGGATGAGCATGTGAAGGAGGCTGCCCTCGGATCCTTGACCCCGCTGACAAAACACGTCAAGGCACTTGACACCATCCCGATCAGCAAAGCCGCAGCAATTGCAGCGGGCACCTTGTCCTTCAAGGAGAGGTGGGTTTCCGAATGGAACACTTCCCCGCGGTGCCTGCGCCTTTCGGTCCTCGACAGCACCGCCCCCTCCCTCACTGTGTCACAGACGTACGACGACCTGAGTCGCCCCCAATGCAGTGTCCTCACGCAACTGCGCACCGGGCATATTGGACTCAATGTATACCTCCACCGCTTCAACCTTGCCCCCTCCCCATCATGCTCCCTCTGAAATGCCCCCGAGACTGTAGCCCACTTCCTCCTCCTGTGCCCAAAATACCGACGCGAACGACTCAAACTCATCATCAAGCTTAGTACTGCGCGCCTGTCGCTCAAGCTCCTCTTGGACACAAAGGCAGAACACGGCCCCAGGTTCTCCTTCGTCCGCACCACCAACCGTTTACCCAGATACGTACTCTGAATCGAACTGCATGTCCCCCCCACCATCTCAATTTTCTCTTTTTCCCTTTACTATCATTTTCCGTCTCATTATCTCATAAACTGTCCCAACCCCAAACTGTAATTGTAAAAACTTCGTCCAATTTTCATAGCTACCTCACCTTGTGCTCCATACGTATGACCCCATCCTCTCCACAACGCACTCGCCAAATAGATACATCCATGTACTACGTATAGTGCCACATGGGCCCCCGGGACCCACGCGCACTCTAATTGAAACTGAAATGAAAAGAAATTGTTCTTGCTTACTTACTACTTACTTCTACGAGTCATTAATTAATTACTTGCTTGCCAAAAATTGATTACTACAACGACTGTGACTGCAAAGAACCCTTGCTCGTGGAGAAGAACGGGAGCATACACATTTTGTTACTTTCCGGGAAACATCTCAGGTGTTAGAACCATTGACATGGCTTGGAAGTGGTTGGAGGATTCTGAACTGTGCGTTGGAAGCCATTTGGCCATGCAATGGCTTGGAACATGTTCAATGCCAATCAAAGCCGAATAGGATTTCCGACAATACTACTCTCAGAACAGAAAAAATCTATCTGAAAGAGTTGAACATCTCTTCTGTTACAAGCGACGTAATCTGCTACCTCTGCTCCTATTCAGGTCTCACTCGCCTTATCTTGATGGGCCCAAGTAGCGACGTACCTCCAGCAGAGGAGCTGTCTTTGTCCGATCTCTTCTTCATTATGGCACTTCCGAAACACGCCGAGTCCCTTGTTTTTACTCTCATGCGTCGCCACAGCTGAGGGGCAATGGGGATTTAACTCGAGGAATTCCAACCTACTTTCGCGACTCATCCATCGGCAGAGTCTGACCACGAGCGTAAATTGGGCAGACATTCATGGAAGTGGGGATACAGTCGTGCGTATATCCAATATGCTCTTTATAAATTTGGTCAATCTTGCTGGCAGGAATTGCTTCTGGACGCAATCCCAAACCTACCTTCCCCCAGCTTCTTCAGCATTATGGGGTCGACGCTAAATTGTGTTCCATCCCCTACTCTGTTTACAGAGAAGGGTTCTGTGGGGCTGAAACTATAATCCTCTGCCAACCCATATACGCGAGGTTTCGCCGACATCAGTCACATGTGTAGATCATCTGATTCGTTGTCCTCCACTTCCCGGGCCGGCTACATTATGTGTTGTGATTTCTACTCCACTCTGCTCCATCTCTGCTCCACAACCTGCTTCACATAAGAAAGCATATCATCCAACAGCCGCGATAAAATTCTATGAGGCATGAAGGATACTTAGTGATTCTCTACCGGTTGGGATCCAGAACTCATGTTTCTGGGCAGGCATTAGGATCAGACCGTAAAAGGCAACCACAGCCAAGTCAAAGTCGAAATTCCACGAGGAATTTGGAGAGTTGAAAGGAACCTCCATGAAAGATATTTAGTGGTTCTCTACCAGTTGGGATCCAGAAATTGTCTTTCTGGGAAGGTCTTAGGATCAGACCGTAAAAGGAAATCACAGCCAAGTCAAAATCGAACATATCATCCAACGGCCACGATGAAATTCCACGAAGAATTTGAAGAGTCGAGAGGAACAAACATTAATCGTATTTCAGCATTCTCAGGGGATCAGAGTAGGGGATCGGCGCTTGCCACCGCTACTGATCTCATCGTACGAAACCATCACCTCTATCCTCTCCTGCTCGGAAACCACTTTCTCCTCGGACTCGTCCTCCGCTCCGGCTCCTTCATCGAAAGCCACCTCCTCACCGGCATCTGAGATGCCAGGTTCCAGTTCAACGCCCTCCCCGACATGGGGGATGCAATGTCCTGGACCCAAATCACCAGTCGGATGACGAGCGCGAGAATGAACACTATTTCGAGCCCTATTCTACATCTTTGTTCCTATGTACCCTAATCCGGAATTTGCTCCGCCGCCCATTAATTTGCCGCTCCGTTGTGTGGTACAGAACGGGTGGCTATTCCCAAGCCACAGCCACAGGTTTTGTAGCGCAGGAGGAGGCAGCGGATTGTTGGGCAAGGGGGTGGACAGATATTGATCGTGTTTGGGTACGCAGCGACGAAACGGTGTGTGAGAGCAGTGGATTTCTCCGATTCGAATACCTCGAGATGGGGCGAGAACCTGTGGGGGGGAAGCTTGGACCTGATTGAGAGGGAGAAAGTAATTAAAATAATCAAAACGTACTGGCGAGCTTGTCGACCTTTGGCCAAATGATGCTGGAGGAACGGCCCCAGTTGAATAGACCCGAGCAGAGAGTACGTTGCAAATCACTGTGCCTCGGGAACGCCTATAGGTACGCTTGCGAAGCGGAGGGATCCCAGAAAAGCGACCACATTCCAAGTTAGATCTTGGCCAGACGCTGCAGTTAATCATGTCCAGTGTTGGAGAAAAATCCAGATGCAGAGTAGCGTCAGTTGGTTATCCGGAAGGGAAAGCCGCCAGGTGAAGGCAGCACAAGATGTAAGAATGAACCGCGCAGTCCGAGGAAAGACAAATCGACCCGTATGCACCAGTGCTAAGTACCGATTTCTGCGTACTACCCTCTAAGACAGCCGAGATAATACGCCCGATAGGTGGCTCGTACTAGAGGAGAAGTCTTAGTTGGGATTTTACAGGCGTCCACGGAATATCTCAGGATTGCGAGTCAAACCGTAACTGGCAGTGCTTGACGCGTTTGCGGCGTGTCGAGGGCGGTGGAGTCGCGCGAGAGGTCAGCAATAGGTTGTCCAGTAAGACAACGATTGGGCTAACGTAGACTGACAGGTGTGCAGAACGCCCACGAAGTGGTGAGGGAGCAAGCAAGAGAGCCCGCCGGATCAAAGATCAAACACAGCCACGCAGCTTTCCACAACTGCTTTGCCGCGTCGCATCCGTTATTAGTCTCCCTAGTCAGACCATAATCAAGATTATTTTTTGAAAGTAATTTGAGAGTACGAAAAAATAACCTGATATATGATCCTTTATGCTCTTTTTCCCTTGTGCTTACAAGCTTGCGAGTCCAGATCTATAGTCCGCCATCGCCTGCCCGTGAGTGGCTGAGGTCGGGGTTCGTCGGGGGCCGCGCGCCTGTATTCTATCTTCCAATGTGTTTCCGGTCCCTCCATACGAACGATCTCGTCCGTGGCGTTGACGTCGCCCTTTCTCGGAACGGCGACATCTGCACCGCTACCGTCGTTGGACTTGCTTCAATCTGCACCCGCTGCTTCAGTTCCCTGCCCATCCGGAACCTTCATCGCGCACCCATCGCCTTTTTTGCACAGCGGCTACGATCTCGACGCTCGACTCGCGGGCATGCTGCCGTTTCCCATTCCCAGCGCATCCGAATCCAGCGTCTACGCCTTCTCTGCTTGCTCCCGGATGCACACGAGTATACCACCGACCCTCGCATTCCACTCGATAAGGCTGGGCCGTATCCAGCCCTGGATTTTTCGTGGATGTCGATGGGGAGAGAGACGGAATGCGGACTCCCATTTGGTAGTGAGCTGACGACAGAGTAGTACGTGCCCCTGCCCTCCCTTCCAACGCTTCCAACGCGCGCTCATTGCTGCAGTACAGATCTTCGCTGCATCTTTCTTCCGACGTACGCCTCTCTTCCCGAACCCTGCCTGACACAAACCGCTATTGACCCAGCAACTTTTGCATGTCCGTGATGGCCGGGCTTTCCCAATGCGGATGGATGGCGTGTGCGAGGCGAGAAGCGTGTAGCATAATATCAGTACATAAAACGTCCTGTCGCGTCACATCTACCTTCTTCACACGCCGAAGTACTTGCACGCCTTCTTCCAATGTTAGACACCGCGGAACTTCCGGAGAGATTCGAATGCTCGCGATGCCATCAGCGGAAGACCCTTGCCGAGTTCAAAGTAACAGAGAAGAGCGGACGCGCAAGAACCTGTCTTATGTGCCAACGCCAGGCACGCGAGAGCGCACGGAAGAGGAAAGCCGGTAAAGAAAATACTGACCCAAACTCAGATTCCGACAACGACGAATTGAATGTCCTCGGAGTTCTAGGACTCGAAGATTTTCTCAATGTGCTCACCCAACAAGACGACAATCTCGAACTAGATGCGCGTGTCGAGATCTCTTCTCTATCCGGGAACGGCCGAGAGAAGGCGGACCAGCTGGTGGTCCTTATTTGGAAGAGGATGAAGTATCGCTTCGTGTGCGTGAGAAGCGCGATGTAAAGACGGCATTACTGACTCTTGACATAGATATCACAGCAAATATGACCGCATTAAATCAGATTGCACACGGTTCATGTATCACTGTTCACAGAATCAGAAACGCCAACACAAGCCAAAAAAATCCGAGCGTGAAGGCGCCAAACACCGAGACAAAATACCCATGGAGTCTTTCAACTGCCGCGGGTGGCTTCACATCACCATCGACGACTCGGATAACATCGCGATAGTCAAAATTTTGCATCGGGATGACCACATCCCGTACTGGTGCATCGACGTCCCTGCCGAAGTAACTGAGTTTGTTCGCCAAAACCCAAAATTGACACCAGACCAGGTATGCAGACATGCCATTAAGTGCGCAAATACTGATCGATACTTATCTTACCCTGCCAGCTCTGGGTTGAAATCTTGAAGACCCATCCGCAACCTTCATTCACACGCCGTGCTATTTTCTCGATGTGGTCTGAACATAGCGCGAAGGAATGGAAACACAATGTGGACGAACTTGTGTCTGCAAATATTTTACTGGACGAGTTTCGTTCTCCCGCGCCGATGACTGGTCTGAACGAAGGGCTTTATAGTGTCGAGCCAATTCCCTTGGCCCTGGAACATGGTTTTACTGCTATCGCATTTGCACTGCCCAAGTTATTGTGTGAAACGGGCGGCCGCATTCGAGAGCTTTCCTTGGACTCGGCATGTATGTCCTTCTTCTTCTCTCCTTCAGTGCACACTTTAATTAATCTTCATAGGGAACACCAATGGATCCCGATATGAGATTTATGCCTTACTGGGCGAGGTCTACAGGTCTGGGATGCCCCTTGGTTATCTTCTTGTCCAGTCACACCCCGGGAGCATTGCCGGTGGAAAAGAACGGCTGATCGGACAGCTCCTTGCCCACTTTAAATTGGTGTGGGATATCCAGCCGCTCTTTACTCTCACAGACAAGGACTGGTCCGAGATCAATGCATTCATGGCGCAGTATCCTGAGGCAAAACACCAGCTTTGCTTCTGGCATGCATTGAGAGCCATCAAAACACGTCTAGCAATCCTCCGACGTGCACCTGCTCCATATAATGTCAAACTTGCGCACTCGGAGTTCGATTGGATTGACCAGTCATTTGTTCCGATTAATCAAGCCCAAGAGCAGGTCCCCGTAAGTTTTATTCTTTTTATTTTCCAGTCTGTGATATTTTACTGACCTGTTGACGCTAGGATACATATGTTGCCACCAATATGATCCCCCTTCTGGCTGTGCGATTTCGTGGTGTCCCTGTTTCCCTACCTCCCCGACCAACCAATACACCGATTCAACCAGCCCTTACCCTCCGTCTCAATGGCGTGGTTCGAAATGTTATTCCACGCCCAGGATTTGGGCTGGAAGAGACCTCGGATTTGGAATCAGAGACTGTTGAACCAACTGGGACAAATGACTCGGATGCAGAGGACTCAGATGCAGAGGACTCGGATGTTGATCGCGTTCTTGACGAGGCTCTTGGGAAAGACGTGGACACAGAACAGGATTCAGAAGACGGTCCAGACTGGCTCTTCGAAGAAGGGGAAAAAACATCGGCTGATCCCCTCTATGTCTTCTGTCCAGCTCCACACCGTAAACAGATCCTCCGCCTTTTCACAAGGCATTTCTGTCAACACCCTCTCTTCCCAACTGAAAACGGCTCCAAATCCGCTTCAGACATTCGCCGTGAAGCTGTGCATGAAATGTACACCTTCTGCCACATTCGCGGTCTTCGGGAGGTTTGGGGCTACCTTTGGACGTCCTGGTACACGCCGAACATGTGGAAGCTTTGGGCACGATCAACCTCGCCGCTTCTCTCACGCCTACGAACCACCATGAACGTTGAAAACTTCTGGAAACAACTCAAGCATGGCTTTCTTCACAACCATGTTCGACCGCGTCTAGATCAGCTGATCTGGATCCTCATTACTCAAGTAACACCAGCATACCTGGCCCAGGCCAACACTTTGAACGACGGGCATCGCCTTGGACGTTCGAAGGCCCTTACCCCCTTCCAAAAAACATTTAAGTCGGAATGGATTCGCCTCGAGAGTGTGACAACTCGTGAAGATGCGGATGAGAAGTACATCACCCGAGTTGACCGGTGGACTTGCACTTGCAAGGCACAAGCTATGCACAGCTGCCATTTGTGTAAGCATTTGGTTCAGTCGCTTCCCCACCCTCCTGCGAAGTTCTGGATGGAAGTAGTTCGCCGTCGGACACTGCCTCTTTATCACCATCCGGCTCTCGTTATTCCTGGGAGCCAATGGATTGAGCCTGCCGATGGTTCGATAACGGATGGCGATGATCACGCGTTCAGGACTAGAAGCAATGTTTTGGCGGGTGGAGGGGGATGGCGGGAACTCGATTTTTCAACACCGAGCTTGCTGGGCAAACGCGCGAGGCCGGTGATTCCAGAAGTTGATGGCAGCAGCTCGGATGATGCGGCCGAGGTACAGCGTATGTTCTTTCCATCATTCAACGGGGAGCACAGTGACAACGAAGAGGAGGTAAGTAGAATTTTTCCAACCATGTCTTGCATAGATTTTAATTTCTCCTTTCAGATTGATGGATATAGCGCACACCTGCTCAAACGAGCAGAAGAATTTGAACGGGCCGCCACAATATTCCGGGCTCAAGTCCCACACCGAAACCGGATCTGGATGTCGAGTATGGTCAAGCAAGACGTGGGACACGATGTGGGTAATTTGGTGAAGGACATTCACAGGTATGAAAGTTCTTCAAGAGTCCGGGACACTACCTGGGCCAGGAAAAAGGGTGACAAGGAGGAACAGCGTCGAATTAAAAACACCATGGGCTACCAAGTTTCTCTTGGGTCGTAGAACCATCAACTATTTATTTTTCTCACCTGAAATGTATTATTGCACTCCTCTGTGGCTAGTAGATCTGCACTTGAGTTGTAGTCAGTGGCATGAACGAGAAAATTTGGAAAGGTGGATTGAGTCGCAGTATTAAAAAGGAATGAAATACGCAAAGACTAGGCAGAATATCGGATGTGTGATGGAGCAAAAAGGGAAATACAATGCCCACCAAGCGGATCGAACAGAGGGACACTTAAAGTGTAAGCCTAGGCGAGCATAAGGAGTGCATCATACCACAACACTAGACGGTCATGTCAAGGTCTCCCTCACGTTTGAATATGGTCTCGCTGTCGGCCGATGCCGCCATATCAATGTTTTATTCCTGTTAAACCTCTCAGTGCGCCTGAGTGTAAATATTTTGAGCGGGAGGCACATTGAGTAATTTAATAACACCCAGACTGTTGTGTGTCTCTAATATCGTTGTGTGGCCCTTCGAACGACTCAACACGGCGGGAGACGTCCAGATAAGGAAGGCTGACCGGCCATCACGGACATCACGGACATGCAAAAATTGCTGGGTCAATTGCGTAGACTCTGCCTGACTGCTCCTCGGCCGCAGATTAACGAGAATGGGCTCTTCCCCAACCCAGCGACGCGTACCGCTGTAGCATGGGGTAGTTCTTGCGGGATCGCGAGGAGCGGGAATGACGCACGCGTAATCTCCCTTACGTGTCTCCCCGCGCTTCAAGCGCAGGTCGGAGCCGGAGGAAGTCAATCGATAACGGCCTTTGAGTACGGCTGCTAATTTTGGGCGGAAAGAGGAGTCCCTACAACGTACGTCTCAACTCCCGTCCATCATCCCGACCTCGTCCTCATCTCCCTGTCTCGATTCTCAGACAGATGTATCCACCTTGGCTTGCCCCGCCCCCGACGCGCGCGATGTGCTCGCGCGTGATTCACCCACGTATATGGGACGCCCAGCTGCTCTGTACGCGTCCGCCCCGGCACCGGCTATCGGCTATCGACTCTCCCCGTCGTACCGCAGCATGCCGCCGGTACACCATGCTTCGCCTCCCCTCCTTCACACCCGTCCCTGGTCGTCCACACATACGCAGGAACGTCTGGGAGAGGAAGTGGATCGAGATTCCGAGATATGGGTCCCCCGCTGCTCGTGCAGATGTCCCCGCGATGCGTGTTCCTGCGCTGCCCGCTTCGGCGTGGATGCCGCATGTGGGCAGGCCGCGGTCGGGACGCGGTGCGGGAAGCGCCGGGGGTGGAAGAAGAATAGGAAGCGGACCACGCGGGACTGGGTCGTTTGTTTCCGCCGCGCGCGAGTCCTCCCTTGTGGGCTGGTCGTACTCCGGATCGCGGGAAGCCCTCTCTTTATATCCCCACCAGCGTATCTTTACTGGACTGGTCTTGTCACCTTACACCTAGGAGCGGCACGCGATAGTTCTTGCTGCACGGAACTTGGGATCGACGACAACAACGCGCGCGTGTGGCGGACGCGGAGGGGAAGAATGTTTCATTTGCGGTGCATGTACACCGCGACTCCGCCGACACGGAGCACAAACACTGCGGTGCGCTCCTTCGCCCTCCTCCCTCCCCGTTCTCAATCGCGTCGCCATAAAGACCTGCTCCACCGCCCCCCGGCCTCGCGAGCTCCATTTACTCGGCTATATGAGATGCCCGGCTGCTCCGCGCACCCCCCTCGGCGGGCCCTTGCCTTTGCCTTACCCGCGCGGTATTCAGGGTAGGATACGACACCCCCACTTTCTCCTCCCCCGCCCCTTCCGTCTACCGTCCGCTTTCCTCACCGTGGGGTGTCGTGTGGGATGGGGAGAGGAGAGCGGTGGGTGAGCGGGAACGACGGGCAGGAAGGGAATGCAAGGGGGAGGGGAGAGAGGGAGGGACAGTGGACGCCGCGGTACGTGCACCCTTGTCCTCCCTGCGTCCATCGGCTTATGCATATCGCTCTCTAGCTCGTCAGATTCAGCTTTGGAGTGCTCACCACTGTCTGTCTAGGACAGTACCCAGCGTCTGCGTCGTAGCAAGCACCTCAGGCGCAGTATCGCTTCTGCGCCAGTGCCACGTCGCTCATTTTCTAGTCTATGGCCAGCCGATCCCGCCTTTACCTTCGCTTGCGCGCCAAGAACGCGGCTTCATGACCCGCGATCCCGGTTCGTCTGTCAAATTGCACGATTGGACTGGCGCAAGGATTACACACCTGCGGCGACGACCATCCACTCTGCTCTGTGTCCTAGCCCCCAGCGCGCGCCCCTCCCGTTTTGATAAAGCATGCACGAACCAAGTGCGCCTTTCTTTGAGTCCCCTCCCCCATCCCACCCCGTGTTTACTGGTGCTTCATTTCCACTGGCAGGTGTTCTCCATCGCAGTTGTCCCTTCGATCCCACGTGTCTCTCGCCGTGGTGGCGGTACGACTAGACGACACCGTTACCGCGCGCTCAGTAACGGCCATTTGGATCCCCTCGCGAGCTGCACACCGCTGCGAGTACTCGCCGGCTCGCGCACGACGTGCATGTCGCGAGTGAGTTTCGGAGATCCGGAATCGCCATATAGAACCCTCCGCTCCCTGGACGTCGACATCGCGTATCGCTTACAAGCACCAGGGCCGGCGCGCGGCGAGTGGGGGAGATGCAAGCGGACGTGGAGGAGCGCGGTGTGCGCCCCGCTTCGCAGAGACTTCTCCATCTGCGCGGCGGCTGCGCATCGTCTTCCCTCGTCGTCGTTTGAGGTGGGATGGTCGAGGATTACGCAGAGGGGTAGCCGAGGGAAGACGCAGAGACGAAGACGCCGCAGTCGTGGGGCACATTGGGCGATGGACTGTCCAAGGGGCCGACGCACGCATGCCCTCACCTCATTCCGGCACGCGCAGCTGCAGCACGCCTCCATTGGGGTTGTTTGCTGGACTTGTGCGTGTCCGCCCCACGCGTGCGATACCCATCCTGCCTATTCCTCGGGGAGGAAGGGCGTCGCGGTTTGGGGAGGTGGAGCAGAGTCGATGCTTCGTGGGATGGAGGGACCTGTCGGAGTGTTCTGTCGGTTTCGTGCATCGACGAGCGACGGTCCAGTGAGGAATGCGGGCTCGGAATCGATGGGTCAGGGATGAGAGGGTGAGAGGAGGGTGAGCACGGAAGCGGGTGCGGGTGCGGGGGTGGGCATCCCAGGCGTCCCCTTCCTGGCAGGTCATGGATTTTCCCCGCCGCTTTGCTATTCCGAAACTCTTTGGCCAGACCCGGACTTCCGGATTCGCACATGATGCTCATCCACCTGCGTCCCTATTGATTCCTCTTGTCATATCTGCTGCATTTATATATCTTGTTCGTGCTCGAGCTCAGTTATGCCGCTGTGGTTGTTTCCCGCTGCCTTTTCAATGGCAAGAAGTACCGACGGACTCGCATCCCAATTTAGCATTTCCAAATCAGGCAATCTCAGCAAGCCGTCTTTTTTGCTCGTCTTTTGCGTCGCTTCTTGCCCTCGGACCCTGCGCCAGCACGCGCTCCTTTTCTCCCTACCCGCACGGTTGGATCATAATACTTCCCTCATCATATGACCATCATGGAATCCTGCTAAGCAAGGGGACTAGTAGTGCTTTCGAGTGCTTTGGTTCTTTAACGATTAATTCTAGGCCTTCTTTAGGACCCGGGAAGCTAGCCCAAGGTAACTCCGGAAAAACTCGGTCAAAGTGGCCTCAAATCCCCTAAATCGGAGTGGGATATCACGTGATATTACTAATAATGCCTTTTTTGCTTTTTTTTTTTTTTTTGCTTTTTTGCTTTCCCTCCGGCCACGGCACCCGTGACCTTGATTTGAGCGGTAACACCTTCATGACGTCTCTGCCAGAAAGCGCCATCCAACGTCCATCACGTTGTGTTGTCTAGAATAAATTTTTTCTGATGTACAAATAAAGTGCGCCCAATTGGGCCTGAAATCCCCTAACTTGGAGAGGGATTTGAAAATCTTGGCCTCAAATCCCCTGATTTCGGAGTTGAAAATCGTAAAATTTTGGCCTCAAATCCCCTAACTTCGGAGTTACCCTTAGGTGAGCTTCCCGGGTCCTCCTTCTTTATCTCGAACCCAGATCATCTTTCATCACAATATTATATCACGTTATCGCGGCGCCCTTTCCTCAACCACGACAATCTCTTAGTCGCAACCCGACCTCTGAAACTTTCCAAGTCCGTTGGCCGTATTACCACAACAGCTTTCTGTGGTTCCTATCTATCTCGGGGTTTCAGCAACGTGTTCCAGAAGCAACCGTGCAATCTTCTTCTCACCCAGCCTGCATGCCAACTTAAGCGCGGTGTCGTTGCCGACCCTCCCTTTCACGTCGGCTCCGTGTTCGAGAAGCAATCGGACCATTGAATCATCTCCGTGCAGCACTGCTGCACGTAGTGGCCCACCATGTATCCATCGTGTATTGACGTCGGCGCCGTGCTCGAGCAGAACTTTGCAACAACGGGAGGCCCAATGCTCCCCACCGCAATCATTGAAAACTCTATAAATTTGTTTGAGCCCTGTTATTTTCCTCATGGGCTCTTGGATCCGGATGCCTGAACCGGATGTCTCCTTCCTAGGTCAGCTCCTTTCATTGGCCTCGCTTTGTACGGATTTTTTCAGCATTCTCAAACTCGCGTCACAATCCTCACCACTCGGACACAGTTAGATTTATGTCCCTGAGTCCTGACGCCCGTTCCCTGCGGAGAAGCCAACGTAGCTACCGCAACAACCATATACCTCCTGGCCCATCCCACCGCCTGGCATCGAACCTTGTCTTCGCCTCAATCTTCGTCTTCGACGCCATGTCCTTATCTATCTGGTCTCTCAGTACACCGGATCGTATCCATTTCTCGCTCCCTCCATCCCATCCGATGTTCGAAGCCTACTTGTCCAACAGAGTCTTCTGGGCTGGATGAAGTCCAAGGTTTTTTGGGCCCGATGTTCCCTGGATGAGAATGAATCTTGACCCATGTACATGTTTCTGAATAATTCAGTTTGAATCGGATTCTTTACATCTTCGGCCAACTGGCCCCCGCAGAAGATGAGCGTACGGAAGGGACGCAGAGATTCAAGAGGAGATGAATAAATGGGATTGTAAACGAAACAAAGAGCTACAGATGTGAAGTATGAGTCAAAGCTAATGCAAGTCGGCGAATGAAGTCCACCAAGCAGAGAGAAAGTAGAGTGGAGATAAAAGGAAGAGGTGAGCTCGTCGGCATGTCCCACAAGCCAAGCGCAGCGCGACCCAATCTCCACCGACCATTTGCACCATTGCTGACTTCACACATCTAGAGTCCAATGCCCTTGTTCTGCACCAACGATTCCAGCCTATCACCAGCAGCACGAGAATTCTCCTGACGGAAACGGCTCGATATCGATTCCGTGCGCCATGGAGCCTCCAGCGCGCGCGAGTCGATAACGCGGAGATGACGCCCACTGCTGGGACGCGGCGCACGTATGAGTGGCGCGGTATCCAAGACGCGCGTCATCGTGTATCCACGGGTGCGGGGAGCGGGGAGCCATCGCCGTGCAGCGGGATTCGAGGTACAGATGCCTCGCTGACGCGAGGTCACCACACAGACAGAATAACGAGCGCTTGCGACACCCACAGCCTAAAGCAAGGTGATCTAGCATGTGAGGGAGAGCAGAAGGGAAGTGCGGGCCAGATTTGGATTCGGTACGGGATCGAGTCATGAATTTTGGTGGCGAAGCCTGCACCGGTCTATTGAATCCGTGGCCGTGAGGTGGAATGCACGATGACGGCCCGTATCGATATCACCGGCGCAAAACTGCCATCTACTCGACTCGCCTGGGGACGTCGTAGGCAGGACGGTAACGCTGCCCATGGGGCGCGATGCAGGACGGGCGACGGATGACTTGGGATTGGATTTCGTGGTGGGACGCGCGCGGGGGAGGTAGCGCCCGAAGGAGAAGGTCTTCGGGGGGCACACGCGGCCGTGCGTCGAGTGGAGGGAGGAGAGTGTCGAGGAGGACCAGCGCGAGCAGAGCGCGGGGGTGGGGCATGCGAACTCGGCCGGTATGCGGGGTGGTTGAGGAGGAGATGGGGCGAGCAATGGGGCGCCATAAGATGACGAGGAACAAGAGAATCCCAATCCGGATGTGGGTGCAGACACAAGCTGACAGGACGCACGCGTAGCCGCGGCGTGAGGACCGGATCCAAGGAAGGGTATATATGCGAGTAAATGTCCATCGCACATCGGAGCGGAGCAGGACGGAGGAGAGGGTCGGGGTATGTGTGCAAGCGAAGGAAGGATTGAAACCGCTTGGAACGACCGAGCAACAAGCGCAAGCCCGAGAGGAAGCGAGCCTGCGGAAGTGCGATACGCCTGTGGGCCGCCCCGCTGAGGCTGGGGATGAGAGCGGCGGTGGTGAAGGGGACGGACGGAAGAGCGTGTGCGCAGCGGGAGGTCCGCGCGACGATGATGTCGTGTCCGCCGTGATAAACAGCTGCGCCGACCTTTGCGAACGTGCGGGGCGGCGGGTCGGCAAGGAGGAGGTGCATCTGCATTTCATGTCGGTCAGGAGGAAGAAGGAAAAGCAGGGGAGGCACTTACAGCGAAGTCGTTTCCGCTGGGCATCCTCGTCCAGTCGAAAGAGATGTCGAGCGACCAGCGGTGAGTGCCGATGTCGGGGTAGGTGATCATTGTGATCGCGACACACTCGCATGATCCCAGAGAGTGGAATCGGGCGAGCCCGTCAAATCCCAGGACATCTCATCACCATCCTGGAGCAGAGACGACGGTGGAGCTGGTGAATGCGTCCTAAGAGGGAGGAGGGGTGAGTACGAGCTCCGGGGAGAGAAAGAAGAGGAAAGGGTAAGGCAGAGGGCATGGAGACGGGGGGGACGGGTACGAGATGAATGAGTGAGGAGAGCTGAAGGTACGTACCTCTTTCCACTATCAAGATGCATATCGAGTCCTCCGTCGTGTTACTTCCTATCCTATCCCGCGGATCCTCACGCGCACCGTCATCTTCTGGACCGTCTATTCTTCCTCCTTCGTTCACCGCCCGCACTCATCATGTCGTCCTACGCGTCACTGCACGGACGTCCGGCTCCATAGACAAGATTCTAGCAGGACTATCGGCGAGCGGAGAGGGGGTGGCTGCAAGTCTGCGATGCCGACGAAAGCAGCCTGAGGTCGTGTTTGTGGAAGGGACGACACGGATGGATAGACCGTTGACTCTAGCCGTTTGTCGCGTACAAGGGGAAGCCTGTGACGCAGAATACGCGTGCTGGGGAAATCGGTATGGACAGCGTATAAGGTCGGCGCAGTCCTGATCGCCGCGGCAGCGACGGACGACGGCGCCACGTAGTGTCAAATAAATGCGTCGGGCCGAAGGCGCAGTGGGGCGGGAGGCGGGGCGCGTAGACTGAAAAGGTGGCAGCATCGGGGGAGTCGCGATTATCGGGCGGACTTCATCAGGAGCGGCGGGCCGCGCGACCGAGTGAGCCGTCGGGATTTGTTCCGCAGGAGAACGAGAGCGTGTGGGGCATCGTGAAGCGTCGAGCGGACCGTCTAGGCTACGGATCGAAGGAAGCGTGGGCTGGTAAGTTGGAGGACGTCAGGGATAATCGGTGAGCAACAAAGTAGTTCACTTGGGCAGTGGGCCGGAGCGGCCGAAAGCGCCCCACTCTTTGCGGGGTATGAGGTTGGCCGGGGCGAAATGTGCATCGGAATGGATGCCCTGAACCCTGGTTTACGGCAGAAGTTCATGAGTGTAATAATGATGGCTTGAATTTGCGGCAGAATACATTAGATTTATGCGCTACCTGCGTGCATTGTTCTAGTCATTAATATTCGCAAGTGAAAAAATTGAGCCATCTCCCGATCGCTAAATATCTGCGTCCATCGGATGTGTTCTGGCCGTTGATAATCCCACCGTTTCCCGAAGTTTGGCACCCTATAATTAGGAAACATGCACGTGGCCACATGCTGGCTGTGTCTGTCAGTGAACTGTCAGTCAGCCCTTGTTCTTTCACCTCCACGTCTACTGCACTGTATACACAAGATCCACACCCCACCCAGAGTCTCTACCAATTGACACTGGCCCTATATGTCTCACCAGGCTAGTGAAGTCCACACAGTAAATCAGACCATCTATGGTGTGTTGCAAAATTGATAAGCCAATCTTATCACTTATCATTCCCAGGTGGTGTAGGGGGGGAAGGGGGGAAAGGTGGAAGACGAGGGGGGGATGGAGGTACTGGAGAGGGTCCCAGGATGTCTTATGATGTCAAGACTGAAAACTTCACTGTGAATTTGTATGCTGGTTCATCCTCTCCCAAATACTATTTCTCAGTAACAGAAAATTTGACAGAGGGAACACCAGAGAGATTCTTGCAAGTCTCAAATGTGTGGCAGCCCGCTATAATGCTGCCAACACCCCCGAGAAATGCATGGATGGTACTCGAGTCAACATAATCAGGGACCTTGTTGCATGCTTGACCAGCACTCCTGATTCAATCCGCCTGGTCATTCTCAGTGGGGTTGCGGGATCAGGCAAATCTACAATTGCAAAGTCAGTTGCAACTCTCTTGGCTGAGGAGAAAAACACTCTTGCAGCATCTTTTTTCTTTTCTCGTGACTACACAGACCGCAAGGAGATAAATCACCTTGCTACAACACTCGCCATACAGCTCGCAGATTATAGCCCTAGCTTTCAAGCTCATCTCATTGAGTTACTAGAGAAAGATCGTACTCGGATTTGTGAGGCAGAACCACACCTGCAGTTCCAGAAGCTGGTTGTAGAAATTCTTGGGAAGATACCTCCCTGTTCACCACCATGGGTGATCTGTCTTGATGCTCTGGATGAATGTGGAAAGGACCATGGCCAGATTTTCTTGCGGTGGCTATCAGATAGCATAGCTCAGATCCCAGCCCATATCCGATTCTTTCTGACTGGACGCCCTGATGTTCCTTCCTATCTGAAATTTGATAAACTTCTTTCTTGATGCATAGGATTGCCCTTGATGAAGTTGAACCCATTATAGTTCAACATGACATCCACCTCTATATTGAGCGATCACTTGATGGGGCCAACTGGATTACACGTCACCCCTGGAAAATTCGGAAAGAGCAAGCAGAAGAAATAACAACGCGTGCAAATGGACTCTTTGTGTTTGCAGCCACAGCTGTTCGTTATGTTCTTGCAGGACTGCCACAGGCACCCCCACAGGAATCTGTTGATGACCTCCTGGATGGTGAAGGTCTCACTGACTTGCATGATCTATATCTCCGGATTGTGAATTATGCCATTCCAGTAGCAGCCCGCAGAGACCGGCGTGCTCAACGCTCATATGATCGAACCATGAAGATTCTGAGTACAATTTTGCAGCTCCTGGAACCTTTGGATTACCAGAGTCTGGCAGACCTCCTTGAACTGGATAAAACAGTTCTTCTGGGGATACTACTCCCTCTCAGTGCTGTGATCCATGTTTCTGATACTCCAGGGGCAGCAATCAGAATCATACACCTCTCGTTCAGAGAGTTTATGACAGATTATGTGAAAATGGACCGGCCAGAAATTCTCTGTGGCACAGACCATCAGCAGCAAGCCCTACTGTCTACTCTTATGGGGGTGCTGGACAAACAACTGAAATTCAACATCTGTGATCTACCAACCTCATACTTGCGAAACATTGACATGCCAGAGCTCCAGTGGCGACTTGACAACTACATCCCATTGCATCTCCGATATGCAGCCCAATTTTGGGTGGATCATCTGGTGAAGACAGCCTATGATTCAGCCAGTGTGGAGAACTTGCTGTTCAAAAAGTTTTTGTTTTGGTTGGAGGTGTTGAGTTTACTTGGGATTGTGGGCTATGGACAACAGGCTCTGTCTAGATTGATGGATTGGGCAAATGAGGTATGTCTAAGAATGACCGTATGGGATGAGGACTCAAAATCAGCAGGGCACACCCCTTCTCCGATTTGTGACTGATGCCAACAGATTTGTTTCCTTCTTTGGAGAAGCAATTATTCAAAGTGCTCCCCACATTTATGTATCAGCATTGGCCTTGGCACCAGAGGAGTCTGAAATCCATAAAAGATTCTCAGATGAATTCCCGCAATTGTTATCAATTACAAAAGGGAGAATGAAACAGTGGCTAACCACAATTGCTGTACTAGAGGGCCACACCAATGCGGTCACCTCAGTTGCCTTCTCACCTGATGGCAAGAGAATTGTGTCTGGCTCCACTGACAACACTGTGCGCATTTGGGATGCAGAGACTGGAGCTGCACTCAGGGAGCCACTGGAGGGGCACACCGATCCAGTCACCTCAGTTGCCTTCTCACCTGATAGCAAGAGAATTGTGTCTGGCTCCTATGACAACACTATGCGCATTTGGGATGCAGGGACTGGAGCTGCACTCAGGGAGCCACTGGAGGGGCACACCAAAGGGGTCACCTCAGTTGCCTTCTCACCTGATGGCAAGAGAATTGTGTCTGGCTCTGCTGACAACACTGTGCGCATTTGGGATGCAGAGACTGGAGCTGCACTCAGGGAGCCACTGGAGGGGCACACCAAAGGGGTCGCCTCAGTTGCCTTCTCACCTGATGGCAAGAGAATTGTGTCTGGCTCTGATGACAACACTGCGTGCATTTGGGATGCAGAGACTGGAGCTGCACTCAGGGAGCCACTGGAGGGGCACACCAAAGGGGTCACCTCAGTTGCCTTCTCACCTGATGGCAAGAGAATTGTGTCTGGCTCTGATGACAGCACTGTGCGCATTTGGGATGCAGAGACTGGAGCTGCACTCAGGGAGCCACTGGAGGGGCACACCATTGGGGTCGCCTCGGTTGCCTTCTCACCTGATGGCAAGAGAATTGTGTCTGGCTCCAATGACAACACTGTGCACATTTGGGATCCAGAGACTGGAGCTGCACTCAGGGAGCCACTGGAGGGCCATACTGATTGGGTCAC
This sequence comes from Mycena olivaceomarginata, assembly GCA_029378375.1. Lineage (NCBI taxonomy): Eukaryota > Fungi > Basidiomycota > Agaricomycetes > Agaricales > Mycenaceae > Mycena > Mycena olivaceomarginata. Next base: position 94,937 of record JARKIC010001367.1, on the reverse strand, counting down.
CTCAGTTGCCTTCTCACCTGATGGCAAGAGAGTTGTGTCTGGCTCTGATGACAGCACTGTGCGCATTTGGGATCCAGAGACTGGAGCTGCACTCAGGGAGCCACTGGAGGGGCACACCATTGGGGTCACCTCAGTTGCCTTCTCACCTGATGGCAAGAGAATTGTGTCTGGCTCCGATGACAACACTGTGCGCATTTGGGATGCAGAGACTGGAGCTGCACTCAGGGAGCCACTGGAGGGGCACACCAATGGGGTCACCTCAGTTGCCTTCTCACCTGATGGCAAGAGAATTGTGTCTTGCTCTGATGACAAGACTGTGTGCATTTGGGATGCAGAGACTGGAGCTGCACACAGGGAGCCACTGGAGGGGCACATCTATTCGGTCACCTCAGTTGCCTTCTCACCTGATGGCAAGAGAATTGTGTCTGGCTCCCAAGACGAGGCTGTGCGCATTTGGGATGCAGAGACTGGAGCTGCACTCAGGGAGCCACTGGAGGGGCACACCAATGGGGTCACCTCAGTTGCCTTCTCACCTGATGGCAAGAGAATTGTGTCTGGCTCCGATGACAACACTGTGTGCATTTGGGATGCAGAGACTGGAGCTGCACTCAGGGAGCCACTGGAGGGGCACACCAAAGGGGTCACCTCAGTTGCCTTCTCACCTGATGGCAAGAGAATTGTGTCTGGCTCCAATGACAAGACTGTGCACATTTGGGATGCAGAGACTGGAGCTGCACTCAGGGAGCCACTGGAGGGGCACACCAAAGGGGTCACCTCAGTTGCCTTCTCACCTGATGGCAAGAGAATTGTGTCTGGCTCTGATGACAAGACTGTGCGCATTTGGGATGCAGAGACTGGAGCTGCACTCAGGGAACCACTGGAGGGGCACATCTATTCGGTCACCTCAGTTGCCTTCTCACCTGATGGCAAGAGAATTGTGTCTGGCTCCAATGACAACACTGTGCGCATTTGGGATGCAGAGATTGGAACTGCACTCAGGGAGCCACTGGAGGGGCATGCCGATTCAGTTGCCTCAGTTGCTTTTTCACCTGATGGCAAGAGAATTGTGTCTGGCTCCTATAACAAAACTGTGCACATTGGCGATGCAGAGACTGGAGCTGCACCCAGGGAGCCGCTAGAGGGGCACACCAATCCACTCACCTCAGTCACACTCTCCCCTGCTGGAAGGTCTTTTCTCTCTGATTGCAATGATTGCGCCATATGTTTGTGGAATGTTGATGGTGTTACCAATGGCCCACCTCTGCGATGTTCTTGCTCTGTGAAGGGATGGGGTTTACTCAATGTAGGTTCCTCTTCTATGCACACCTTTAGTATGGACTCATTCTCTATCCCAGTCCCTTCACCTCAAGTCCCCTTCTGTACCTCTGCACTGGCAAATACACAATGGTTGGGTCTCTTGTCTCCCCTTGGAACTCCTTTTTTGGCTCCCAATACCTTTTCGGGTGGGACTGTGGTCTCCACACAACACACTTGTTATAGGTCAAGAACAGACCTTGCTCTCATATGACAAGTTTGTATGTGGTACAGACTGGGCAAAGTGTTATTCCCAAGCAGAAAGCCCTTACTAAAGAATAAACATCTTGAGTTGTATCTTAGCTGATCCCTTTCCTCTCATGCTCAACTCTTCTCTTGTGCCATGGAACCAGTTTGTTCAAGCACTCAGGTGATTATCCTCATTCCACTTCCTTTTACTCCCCAATACCCATTTCTGCCTCATCTACCCCCTTGTATCAACCCTTACTTCCTAAATTCCTCCTGGTGCTACCCCCTGCCGCTCACCAGCTATGCTCCCAACACTACCCTGGTCTACCCCCCAGCAGCTCATCCATTTCACTTGCTTTTGTATTTTGCACTGAAGGGAAATAGAATGAGAGAGCAAGGCAAGCATAAGACAGGTAGGTTGAATGTAAGGATCAAAATGGTTAGTCTGGTATGGAGGATACATAATATATGTAGAAAAATTGTGTGTGATATGAATGAAATATAAAGGGAATTGTAAGGGCAACCTTAAGCTTAGCGCAGGATGCAGAAGCTAGTGGGGAATCCAAAGTATTAATAGCTATACTAGAATACAGGAGTGGAAATACTACATGCCTAGCAGGGGAATCCAAAGAGAAGAAAGGATGAGGATTCCCATGCTAGGTGCAGCTCTAAAAACTAAGCTAGCCAGTAGCACGTGTCCAGATGAAGCGGGAGAATGCCGTGTCATGGGATGTCACAGCCGCAAGGACAAATGATGTCACAGGGTATGATGCAGAGGGGATAAAGTTCTAGGACTTGATCTTTTGTGCATCATAATGACATCATCAGAGTGTTTGGCAGTAGTCCTGGGCCTGGTCACAGGCTATGTTCCAGCATGAGTAATGTTGCCGCGACTCGAAAAGTCGAGTCGCGACTTCAAAAGTCGAGTTGAATACGGATTTGACTTGACTTGACTTGACTCGGTAGGTCCAAGTCAACTCAAGTCGACTCAAGTCGACTCCAGAGTGTATTTTTACTGCAAGGTATTTTTGAGGTTCCAGCTTCATTTGCAGCGGTTTCACGAAAAATCACGGAAACATGACAGACGTCACCCGGGTGTCACGCGCTCAGGTCACGGTCCATCAAAATTCAAGAAATTGCTGTTTTTGTGCTGTAAACGACCCAGGACACCTTTGGGGAATTCGGGGCATCAAGTCAACTTGAAGTCACTCGAGTTGACTTGGAAGTCAACCTGAGTTGCAGCACCGACTCGGCTCGACTCGACTTGAGTTGGCTGCGACTTCGACTTCAAATGGCTTGAAGTCGGAAGTCGCGGCAACATTAAGCATGAGCACTGGGGATCAATCCAAAGAGGAAGGAAGCAGGAGTGGGAACGAGGGGAAACAGGGGCTGAGGCTGGGGTTCCCCTGACAGGAATATCAATGGAAGTGAGAGTCATGGGGCTCGTCACAAGTTAACTTGCAGGTGACCTGGATCTGTGGCTGCAGGTACCTGCATCATCCAGAGCTCTACTTGGATCCGTGACTGACCCACATTCATGAGTGCTTGACTCGCAGGTTGTGGGATTCCCATGGATCAGCTCATGGGTATTTTTCCATCTTTTGCTATTTTTCAGTGGAAAGTACAAGTTTCAAAGCACTTTTAAAACTTGTGAGTATAACCTTTTTTCAAAAATCACCACCTGGATCCATGACTGACCCATGGCTGTGGGTACCTGAACCTGCAAGTCAGGTTTCCCACGAGTATTTCCATGGGTCAACTCATGGTGACTTGAGGGTGACCCGCACTTATGACAAGCCTTAGAGAGTCAGATGGTCATGACTGTTGGGCCAGGTATATCACATTGCAGGCCACAGATGATCCTACAACATGGATCACTTACTGCCCATGTCCCAGGTATTGCTGCTCCTGGGCCTCTCCACTGATAAACATGGATTTTCTCAGATATCTAGGGACGAAATATGCCCTTGCTACACTCCAGCATGGATGAGAAGGCAAATAAAGTGGTCAAATTAGTATCTCATGATAAGTTGCATTTCTAGTCAAAGTCTTCTTGGGCATAAACAAATTTTGGTATAGGTTTGTGTAACGGCCCGGTTCCCCGTTACAGTGGTCAGTGTAGCTGTCTGGGTAACTTGGACCAGAAACAGGCACTGAGCTGGCTGTGAGATTGATGTCAGATGGGACGGATAGTCCAACTGGTTGTGCCGCGTGCGATTCCGGTGTGTTCCATTTTACATAATTGTCACATTGATGTGATGGAGAGCTGTTGGCTAGAAGTCAGCAGCTAGTTCCGGCACACAAGAATGTTCAGTTTGCTGGGTGGTCGGACCAACAAGGTGAGTGGTGTAACAGTAAGATTGACTGGGGCACTAGCTATGTACATCAACTGTTTATATACTACGGGAACGATCGGAATGGTGACAGGACAGAAAGGGGAGAGTTGAAATAAAGGAGTGTGGTGTCTTGGCGACGAGTTCGCCAGTCGGAATAAAGAGTGGATCAAATATGAGTGGAAGTGCGGCATGCAGATACCGTAAGGAATGTGATTAAATATATTCGTTACATCCGCCCTCCAGGTCGTCGATGCACGGCGACCTACATTTCGTGTTCTTCGTTCAAATTTCCAAAAGAAATCTTGTGGTTGTCTTGAGTGCAACGGAAGTTGAATGCAACATTGTAAGGGATCATATACATATTTTAGTTACTCTTTAGCTACAAGTCACATGTACAGTCGTCACCTGATCTTATCTATCTTTTATCACAAACCACTACACCACATCACTCAAAGCGCCTTTCCAGCCCTCTCTGAGGTACTGATAGAGGCACGAGCTCTGGTATTGCCTTGCCTGGCACATGCACTAGGCACTAGGCGACTATAACACTACATGATTCCCCTTTTTATGCTACACTTATGTCCTTGTCACGACAGGTCATTTCGGCCTACAGTCTGCTCAGTTCTCTGGATATCTGGAGTTCGAAGGAGTCTACTGCACAGGGGCACGGAATATCCGGCTCTTGGTAGTCTCTTGAAGAGTATAGACAGAGACAGTAGTCTACCACTCAATAACACTCGATCCCCCGCCACGGCAGGTGTACAATGTTTCTCCAGTTGTGAGCGCTCCTCGAGCCTTACAAAGTGGACGAATCCGGAATGTCGTCCCCTCCTGGCCGGATCCCCTTGGATCGAGTTCTGGAATGCTCAAAACCACTATGGACTGGATCTGGTCCGAATACACTACATCACCTGATCCCGTGGCGGGCATGCAATCCCTTAATCAAATGTGCTCCGCACTCACCAAGCATGTTCTCCTCCCTACACACATCGTCCTTTCGCGTGGCAGCTTCTCGCTGCACCCCGACCTTGCTCAAGTCCTTATCAATGTAGTTCCCCAGCTTGGACACTTCCTCAATCTTGCCCAGAGGGATGCTGGACTATCGGGCATTCACGACTTTTGCCATACAGAGTTACAGGTTCTGATAAGCTCCACTGGATCGGACATCACTACTCAAAACCAGGTTGTATGGAACTGGGTTCATCTCATTGACAAGGTCTACATCACTATGGTCGACACTTGTCCAAAGGATCTGTATTGTGCACGATGCCTTCGAGCTGTATCGCTTGGGGAGTACCACAACTGACCCCGTGCATCAAGTGTGCGATGCTGCGACACACCGGCAAATGCAGGCTCTCGACAAGGAGTGCATGTGTCTAGCCGCCGAGGCCCAGTTGCGTCGAACGTCCCTGCTATCGTCCATCGTGCGCACACCTTTTGTCGTGGAGCAGTCGCTTGCTCCTTCCCCTCGTATTATGGAGACACAGGAAAGTCGGCCACGGGAACACTCACCTGCACCAGCGGTACTAGCCACAGACCTTCAAGCATCTGGACATGCACGAACGTCCGGGGCGCCAGCTGCAGTTAAGGATCCTCTGTCTACAACGTTCAGCATGTCTTTGCCAGCATTGGCGAGTGAGCCGGCCTTTCTTGATGCGGTGATGACTCCAGTCTCTGAAGAGCTTGGGGGGCTGGGCCGAGATCTGCTGGAACAAGCTAAGTCAACGGCTCATTCCTGAGACACGGAATCGCTTACCGCACCGCAAATGATCAAGACCGCAGCAACTGTCGCTCCGCCGGAAAGGTCCCCGCTACCGCTTGCTGCACGTGCGCCAATCGTCGTGGACCAGCCACAAGTCCTGTCTCATCCTACCGCGAAGGCAATCAACCCAATGGACACTCGCATATCTGGACAAACACCTCAGCCCGTGGTACTCGCCGCAGTGAGGGACCCCTGAGTGAGCCATCGTGCAACTTGTCGGTGTCTGTTGCTGCGAAGGAACAACTTATGGATGACCCCGAGAGGCTAGAACAAGCTAAGTATGCAGCTCACACTCGAGATAAGGTGTTGCTCACCTCGTTGCACACGCCTGATGCCGAAGTGGCTGCAGCTTTGCGGAAATGCAGCTGCGTCTCCGAGTTAGTTAAGCACTTCAAAGCGATGGCTTTGCGGCACACACGTGCCCAGCTCATAGTTGCCGTCAATATGCGGTTGGTCAAACTTGAGCAGCCGCACCACCTTGTGCTTGCGCACAGTGGCAGCACTGTATCTCCCGCACAAGGCTCACTCACCACCCTCATCCCTGGCTTCTCCTGCTTCTTCAATGTCGCGCTCATCGACATCCGGGACAATGCACATTCCATCAACATCGCCCGCTGGGCTAGCGCTTGCACGGGAAGATGTTGTAGGGATGGAAGCTGGGGGGCTGCAGAAGTCTTTCGCTGCGGCAGATCAGCTACACGTTGCAGTGGAAAAGGAATCATGCACCTTGAATCCAGTCACGAGCAGCGATGCGCCAGAGCTCTGCACATCTGGCGTGCCTTCTCTCGTTGGCCCGTTCCCCTTCTCTCGCCCTTCGGTCTTCTCCATGGTCACGGCTTTATTGGATTCTGTGCTCGTTAGCGCAATCTTACGGACTACCTGGACGACATACCTCGTGTGGATCAAGTGCGAGGACGCCGCACCACACCTCATATGGGCGCAGGAAGGGATAGGAATGTGTCCCTGGAAACTAACATTCCAGGCACGGGCACGCGTTACATGCTGCTGATTTATCTATCAGCCTGATTCCTCCGTGGATTTTCTTGGACTTACCTGGATTTCCACCCGGTCAACAAACGGCATGGCTCTTCGACCTCGTAGACGGCTCGATTCAGAGCGTCTTGAGACCTATACCACAGCTACAAAGTTTTTTTTTTTGGACTGATTTCCTTGCTTGCATTCTCTATGCTCACCATCATCCCTTGTCGTTTGTGTTCTCGAAATCATCTTGCGGTTATGGAAGCTGGAAGGCACGAGAGCATTGGAGCTTGCACGGCGTCGCGGAATAATGGAGGTGAAGAGAAGAGATCAGATGTCCCAATTTGGACATCGGCTTCGGACTTTCGGCTGAACTCCACTTCCTCTTCCTCTCGCTTTCCTCCTCGACCTTCAAGCCTCAAGCTTCAAGCTCCGGACTTACTGAGGCTCTCTCTATCGGAAATTCGCTTTTCACTCGCACTCCGGATCTCTTCCAGCCGCCCTACTTTGCAGACAATTTGGGCCGATCTGGAACACCTCTTAAATATTTTCTTCTTTTCACCTGTTTCCTATCTCATCTTTCTTGCTGGGACTTCATGCGCTCACATGCGGCTCCCGGAAGCGCACTTGCTTAAGCCCTTGAGAGAGGCCACAACTCCTTCTTGAACCTACAGAAGCGCGGTGCCCACATGGCTTGTCGACTCAAATCTGCGACAACACCGGCAATCATGCGCCACGTGTCGGGGGTTGCGGGGCCAGGGTGAGGCCGCCGCAGAGAAGTGCGCAGCCTAACGGGGGTCTTATTGTACTCGAGCATATTTTCACTTGTCTTGTCATTTCCAGGGCTCGCTCTCGCGATTTCGCGCACCGCGTGCAGACACGCCTTCGCTCGCATAAGCCCTCAAGCAGAGGCGATATTTGTGCTCGTTCTCAAACCTCCCGAGGCACACTACCTATATAGTGTGCCAACCTCGACTTGCGGCAACGCTTGGAACCATGTGCAGCGCACGTCAGGAGTGGGGGGCTAGGGCGAGGCTACCGCAGAAAAATGCGAGCCTTGATGGGGGCTAAATCGTAAGTGATTGCCCCAGCGAGGCGATTCCGATTCGATCTTATACACATTTTCACTGTTTCTCATTCTACCGTCTCCGATTCGCACTCAGAGTGACCTCGACCTCGAAACAGCTTTGGACGTTGCTGCGAGGGTCAATTTCCGTGCAATCGGCCTGCTCCTCTTCCTGGATTTCCGGTTGAGAGCAGGCTGATTGAGTGGTCGACGTTCTTGGATTTCCAGTTCATCTTCACCCCTGGCACGGAAAGGGCGCGTTATAGCAACAAAGGAATCGATCCCACGCGACTCTTCCCTCCCCCTCGGTCATAGTTCCGTACGTCCGCATTGCAGTTGTACTCGCCGCAACATCCGCCGAATGTGCACATGCCCACATGGGTCGTGTCAACTTCTGCACATGGCCAGGCATCACACGTGTATGGAGAAAAGGTGACTCGAGCCTCACTGTGCTCGAGAACCCCCGCGAAGCTCTGCAACTCGGGTGTACAGGAACTGCACGCGAAGCTCTGCAACTCGGGTGTACAGGAACTGCACGCGAGGCTCTGCGACTCATGCATACAAGAACTGCAAGGGAAATAGCGCCTCCACGGGCCTTGTGGCCAGTGCTCGCGTTGTTGGCGACGCCATGCACCTTGTCTCATTTGCTCAACTTGGAACCTCACGTGCACTCAAGTGCCCTGGGTCGACTCTAAGAGATGATTGCTGTTCCAGCCTTGTGTCCTGCAGACTGCGTGCACCAAGATTCAACGCCTTTCATGTACAGCGCGTCGAGTGCGGGGAGTGAGGCTGTGCAACAAGCGCGAGCCTTGATGGGGGCTGAATCATATGTGATCGCCCGTGCGAGGACAAGCTGCATCTCACTCAGGTCTGGCCCGTCGACATCCCGGCTTCGCGACCTCCGGTGCGCTGGACCGTTGTGCTGCGCTTGCACCCCCAACTTCGCACATGCGCGCTCCACCCTCAAATAAATCTTTGCGCCTAAGCCCTTGCAAGGCTGCATCAATGTGCGGGTACTCCTGCAGGTGCAGCTCCCTCCATCTCAGAGCTGCAGCCTCACTGCGCCTGGGTATACTTGTGCGCCCTGCGACCGTGCCGACAGGATTTGCGCACATCGTGCACAGAAACATTCACAATGCAAGAGACGTACTACCATGGGTGTGACCATGTGCACACTGGTGTCTGCGTCCTTTGTACGCGCATCGGTAAAAGCTGCTACAGGCAGATTCACGCTGGAGGTGGCTGCAGAGATGCAGACGGTGCGAAGCCTAAGGCTCCGTTCAGTAACGATAAGCTGTGCGCCAAGAAGCTGGCTTCTTGCAAGCAGCCGGCTTGTCAGAGTCACAGCGTGATTTCTTCGGAGTTACTTCCATCTTCGGACATGCCTCTTCCCATGCCCGCGACAGCGGCACGCAGACGCCGCACCTTGCTTGGACTGCTATACTCTTGTGCTAAATTCGCTGATTGGCTCCGAAGAGCCGATCACGTGCTGGTCACCACACTTAATTCTTCAAGTCCGCCCTTCTTCAACTTCTTGTATCTACAACAGCAAAGGGCGGGTACCCAACCGCTGCGCTGTGCGGGGCACGAGCGCGCGTGAGAACATTCTCGGGGATGTGGAAAGGAAAGGGTTCGATGTCAGGGAAACCCTTAGCCGACATCACAGGGACGGGACGGTTGAGCGCATATATTGCTGCTCGCCATCTTTGTCCTTCTTCACTCATCCCCCCTCGCATGTCTGCGAAATCCAAGAATTCTCGAGGACCCTCTGACCCCGTCTTCGACCATCGAAATCCAAATCCTACAATCAATTGTGCTACTTCTACTAGGCAAGCGACGCGCTTGGAAATGGCGGCTCCCCCGGGGCGAGACTGCTGCCCCCGCCTCTAGCTCTGGATCCTCTCCACGACGAGGTGCGATGGGGAACCCTAAAGCGCGATCTGAGGCGTCCAAAAGCTCAGTTCCTCCCGCTTCCGGGCGCCCAATGCTGACTTCGCGCTCCTCGGTCTTAGCGCCTCTAACGGCTCGTGTCGGCTTGATGACGCCTACTGCCGCCTCAGCAGCCAGAGGTATCGCGGCCCCGGCGCCAAAGGGTCCCCCTTTCGGTAGTGTTACTCCACGAATGCCTTCGCATATGACTGAGGGCGGGAGGCGAGGACATCCGCCTAGTCTTGATTCGAAGACCAGAGTGGGGGGCATCCCGTCCGAGCGCGCTTCTCCCCTAGCAGCGCCGGACTATGGAAATTCCCCCTCGACGAATGAATATGCTGCTCTCCCCAGGATGAGCACGCCTTCGTCACCGGTACCATCCCCAAAAGCTCCGCCCCCTCAAATGTCCTCTAAGGAACCTTCCGAGGAATCCGACCTCGGCCCCTTCAGCACGGAAAATGTGACTGAAGGGGGAGGCGTCGAGGATAACGAGAGCATTACCGCCGCTTTCCGATTCCGACAGCCAGAGGAAGTGAGGATCTTCACTGGACTAGCACGGTCCCTTGAAGTGTACCGAGAACCTCTTCCCGCTTCAGTAGCCCGCTACCACGAGGCGTACTTCCCGCAGGATCCTACGCAGGAAGACGTTCTGGCGGAATTTGGCGCGGTGGGTGGAGAGCTCCCTAACACGGATCCCGCTCAGACGGCAGTGTTGTGGGACGCCCTCATACGCTACGACAAGCCGCATCGTCTATTCGAATGGGATTACTTAGGGGCGCTCATTGAGGAGGTGGTGCAGCTTGATGCAAAATATCTTCCGTGCTTCCCGTTCACCGATCCAACCTTCTCCACACAGTTCTTCTGTCTAGGGTTGGAACCACTCAGCCGTATAGCATACGCCGTCGTTGCTGTCCAGCAGATTCTGGAAGCTCTCACGATATTCTTGGGCAAGGATCCGCGCACTAGCTTTACGCTGGATCCCGACTACGGGTTGCTTGGGTTACTGGAGCGCAGTGCACATGAAGCGGAGCTGCGATTCACAGTCACCAGCCTGCAACGACGGCTGTCCAATGGGAATAAGCACATTCTCTCCTATTTCCACAGCATTCGTCGCACCCTGGTCGACGAGGACTGGAGTGACATCGGCAGTTCCGCCGACTCCACGTTGCCCGAGATACGTCGCGAGTTTGGAACCCTAAACCCGACGCAGGAGATGTATCGTTTATTATTGCGACCGGATTACGCCTTACGAGCGGCGATGATAGACGATGAAGCTCGAGCGAGTATGGTTCACCAGTTGGGCGAGAATCCAAGGGAACGATACTACCGTCCGCGCAAAAGCCTTCCGACGATCAAGGAGGGTTCCGTGAAAGAACGGACCGAAAGAGTGAGCGCGTCTCAAAACGCTGCTCCTCCGACGGAACCGGAACCCCACGGAGTACGATTCGTTGCTCCCCCTTCATTATCAGCGGTACACAGACTCCCGGGCAAGGGTTCATTCCGAACACCCGAGCAACAGCCTCGATTATTGGGGGGCCATCGGTGATGCGAGTCCAGACCAGCCCGCCTCAAGGATCTTCTAATTGGACGAGCTACCAGTTCCAGCAGCCATCAGAACAGAATGAGGCGGGAGCCGATAAGGATCGCCCGACAGAGGGGCCTCCTCATGGGAACATTCCTCCAGGATGGTATGGGAACTCATGGAGGAATCACGGCGGAGGGGGCAGTGGACCCAACGATGTGGGATCGGGTGGCGGAGGTCATGGGGGGCCAGGAGGAGGAGCAGGGGGGAGGCGGAAACGGAGGAGGTGGAGGAGGAGGCGGAGGTGGTGAAGGAGGATTAGCTGCACCGGGATTCGATCCCGCGAGTGCTGCGCCCTGGCAGTTGAACACCAAGCTTAATATCTCGGTGGTGCCGTCGTGGAACGGAAAGGGAGAGACTATCATCCCCTATGTTATCACTATGTCTTCCTTGGCCATGCTCAGTCCATTGATGGAGCGTCAATTGGGTCAAATGGCTCCATCCCGGTTCACCGATCGTGCTTTGAAGTGGTGGACGTCTCTGCCAGAACCCTCGCGTAGGGAATTCAGCAGAGATTGGCCGCATCTTCTCGATAACCTGCGGCGCATGTACCTGACGGATCAATGGGTGAGAGATAGGAACAAGGAGTTCGAGGAGATGAAGTTCCGACAGCGAGGAGATGAAGTTCCGACAGCGAGGACACGAAGCGGAAGACCCGGTGGATTTCTTCCAAAGACGCGCTCAATACCACAGCTTCATCTTCTCCGACGCGGACGATGGACCCACTGCAGTGTCGAGGCTAATTCGCACGCAGCCGGCCGAGTGGAATAAGGAAGTCAACGAGCGCGTGTGCCCCATTATCGACTCGTTGATGGAAGTGGCGCAACATAGCCAGGCTTCTCTAATGTCCACTTGGGTCCTCACGAACAAAGTGGATCGATTACTAGCGAGTCCGAGCGCGAACCCCACTGCTCCTCGTACCCGATTCCGCCCCAGGGCCCACATCACCGATGTAGAGGTAGAAGAGGAGGCGGAGTTGGAAGAGAAAGCAGAGGAGAGAACGGCTATGGCAGCGGATCGGCGCCAAGGCCCTAGGAATGGGGGTTCGCGAGAGGCAGGGCCCTCTCGTCCGGACTGGCCGGGAGGGAAGACGGTCAATGGATACTCCTTCGCTCGAGATGACTCGCGAGTTAGCGATCGCCCTCCCAATGGTGAATGCTACATCTGCACTAGCCCCAAGCACATTGCCCGGGACTGTACGCACTACGGGAGATGGCTAGCGCTCAAGCAAGCTATGCTCATACATGTTGACCTCGATCCCAATGAGGAGGAGAAGGAACGATTGGACTATATAGCTATGCTTGTTGAATCAAAGACCTCCTCTTCCAACTACTCCAGTGCCAGCTCTAAGTGCTCGGAATCCCATAAACACGTGCTCGCTGTTGATGCGCTAGACTGTGATGCTAAAGCTGCTCACATCGAGTATCGTGGGTTCAACCGGAATCGTAGACGCCATGACGCTTTTCAGAAGGATAAGTCGAGCAGAGACAAAGGGAAAGCGGTGAAAAGCGATGACCCTGTTAAACTGCCTCGACGGATCCTTCATAAAGCTGCTCATGTCGCCGACTTGACGCTTTTCAGAAGGATAAGTCGAGCAGAGACAAAGGGAAAGCGGGTGAAAAGCGATGACCCTGTTAAACTGCCTCGACGGATCCTTCGTAAAGCTGCTCATGTTGCCGAACTTCCATTGAGCACGGACAGCGAAGGCCTAACTATATACGAAGCTCGCAAAGTCTGGCAGCTTCCGGATGGTCTTGGTTCACTGGGAGCACGAGCCTTACACGTCAAGGTCCGTGTAGGATCCTTACTACATGAAGTGATCAAGGCTCACCTGGACTCCGGAGCGGATATTACTCTGATGTCGGAGGAATTCTGGAGGTTCTTGGGACTGCCCAAGCCGAAGGAAGGAATCCGCATGTCCCTCTACCACCTCACGGGTCAGGCGAAGGTCCTTGGCTACGTCAAATGTTCCTTGTACATGGTCTCGGCTGAGGGGGAGGTAGTGCGTTTCGACCTTGAAGCCTACGTCGTGCGGAATATGCAAGTTCCTCTTCTTCTCGGGGAGGACTTCCAGTCTGCATACGAGCTGGGTATCAAGCGCTCAGCCACCGGTCATTGCGAAGTGCAAGTCAGACAATCCCGTCACATCATTCCAGCCTCCTCCGCGCACTCGGTCGACTTGGGCTTCGAGATATGGCAAGCAAGCATGGCTAAGTCCATGAAGCACCTACTTCCCGGAGTCTGGCGTAAGACCTACCAACGTTCCAAGGCCCGAAAGCGTAGGGAAGAGAAGTTGGAAGCACCCCCGGTGTTAGCAATGAAGGACACACTCATTGCCGCGGGGACAGTGCACAATGTTCCCGTTACGGGGCCCTTCGAAGGGAAGGAGGAATGGTTGGTGGAGAAAGTTGTGATAGTCACCGAGGACGAGAGCATTATGGCCGCACCCTCCACTCTCATAAGATCTGATTCCCCTTTCCTCCCTATCACCAGTCCCAGCACTCGCCCTTGGTATATACGTGCCGGTGACATAGTAGGTCGTTTACACGACCCCGCCGAGTACGTGGATACACCCAAGGATGAAGAGCAAAGGGAGAAGTTCGTGGCTTCGGCGGAAGCGCTAGCGCGCGTAATACAAGAAACGCAGCGCACGCAAGATCCGGATAGCTTACCAAGGGAGAAACACGGGATGGAGGGTCAGCTGGAGGAGGATGAGTCCTGGGGACCCAAGACGACTGCGTTGCCGAGAGATTTCGAAGGAGTACGGGAAGGCGAGGACGTAGCCCAACTAGTCAATCTCGGGCCAGACGTTCCAGAACACATACGCCCTCAGCTAGACGAAGTTCTGCGCCATAATTCGGCTGTGTTCGGAGTCGGAGGGCGTCTGGGGCATGTGAAGGATAAAGCTCCTATTCCGCTGAAGCCTGGGACGCAGCCTATATTGGTACCGATGTATGCTGCATCGCCATTGAAGCGTGAAGTGATAGACAAGCAAAATGGACCTCTGGTTTGAGCGCGAAGTGATCGAGCCATCGGTCAGCCCTTGGGGGGTGCCGTGTGTAGTAGTTTTCCGTAATGGAAAACCACGACTAGCGGTCGATTATCGCAAGCTTAACGAGAAGACCATAGCAGATGAATTCCCGATCCCTCGACAGTCTGATATTATACAAGCCTTGTCGGGGGCTCAAGTGCTGTCTTCATTCGATGCTCTGGCAGGCTTTAATCAGGTGGAAATGGAGGAGGAGGCCCGGGAAAAGACGGCCTTTAGGTCTCATAGGGGGCTGTGGCAATTCAAACGCATGCCATTCGGGTTGAGGAACGGGCCTTCTATAGTCCAGAGAATCATGCAAGGGGTGTTGGCGCCTTACCTGTGGATATTCATGCTCGTCTATATAGACGATATAGTGGTATTCTCGAAGTGTTGGGAGGATCACTTGGTTCACCCGACAGGGTCCTGAGCACGATCGCTGCTGCTGGGATTACCTTAGAGCTGAAGAAATGCTTCGTGGGGTATTCTTCGATACTGCTTTTAGGGCAGAAGGTGTCTAGGCTAGGCCTTTCAACGCACAAGGAGAAAGTAGCCGCCATCCAAAAAATCTCGAAACCGTCCTCCGTACTCAAACTGCAAAAATTCCTGGGCATGATCAATTACTTCTCAGCCTATATCCCCTACTACGCCTTCGTGGTCAAACTGCTGTTCTCCTTGCTGACTAAAGGAGCAAGATGGGCATGGAAAGTACTGGAGCAGGAGTTTGAAGTCCGCAGAGCGGAACTATAGCGCAACGGAAAGGGAAGCGCTGGGCGCAAAGGATGCGCTGGTGCGTTTCCAGCCTTTCATAGAGGGCAAACAGGTCATCCTGGTGACAGACCACACCGCATTACAGTGGGCGAGAGTGTATGAGAACGCGAACAGGAGACTCGCAGCGTGGGGGGCGGTATTCGCAGCGTACCCCGGCTTGAAGATCATACATAGGCCGGGGAGAGTGCACTCGAACATCGACCCTCTATCGAGACTGCCGAGAGCACCGCCACACAAGTCTCCGGTTCAGGACGCTCGTGGAACGATAGTCCCGGACGAGGAAAGAAGGGAGCAAGCGCAGCGGATGGAGGATCGAGAGACTTGCGCCAGCAAAGAAGGCTGCATTTGTGATCTGGTGGTGGGAGGATGTCGTAGACAAGTACGCGTTTCCAGTACAGATGAGGAAGCAGAGGGCGAAGGAAGAGGCAGAGGATGAGTTCCAGGAGCACGATGACATCGCAGCACCGGACCTAGAAGGGGTGCTGAGAGCTAGGGAGGAAGTCCAAGAGCGTGACGACTTCGCTGCACTGGACAACCCCTTCCCTTTCGAGCAAGCGGATCATTGGACTTATCCAGCAGGGGCTCGGCCGGATAAAGATGAGGAAGACTGGAACAAGCGCTCCCATCTTTTGGTATCGGTTTCCCAGGAAGTGAAGGACGAGTTCATTCGAGGCTACAAAGAAGACCCGTACTTTAGGGATCGATATACAGAGGAAGCAGCTAGTCCAGAGAAGGTGCTCACACCATCCCACTTCCAGAAGGGGAAGGACGGGCTGCTATACTTTGTGGACGCGGACTGGAAAAACCGGTTGTGCATTCCGCGATCGAAGGTCCAGTTTGTGCTTCGATGGATCCATGAATCGCCGCACGAGAGCGCCCACACCGGCCCATTCAAGTTCATTAACCGCCTGCGGGAGTTGTTCTTTTGGACAACCCTCACGAAAGACGCTGACGAATTCGCGTCGACTTGTGACGTCTGCCAGAAGATAAAGGTAGACCACAGGCAGAAGATGGGCGGACTGAGACCTTCGCACATCCCTCCTCGTCATTTCGCCACAGTATCCCTCGATCTAATTACGGGTCTGCCACCGTCGGGAAAGGAGAAATTCACGGCTATACTAGTCATCGTGGATAAATTGACAAGGTTCTCTGTCATGATCCTGACCCACACCAACCTGTCGCAGGAAGGGTTCGCTGCCTTCTTCGTAGAAAGGGTGGTGAACGTCTTCGGAATGCTGGAGCGGATTATCTCGGACCGAGACAAACGATGGGCCACTGCGTTCTGGAGGTCTGTCACCATGCAATACGGGAGCGTACTAGCGCTATCCTCTGCGCACCACCCGCAGACAGACAGACAAACAGAGATTCTCAATGCCACGATAGAACAGATGTTGCACGCGTACGTCGCTGCAGATCGTTCGTCGTGGGCGAAATGGCTCAGGGAAATCGCTTTCGCTTACAATTCCAACGTACATGGTTCTACGGGATACAGTCCCAACTTCCTACTATTCGGCTACAGCCCTAGAGGAGCCACTGGAATCATGAACCCAGGAGGAGACCCCGTTGCTCGCCCCTTCCTGCCGAGTCAGAAGGGGGAGCATTTTATAGAGGCGCTGGAGAGCCACCGGAAGGCAGCGCGGGACACGGTGGTGCTGGCACAGGAGAGACAGGCTCGCGCTTATAATAAAAGCAGGTGTCCTGTGGAGAACATTGAGGAGGGGGATTATGTATTGGTAAACCCTCATTCGTTAGAATTGGTCGACGTACAGGGAACGGGCCGTAAACTAGTGCAGTGCACTATCGGTCCTTTCGAAGTCATGGAAAAGATCAATCCGGTCGTTTATCGCTTGCGACTGCCGGATAGCTATTCCATGCATCCTGTCTTCAACTTGGAGCATCTGTGCAAGTACCACATGTCCAAGGAGGAACTGGGGGAGAGGACCAAATTGCCGGATACGCGGGAGTATCTGAAGGCATCGGAGGAATATGTGGTGGAGGCCATTTTGGGGCACGCAATGCGTCCCAGGAAAGATGGCAATCAGAGGATGTTCCGGATCCGCTGGGAAGGATATGGACCCGCTGATGATACTTGGGTCTCCGAGAGAGACCTAAGGAACGCGCCGGCGCTGAAGAGAGAGTATTTGAGGCTTCATAAGTTGACTTAGACAGAAGCAAGGTACTCAGCCGAAGAAGTCCGACAGGTGCAGGGCACTAGCATATGGGCCGTGCGTGGGAGTTCTATCACGTGATCGGTGACTCGACAACTTCATCTCTTTCTCTACTCCCACCCACCTAGTGTGCGCCCGCTGCTCCTTTCTAAGTGAGCACATCACGTATCACCAGAGCGAACAGCTTCAATCTATACTATCAACATGCCTTCCTCCAGCGTTCCCAAATACAGTCACTCCCGGGTGTCCTGCACGGCGGTGTACTACGACATGCCCAATATCAACTCGGCCATGACCTTCGACCTGAAACAGTTCCCCTCTCTTACAGCCAGGATCGTAGAGATGGGAGGGCGTTGATTCGAGCTGTGGTCACCGAACTTGCAGCAGCTCCCCTTTCTTCCGGGTGAGCGCTCCACGAGGCCGGCGACCAAGGCGGCACAAGACGTACTGCAGCGGCGGTATGACGGACATACGGGCAAGCACGATTGCCTGTACAGCCCGCAGTATTTTCTCGAAGCAACCTCCCATTGGGCTTTCATCCGAAAAGTCGCAGCGGTACCTTCCAATGACTTGTCGTATCAGGCCTTCCAGCCCTTGTTGGAAGGATGGAATAGTTCTCCAAGGAACGCGTCCGAAGGAGTCTGGGAGTCGTCTTTTGTGCAGGGTCTGAGGAGTATCATGACCATGCAGGAGATTTGACTGCGGAATCCTAGTTCCAGATTCCGACCCAGTTCTTCCACTTGGGCAACCAAGCTGTCCTATTGCACCGGAGCGCGCTTCGAGTCGCTGCTAGGTGTGAGAAGATGGGATGACGCGGTGGACCTGGGAGTAGCCTTTCAAAGGGGCCTCAGAGAAATGGAGGGTTGGATCCGGATGATTGAAACACGGCAGGATGACGCGCTGATGACCGTCGCGAGCCTACGGGAAGTCACCATGCCCGTGGCCAACGACGACTGGCTGGGTTTGTGGGTCAACGGCATGAACGAGGCTGGCGTGTTGCTTCTCATGAAGCAAAAAGTACCATGCTTCATCGTGCATGAGTTTCCTCCGGAGACTCCGGTGCTGCGCTCAGCGGTGCCCCGACCCCTACCTTCTTCAGTTTTGTAGAAGGCACCGACGTCGTCTACTTGGTACGGAACAATACGTACCAGCTGCTTGCCGAGAGCCAAGGACGTCTAGACTCTCTATTTCGTGCCGAGGATGGGCGAGGAGAACATGTGCCTACGGATCCTAGGAACGAGGAGAGGTCCTCTTCCATTTACATGATGTCTTGCCCGCTGTGGGTCCCTCGCCCTCAGCCGCAAATGGCCCGGATGACTGCCGGGAGAGGGGGAGCGAGGATGGCCTCGGGAGCGCTTGTTACTTCAGCAGCACCCGGGGCTAGGATGGTCGCTGGAGGAGGAGGAGCCCGATCGGCCTCGGGAGCGCTTATCTCAGCAGCACCCGGGAGTCGGAGGAAGAGGAGGAGTCAGAAGAAGACCAAGAATTGGGGGAAGATTCAGCCCCCGTCTTTCAGATTCCCTCGCTCCCCGTCTATGTGCTGCCCGCGCCCGGCGCCTCAAATGATCGTCTTGAGGTTTCCCCAGTGGAAAGGCGAACCATCGCCGAGGGAAGGGCACCTTGGATTGTACGCCCTGCTATCCCCCGCAATTGGAAACGCAAATGGGACAAGTGGGAGTTGGGCGAGGTCAATGACCAGCGTGCATGGATCTACCGAGGGAAGAAGGTCAGCGTGGAGTCCAAATGCTGGTACGATCGTTCCCTGGGAAGGCGCCTGTACTTCCGCCGTTTCGATCCCCCTCCGGGTCTCTTAGACTGGGAGCGCTTCGGGTCCCCCGTGCCTCGATACCCGTTCTTTATAGAGAGCGGCAATCACTGGACTCCAAAGAAGCCGTCACACTGGATGTACCCTTCCCAGGACGGTGAAGCGAGAGATTTCGACAAGCGAGCAGAGGCGCCTCATCCTTCACGGCTGCCCCTCGTAGATGGAAAGGGAAAGACGCTGGTAGTCGAGGACCGGGAGATGGAGGACGAGGGATTGTTGTCTTCGGATGAGGAGGAGGGCATGGAGGTGGACAAGTTTGAGGAGGAGAACCCCGCAACAAACGTGGTCACCATTGCGGATCAGCCATGCGCGCCCTCTAGCAATCCTACGAGCTCAAGGACTGATCTGGGTCCGCTTCGAGGACATCACAGCGGGCCGACGAGGGTTGGGGCGCTGGGAGCAGTCTGGAAGAAAATGCAGATCGGCTTCCGACCCAACGACGAGTTCGACGAAGCCGCGTTGTACACCACCGATATATGGCTTCGAGAGGAAGACTTCGACGAGGATACCCCCGCTCCTCCGTACGCCCCCGCTGTCACGACCGAGCAGGAGGTTGCCAACGTACACCCCTCAATCCAACCCGCCGTGAGCGCTTCTCAAGCTGCTTCGGCCACCGCGACCGAGCGGGAGGTTGTCAACCCACCTCCCTCAATCCAACCTGCCGTGAGCGCTTCCCAAGCTGCTCTGGAATGGGGAGGGTTACTGGAGTTGGATTGGGATGCGGTCTCTGGTTCCCAAGCCTCTGCCCCTTCTCCAAGGGAAACGGCAAGCGGAACCTGTGGGGAAACTGCAAGCGTGCCTGTCGCACAACCGGACTCGGAGCAAGTCGAAGTCAGGATGTCGCTGCCGCTTGCAGAGAGTGAAGAGGAACCCAGCATCCTCCCGCAAGCGGAAGAGCCGCCTCGTCGGGAGGAACGCGTCGTGACCCCGCCGCGCTCGGGCGTACACCCGAGAGTCGCAACAGCCGCAGCTGGTGGATACCGTCCTCTTCCTCGGTCGCTTCCTATGGAGCCCAGGGCGATGCGCAACAAAGGGAAAGGGGTAGTGCGACCGACCTTGGAGGAACGGTTGTCAACGCCCTATCCCGCTCGCCCCGAATCCAGCAGGCTTCCCTTAGAGTCGATGCTGACCAATCCTACTCCATCCTTGGCTGAGCGCCTAAGTCGAGCCTCGCCTCCTTCACTCCTGGATTGTATGCTACCCCCCGCCTCCGCCTTCAAACGTCGCTGGTCCATCTTCATCGCGGGGACTTACCAACCCTACTCCCCCGTGTGGACCCCGTAATTCGAAGAAGGCGAGTGGAACTCTTGCCGGCCTTTTGGCCACGCGTCCAGATCCTAGCACTATCCCTCCACGCTTCGCAGCCCTTCTTAATCGCGAAACGCCACAACAAGACAGGCGTCAAGCCAGGCGACGTTGGACTGCGACGGAGGAGGGCGAGGAAGGTTCCTCGAGCACGACACCAGAAGGGACCGGAGGCAAGAGGGTACGACGAGGGAAGAGGTCGGGACAACCCTAACAGAGGAATCCCCTGAGGTGGAAATGCTAGACGCCGAAGCGGAAGAGTCGCCCTTGTTTGCGCTCCATGTAGCTGCATCAAGTGGGATTCTGCACCTAGTCGGTCGAGGGGAGTCTCCGGAAGACCAGGAGCTCCCTGACGCAGTGCAGAATAGCGACGACAACGAGATGGCTGACGCCTCGCGACGCTGGACCGCTGAGGATGACGACAACAACATCAGCATGGGACCCCACTAAGCACGCAGCGCTATGTGGTAACTGAAACAACAGGGCTAGATTCTCGCCTCCACATCGGAGTGTAAAGAGATTGGAGAATGCTGTAGAATCAGTAGCAAGCGCAGTGCACGCTATCAGCGTGGGGGGGCTCTGTGACGGGGTACGAATGGGACGCTGCTAGACGACACTGCGAGTAGACTTACTGTATATATATTCCATATAAACTTAGTGTACATAGCATTAGTAGAAGCCGAGTAGTTGATCCGAGATCAGTACTTACCTAATGCATCTTTTACTTGCATACAACTTCCATGGTGTGAGTCGACGATCTGCTTGGAGGGAACCCCCCGCCCCGGACCCGCTGGATGCCTGAGCACGCGTATAACTGCTCCACGGTCTCGGTGCGGCAGAGTCCCCACTCAAGGGTGACATGGGCCCTAGATGAAGGGTTACAACACGGGGAGGGCCCGAGTCGGTGCCTCCCGTTGCCTATAGCAGCGCCGGACTCAATGTCCGTGCGCGCTTCCCTCCAGCCTGGCGAGGCTAGCGGAACCCGCATCACAAGACACTGAACTCTGCACCGAGTGGTGCCCTGCCGCAGATGGGGGCGACAAAGCCGCTGACCGCTGCGCAATTGCAGCAGCGTACAACCACCCAGCCGACACCGACACCTAGCTCGATTGAGAGCTCTCCGCGTAATCAGGTGTGCAGAGTCTCTGCGGCGGCGGGGGCAGGACGGTGACACTGCCCATGGGGCGCGGTGCAGGACAGGCGACAGATGACTTGGGCTTAGGTTTCGTGGTGGGGCGTGTGCGGGGGAGGTAGCGCCCAAAGGAGAATGTCCTCGGGGGGCGCACACGGCCGTGTGTAGAGTGGAGAGAGGAGACAGTGGAGGAGGACCAGCGCGAGTGGAGCGCGGGGGTGGGGTGTGCGGGCTCGACCGGTATGCAGGGTGGTTGAGGAGGTGGGGTGAGAAATGGGGCGCCATAAGATGACGAGGAACAAGAAGAGCCCGATCCAGATGTGGGTGCAGACACAGGCGGGCACCAGTCCCCGAGGTGCTCCTCATCGTTGTCGTCTTCGTCTGGGGAATACTCTGACTCGGACTCGGATTGCGGCGCAGGCGACGGTGCAGGTGCCACGAGGGGCGACAGCTCCTGCTGCTGCTGCTCGTCGCCGCCACCTTCGATGGACCCAATCTCCTCGGTGTACGCGACCCACTCGTTCTCATCATCGCCGTGCACATGAATGCACCACGGTGCTGTAGCACCTGTAAAAATACCGTCAGCTCAGCTCAATTCAGCGCAGCAGAAGAGCGACACACCTATACCGATACCATAGCCCATACCCACACCCGGACTCGGTGTCGGTGTCTGCAGGAGTGGCGCGTACACTGCGTAGTCGGCGGCAAAATCGAAGTCGGCCAGGTCGACGTTGCCGTTGCTTTCCCCGCCCGCGAACACATCGAACGGTGGGAAGGCTTCATTCGGGTACTCGAACGGCGCGTGACAGGAGCAGGGGGGGAGGCGAGCACGTAGACGGCACAGGGCCCAGGGTCGGCTCGGATGACCTGACGAGCAGTCCAAGCGCAAGCAACGTGGGGCACGAAAAGTTGGGCACCAGCACCAGGCCTGTGCGTGGTCACGAGGTGGAGGGCGAGCGCGACCTTGAGCTCAAAGCCGCTCCCAGGGCTGGGGCTGTGTAGGACGAAGAGAACCACACGAGGAGGAGGATGTGGAGCTGGAACGTGGCCGTGCATGTGCATCCAATGTCGCTATGCACGCACGCGGATACAACACAGAGTTAGTGTGGACATGGGAGTTCTGTAGGTGAGGTGACTGCGGTGCCGAGGCTGAGCGAGCAGACATAGACGGGCTGAAAGAGCACGGGGCTCTGTCGACCGGGGACGGCGGCGGCGGTGGTGCACGCCTAGGGCGCGGGGGCACATTCTGTGCCATGAATGTGGATGTAGACGGGAGGATCGGAACTACGCCGGGCTTGCGTGCCAAGCGCACGAGCATAACGAATCCACGTGCCTGGACGGCGTAGAACACATCATCAGTAGCTGCTTGCTCTTCCGATTTGACTGTGCATCGAGGCGACGGCGATGGCGTCGACGGGGAAGACGGCGGGGAGGAAGAGCATGGCGGTAAGGACGAAGAGCGTGGGGGTGAAGATGAAGTTGCGGATTGAGGTAGGGAAGGCCCGGAACACGTAAAACGAGCAGAGGAGAGAGACCCGCCGTGTTGCGCTTCTTAATGCTCAACGGCCTGATTGTCGGAGAAGTCGGAGTCGCAGGAGGACCGCTTGAAGTTGGGCTCAAGCACACCGGGGGCAATAACTGAGGCATATGAAAACTATATGCGTTAAACACATATGGTTCGCATATTGCCAGATCACGGGACAAAGGTGTCTGACACCTTTGTTGCATCTTTGTTTTTTGGGGCGACCACAAAGAAAAACAAAGGTGCAACAAAGGTGCCAGATACCTTTGTCCAAGGGTCTGGCAATATGCGAACCATATGCGTTTAACGCATATGGTTCTCATGTGCCTCAGTTTTTTGCCCCCGGTGGCACTCGGAATGGATGTGCGAGTGCGAGCTGCTCGAGGTTACGAGCAAGCCGAGACCATTGCTTGTGAACGTGTATTGATAAGCGAACAACCAAATCGGCTTGGTCTTAACCATCTTCACAAAAAGCCACAAAAAGTACAGACGCATCTCACAAAAACTTCCCGTAGCTTCGTCTACACTCCAAATCACTCATCGATCCCCCAGGCTACAGTTTTCGAAATCGCTGTCAGGTTAGTGCAGAGTACACCTACGGAGACGGCCGCGACCCAGCAGAACTCGCTGCTCCCTGCTTCACCGCTGTTTGCAGGTAAACCATTCATGTTCATGTTGAAATCCAACGCTCATGATGTTTTTATCTTCCAATCACCCCACTGTCGGCTTATTCCCTCGAGGAACGCACCTCCTCGTAATGATCACTGGCAGCACGTAGAGTCTTCCGAAGCGAGCACTCGCATCCCGCAGGTATAACTTCTCGTTTCAAAGTTGCATTTCGTGCTGATCGAGTTACTCAAGGACCCCTCTTGTTCTTTCTCTCCGGTAATTTGGCCATACGCCATGTCAAGAAGCGGGGCGCAGACACCGAGATCCTTTATCCGTGTTAATCCTGACAAGAATCGACAGAAGGTAATATCTTCAGGCGGATAGAGTTCTTGGCGGAGTGGTGCATTTCTAGGTCTACCGTCAGCGAAGATTCGTGGTTCCTGGGTATCCATTCCATGGTAAATCCCTTCGCCATATGTCCGCCTGCGCATTAGAAATGTTCGTGGTAGCTTCCTTTTTCCCCGTCCGATCCAATCTCATTTCCTGCGGTTTCTCGAGTCATTCTGGAATCGCCACGGTTCTGCGCATCACAAGGCTCGTTGGAGAACTTCACGATGCGGTTTTTTTTTTTTCATTCAAGCATACATTTTCGATCATCGAATACTGGAGGCAGGCAGGCATGATCCCAATCGAACCTCACCGCCTACCTTCTACGCACCCCGCGTCACGGTGCAAATCCGGTTGCTCGAGGTTCAGCATGGAACTTGCTCATCAAAATTCGAGATGCTGCGTGAAACTGCTCCGATCCACCCAACTGTCTTTCCTTCTCTCGCAGCTGTCGGCGACATTCTCACCTGGATTATCGCTTACTCCGTCACGTCAACTTTGGCTAGATCGAATCTCAGCTCAGGTACTGCTTCATCTCGACACCTGCTTATATTCGGTCACTACAAATCATCAACTCACTCAGCAATTCGATTTATGCCCGGTGGCGCACTGCCGTCAATATTTTCGTCACTTAGGCTATCCGTCCCGAAATCACCGGTTCGCTTCCTTCACGATTGCTTTCCGCCCCATTTTGGTCTGCCAACTCTTCTCAATGTCCCAAATATGCCGATCTGCTGAAAACGGCGCAACAGCGTGCATAACTGGTTATAAGCACCTTAAGCAACTAGGCCGCTTATAACATGAGCCACTTTGTAGTTAAGGAGTCATAAGCCAAATTGGGAAACCTTATCACCGCTCATAACACAAAGAGATATGGCTATTGAAAAAAAAAAAATGGATACAAAAGATTATTACACATCGTCGGCGCTGTCGTCATCAGAGACGACGGGTATATACACAAGCGTGGTTGTTGTGGCCGCCGGTCATAACCGCCCTGGAGGCGGGCAGCGTCAAAAAAAATAATCACAGCCCCGATTTCTCCCTCTCACAAAGACACACCAAAAGAAACAAGAAAAAGGCGCGCTCACCTGACACCGACTCCCGCTGATCTCCACGATGCGCCACTCGGTGCCCGTTTCGCGGCCGGTGGAGACCTGTGCATCCCATCACAAGTCAGTTTTATTTCTCTTTTCGTTGAGAGATAGAGAGGGGAAAGAGGGAAGATGAACAAGTAGCAAAAGAAAGGAGGGAGGGAGGGAAGGAGGAGTGAGAGGGGAGGGAGGCAAGGAGGTGGGAGGGAGGCGCGGAGGTGGGAAGCGAAGGCCGCGGCCGTGCTGAAAAGCGTCTGGCTCAACTGTACGACCGACTCTTCCACTCTTCCTCCTCCTTCTCTACTCCTTCCACACGCACGAGCTCGACGCCGAGCAGCTCGCTGTGCTTGGGATCGTCTCCCTCCATCGCCCCCAAAGACAAAGTAACCACAAACGAAAACAATGAGACAAACGGATGCACCTCCATCTTGAACATATACTCGACATGCCGACCGTCCTGAGCCGCGTGCGGAGGACATCGTCTGCAGGCGGGTTAGCAACTTAGTCTTGGCTACTCCTGTCGGGAAAGGAGGGAAGAGCGGGGCACGATAGGGAAGGACACCATAGGACAGGATGGATAGAAGAAAAGACAAGACAGGGAGAAGGAAGGCGTACACCATCTATCGGCAGATAATTCGGCGCCGTGACGCGCTCGAGGTTGTTCAGAAAACTGTCAACACGTCAGCGCTTGTCCCAAAACTTGGAACGCGTACTCACAACCCCGGTCCCTTCTCCAACCACACCTTCCTTCTCTTTCATCACCTCCGCGCCGGGCGGCAGCCCCCCACCAAAGTCAAGGCGGGTCGGCTCATCCTCGTGCAGCGGGACGAGGCGCGTGATGAGCAGCGCCTCAAGGTGGCGCAGGGGGAGCAGGCGCGTGCGGAGGGCCTCCCACTCGGGTGCGGGGTCGGGCTCGGCCTAGAAGTTGAAGCGCGATTGAGACGACGGGCCGGGGTCGGACTCGGGGTCCGAGTCGGCGCCACCGGCGTACTCATCCGAGGTGTACCCCGAGGTGGAGGCGTAGTTGTTGTCGTAGTTGTATGTGTTGGTGGCCGGCTGCGGTGAGCTGGGCCCGGCAAGGGCCATGATGGTGGAGTGGGATCGCCGGCGCGGTGGGGTGGGATCAAGTACGTAGAGGATGGTGCAGATGGAGCGGACGATGTTGAGCTAGATGACGGCGCGCCAGAGGATACGCTCGTCACGCGACAGCGACAGCGGCAACGCAAAGGAAAACAATGAGGAGGATACTACAGGTGCGAGATGGTGGTGGAATGGGCAAGAGAGAGGTTGTGGAGCTCGTCCGCAGTCTATGGGTGCGTTTATGGAGCCCCGTGGAGCAAGTGCCGTAAGACCTTAGGGCGAGCCTCGGCTACAGCTTGGCGAGTTGGCAACTGCCCTGGAATATCACAACGATAATTCATGACATAGGGCTGTGGAATCCATTGCCCAAAAAATGGGTAAGAAGTTGCAACAGAGCCATCATCTCTGTTCTCCATTGAATGCCAAGCCCGACCCGATTTCCCTTACTCGATTGGTCGGGGTTCTGCGCTGCACAATTCCGGGCAACTCGATTTCCGATCTTGCACTTGTCTATCGCTTCAAAACCTTGAAGTTGAAGCCATGAACAGTTTGGAATGGGTGCCGAGTAGCTGAGGAGTGCGGACGGTCCGAAAATTTGCCATTAGAGCACGTTACACGTGGGGCGCTGTTGGCACACGCGGGGATCTGAACGAACGAACCTTTATTTCCCACAACGATGATATGTTCTCAAGGCTGAATAATATTGAATAGATTTTGGTTTTTCATTTGGACCGAAGTAGTCTGCCATAATTACTTACGCCTCCTCATAACCGCCTTTGCTGTTGGCTTATGAGTACTGAAGACCGCTTTTGATGATCCGACTGGTGTTATAACCGCTTATGAACACCGTAAGGGGTCTGAATCCCTTATGCGCAAATCGGTGGTTTTGGGACAAAACTCTGCGTCGAGCTCAACCACCCGCCGGCCATTCTACACCGAAAAGAATCAGGTGCTGATGTGCGTCAACCTTCATGTATTCTGAATGTTGAAACTTTGAAGCTCAGGTAAATCGTTTGGACCCAGATTTCTTGCGCATTCCTAGGTGGATTCTGCTTGACTTAGACAGCGCCAAGCGCCAAGCGCCCATTTGGCGCCTGACAGTACAAATACATCGCACGGCTACGTTCGGGCCATCGTCGAGGGTCGGGCTGTCCAAATTAGATAAGGTTGTTATGAGTGAGCAAGTTCTTTTACAGGTTTTCCTCTTCCTTCTGGTCATCTTTTTGTTCTGTCGCTGGCATCCGCTTTGACGTTATGTGGCTACGACCGATCTTTTTCAGTCGTCTGTGAGAGTGGAATATTTTAACCCAGTCAGTCCTGGGGAGGGGTGATCTAAATCCAGCTCAAACGAAACCAATGGTGAACCAAAACCGAAGAAATGGTTCTGAAAAGTTGAATTTCGCGTAGACGTCAACTTCGGCATTCCCCGACCACTGCATCAGATTGCTGATCACGTCACTGTCACAGTGTTTCTTCCCAACCACCATGACGCTCGACACCCGCTCTCGAGCTGCCCTACGAGCTTATTTCCCGCTATATTTATTTCCTGCCTCCCGCCTCGCCGACGTGTAAGATCGCATCGGAACCGCGCACCATTGAATTTGGCCAGCATCAGTAGCCAGTGGCGCACGGTCGCAATCGCGACCCCGGAGCTCTGGACGTCCATATACCTCATTTTCGATGGCTCTTTTTTTTTTTCTCTCGCCGGGATATAATACCTCAAGCATTGCCATTCGGTACAAAAGCCCTGCCTAGCACTCAGCCCTTGGCTGATTTTTTTTTTTTTTTTGCAAAGGGCTGGGTCACTTTGACCTAGAAAGGGGATATCGCCGACAAGCCTATTTGAATCGGTACCCAAACTCGGGCTTGCGGAGAGCAATTGATGTTACATGTTCTTCGACAAGTTATTCTCCTGTCTCTGCTGCGACCCAAAAAAAACGTCGACCTCTACTCTCCGTTTCCGAGTCTTGGTAATTGTAGCATCTCTTGCTCCTCATTGCACAATCCTGGCCTGGCAAAACACGAATTCTCGCTTTTCCATGATTCGCCCGCAGATTCACTATCTCCGGTGCCTCTTCCTTCTATACTCAAATTTCAATGAATGGCAGTTGCTTTCGCGGTTTTGAACCGTGCGATGTCTCAGGAGAGCCTGTATCGCTGCTGTATAAATATATGCTTACATGCAGTCCTCCACTCCTCGCCTCGACGCTTGTTGCCCCTTCGCCGTGTTGTAGCCGCTTCAAGCGGCTTTGCATGTGGGATGGATGAGTTCGAGTTCGCTTTCGCCTGGGGAGAAATAACCCTTCAGCGAACACAGGAATAGTCCAGGCTACTCGACATCCGCCATAGAACCACTGTCCGTTTCTGCAGCTTGCAGCTTGCTATTTCTGGAACGCCGCGTGTATTGTTCTCGGTGAGGCCTCTCATGCGCACATATACTGGGAGGCCCAATGCTTCCCACCGCAATCATTCAAAACTCTAAATTTGTTTGAGCCCTGTTATTTTCCTCACGGGCTCTTGGATCCGGATGCCTGCACCGGATGTCTCCTTCCTAGGCCAGCTCCTTTCTTTGGCCTCACTTTATACAAATATTTTCAGCATTCTCAAACTCGCCTCACAATCCTCACCGCTCGGACACGGTTAGACTCATGTCCCTGAGTCCTGACGCCCGTTCCCTCCGGAGAAGCCAGCGTAGCTACCGACAACAACCATATACCTCCTGGCCCATCCCACCGCCTGGCATCGAACCTCGTCTTCGCCTCAATCTTCGTCTTCGATGCCATGTCTTTATCTATCTGGTCTCTCAGCAAATCGCATCGTATCCATTTCTCGCTCCCTCCATCCCATTCGACGTTCGAAGCCTACTTGTCCAGCAGAGGGGAGCGCACGCATTGCTAGTCTTCTGGGCTGGATGAAGGTTTCTGTCCGCTCGGCTCCATGTGTTCTCCTTTTCAAGTCGATTGCTGTTTCACTTCATCCTTCATGAGCTACGGTAACTGCATACTTCTCAGCTAGGGACCCCTCGTAATCGAATTCTCACTGCGCTTCAACAGCGGCTTCAACCTTTCTGGTCAGCCTCTGCCTTGGTACTCCATTGTTGTTCAATTCTACAGTCTTTGCACAGCCTTTGACTACGCCCCGCACAGCCTGTCCGTTGCGTCTTTTTAATTATCTAGGGATAATTCAGAGCGAATTTCCCTGGGGCCATGATACAGGAGTACCGTGAGGAGCTTTATAGCAAAGACTGCAAAGCCACAATGGATATGTATTCCTGTTGGACCCAACGTTCCCTGGATGAGAATGAATCTTGACCCATGTACATGTTTCTGAATAATTCAGTTTGAAGCGGATTCTTTACATCTTCGGCCAACTGGCCCCCGCAGAAGATGAGCGTACGGAAGGGACACAGAGATTCAAGGGGAGATGAATAAATGGGATTGTAAACGAAACAAAGAGTTAAAGACGTGAGGTATGAGTCAAAGCTAATGCAAGTCGCGAATGAAGTCTACCAAGCAGAGAGAAAGTAGAGTAAAGATAAAAGGAAGACTTGGGCTCGTCGGCATGTCCCACAGGCCAAGCGCAGCGCGACCCAATCTCCACCGACCATTTGCACCATTGCTGACTTCACACATCTAGAGTCCAATGCCCTTGTTCTGCACCAACGATTCCAGCCTATCACCAGCAGCGCGAGAATTCTCCTGATGGAAACGGCTCGATATCGATTCCGTGCGCCATGGGGCCTCAAGCGCGTGCGAGTCGATAGCGCGGAGATGACGCTCACTGCTGGGACGCGGCGCACGTATGAGTGGCGCGGTATCCAAGACGCGCGTCATGGTGTATCCACGGGTGCGGGGAGCGGGGAGCCATCACCGTGCAGCGGGATTCGAGGTACAGATGCCTCGCTGATGCGAGGTCACCATACAGACAGAATAACGAGCGCTTGCGGCACCCGCAGCGTAAAGCAAGGTAATCTAGCATGCGAGGGAGGGCATAAGGGAAGTGCGGGCCAGATTTGGATTCGGTACGGGATCGAGTCAGCGAAGCCTGCACCTGTCTATTGAATCCGTGGCCGGCAGGTGGAATGCACGATGACGGCCCATATCGATATCACCGGCGCAAAACTGCCATCTACTCGACTCGCCTGGGGACGTCGTAGGCAGGACGGTGACGTTGCCCATGAGGCGCGGTGCAGGACGGGCGACGGGTGACGTGGGCTTGGGTTTCGTGGTGGGGCGCGCGGGGGAGGTAGCGCCCGAAGGAGAAGGTCTTCGGGGGGCGCGCGCGGCCGTGCGTTGAGCGGAGAGAGGAGTGTGTCGAGGAGGACCAGCGCGAGCGGAGCGCGGGGGTGAGGCATGCGGACTCGGCCGGTATGCGGGTGGTTGAGTAGATGGGGCGAGCAATGGGGCGCCATAAGATGACGAGGAACAAGAGGATCTCAATCCGGATGCGGGCGCAGACACGAGCTGACAGGACGCACGCGTAGCGGCGGCGTGAGGACCGGATCCAAGGAAGGGTATATATACGAGTAAATATCCATCGCACAGCGGACCGGAGCAGGACGGAGGAGCGGGTCGGGGGGTGCGTGCAAGCGAAGGAAGGACTGAAACCGCTTGGGAAGACCGAGCGACAGGCGCGGGCCTGAGAGGGAGCGAGCCTGCGGAAGTGCGGTGCGCCTTTGGCCGCCCGCTGAGGCTGGAGATGAGAGCGGCGGTGGGGGAAGGGGACGGACGGAAGAGCGCGTGCGCAGCGGGAGGTCCGCGCGACGATGATGTCGTGTTCGCCGTGATAAACAGCTGCACCGACCTTCGCGAACGTGCGGTGCGGCGGGTCGACAAGGAGGTGCATCTGCATTCCATGTCGGTCAGGGCGAAGAGAGAAGAGCGGGGGAGGCACTTACAGCGATGTCGTTTCCACTGGGCATCCTCGTCCAGTCGAAAGAGACGTCGACGCGCGCGAGCGACCAGCGGTGAGTGCCAGTATCAGGGTAGGTGATTATTGTGGTCGCGACACACTCGCATGATCCCAGAGAATGGAATCGGGCGAGCCCGTCAAATCTCAGGACATCACATCGCCATCCTGGAGCGGAGACGACGGTGAAGCCGGTGGATGCATCCTAAGAGGGAGGGGTGAGTACGAGCTCCGGGGAGAGAAAGAAGAGGAAAGGGTAAGGCAGAGGGCATGGAGACGGGACGGGAACGAGATGAATGAGAAGGGAGGAGAGCGGAAGGTACGTACCTCTACCACCACCAAAATGCATATTCTCCGTCGCGTTACTTCCCATCCTATCCCGCGGATCCTCACGCGCACCGTCATCTTCTGGACCGTCTATTCTTCCTCCTTCATTCGCCGTCCAACCACCGCCCGTACTCATCATGTCGTCCTACGCGTCACTGCACAGGCGTCCGGCTCCATAGATAAGATGCTAGCAGGACTATCGGCGAGCGAGAGGGGGTGGACGCAAGTCTGCGATGCCGACGAAAGCAGCCTGACGTCGTGTTTGTGGAAGGGACAATACGGATGGATAGACGACCGTTGACTCGAGCCGTTTGTCGCGGACAGAGGCCCGTTACGCAGAATACGCGTGCTGGCCCATACCGGGTGGTGTGCGGGAAATCGGTATGGACAGCGCATAAGATCGGCGCAGTCCTGATCGCCGCGGCAGCGACGGACGACAGCGCCACGTAGTGCCAAATAACTGCGTCGGGCCGAAGGCGCAGGGGGGCGGGAAGGCGGGCGCGTAGATTGAATCCGTGACTTCGATATTTGATGATGTGCATCGAGTCCGGTATACGCTGTCGCATCGTTGTCGGAGAAGACACGCATACGGACACCAGGAGCCGTAGCTGACAGCGCAGCCCTTCGAAGACGCGTATCCCGCCGTTCCAGTCGAGTCATCTGCTTTGTCGCGCTGTTTTTGTTGGTTCGCCCATACAGCCTCTTCACAAAGCGGTGTGCGAGCTCCCCCTGTTTTGTGGGTCTACAATAAATCATAATGTCGAGGGCGGGGACATACCGTTTGAGTTGAGTACGAGTCAGTAGTGCCGAAAAGGCGGATCGATCGCACGTAGTCCGCGAGCGCATGGAATTTGTACGTTAGAAGGTTGAGAAATTTTCCCCTTGCAACAGGACGGGGTGGCGGCGGCGGCGGAGGAACCGACGGATCTACAGCGGCAGTGTTCGCTCTTTTGTGGGTACTGCGACGTGCTCTGGACGCGGTTTCCCCTGGCAGCTCCACAGTCTTGTACTCGGCCTGGGTGGTAGCAGCAAATGATCGCAATTCGCGGCCAATGACCGTGGTGGTTTTGTCGAGGTGGTTGAGGGTTGTCTCTGTATGCATGCGTAACTTGGCTAGAGCGTTCCACTCAGATAGACGAAAGAGTGTGGTGAGGAGACGGGAGTTGAAAGGCTCCGGCAGAAGGCCCTCGATGCAAGGAATAATATTCTATTAATGCGAGTAAGAAGAAGTAAATGGAAATGATAACTTAGTACGCACGACGAGTAAATTATCGTAATTATGGCCAGCTAGTTTTTTTCATCTCCGCTGCATTGGAACAGAATCGGCGGACTGTTCCTCTGCCAAAACTGGGGATCTGTCGAAAGCTGGTCCAGAGAAATTAAGCCGAAGAACCGGAAATCACGAGTGGAAGACAAACGAACCGCGCATTGAGGGTCGCAACAGCCTCTCCGCTTGGAACGGCGGCATAAAGGACTCGTATTATGTGAGTGAAAGTGGCCTTCCAAACGCCGAGGGACCATTCGTGCAGGTGGTCCACAACAAGCATTGGATGAAAATCGAATTTAAAGGGTCCCAACTTTTCCGCGAACGCATTCTGACAACGAATTAGCGCAAATCAAACATGTTGTACAAAGGAAAATGTACAATGGTGGGCAGAAGAGAATAATCCTGTAATAATGCGTTGATGCGGGTGTGTCCGACAGCCAATCCGACGTTGTAGATGAGGTTGCGAGCGCCCTGTACTTTGTTCCAGAAGTATGTGCGCGCCATACTGACACGCGCTCGCAAATCATGCACCAGACCCATTTTGTGGAAGTTCTCTTTACGAATCAAACAGCGTGGGCAAGGGCAATATCCTTTGTCGCGTATTGTTGCAAGCAGGACCCTGAAATTCTTAAGATATATGTAGAAGAAAGGAAAGAGATACGACTCACTTCTCGGGATAGTCTGCAGAGTAAGTGAAGATTCGGGGATAGACGCGCCGCCAGACACCGTCGGCGCAGTGGATGACAATGCCATGCTGATAGGCATGTATGAATTTATCATCGAGCATGAGCCTCCAGACCTGGTGCATCAGCTCGCGCCGGCAATGTGTAAGAAGGGCTGATTTGCGAGATTTGCCCTTGACGAAGGTGGAAATAAAATCGTTTATCGAGTCAGGAAGCTGCATATAGGTCAGCAGTTGGAGAGTAGGAATGATGAGGGCTTACCGATGGAAAATAAGCGACATGATGACAAGCGCCCGACGATGGGCGAGCTCGGACATACTTCGAAAGATTGGCGAAGTACAGGTAGAGAGGCCATGCCTTGGCAGTCCCAAAGTTGGCAAGATGTGTCGAGTCGGACCACCACATGAGCCCGGCGATGACCCGCTCCAGCTTGCAGGTGCCTTCACGGGGAGACCTCTGCAACTTCTCGTGCTCCTCTACCCAGGCGTCCGAAGTGTACACCTCGTCGTAGACACGTTCCTCCGCAGAACCAGCCAAAGTCCGAAAGCGTTTAAAGGGAGTGAGATGGAACTGTAGGGCAGTAGCTTCGGCGAACGCCGCTTTGATGACCTCGACGATTGGTCGATAATGAAGACCGGGGACCGAGAATTTCCGTGGTGGCGCGTTCTTGGCACCGCCCGGAAGTTCAATCTCGACCGACGCTTCCTGAGCTGTTGTTAGCGAAGTTGGCAGTCGTATCAATCCTATCTGCGTACCTTCCACCCATCCTTCATCCATGGTTCGTTGGCAACCTTGGCAGCCATCTCAGCATTATCGAAAACCTTGTTCTCCCGATGAGCATTGAATCCAATGAGGTCGGCAGGGTCGAAATCGGGGGCATTAATGACCTCTGCGACCAGACGAGTGACCTCCCCCTCCGACTTGGAGTTACTTCCAGTGTTCGCCCAGTTCATAAGTCGATAGGTCGACATGTTTTTGAATGGCCAAGGCGGTGGGGGCTGCTCCTGCGACTCTGGAACCTCGTCCGGAGCAATATCCGCAGGTCTAATGGAGACATTTGCCAGATCTTCGGGCTTGATGAAGTGGTCGGGGTCATAGGATGGACGGTGAGCATATTTGCGAAAAATACCAAAGCGATTGCAGGCCGTTTGCATACTGTCACGGACATAGAGTATGACACGGCGAACGGTGGGTACGGGTGGAGGTGGAGGCAGAGGGGCAGGGGCGACGGGGAGCACATCCTCAAAGCGCTTTGGTAGGTGACGGGTTCTCATTGGCCTGCCCGCTGGTGTTAGTGCTGGTGGGTCGGGGACGATTGGAGACGGGGAGCGTTCTGGAGAGTATACTGGGGGAATTGGAGACGGAGAGCGCTCTGGAGGGTGTACTGAGGCGTCTTGCATGTCGTCATCGTACCCCGATGTGCGTGATGAGGAAGCCTGCGATGTAGTCTTAGAAATTCAGCAACATTTACCGATTCAGGTAAGTATACACACCGGTCGCACATCCCTTCGACGATTACTAGTCAGGCCATTGGAAGCACGAGCGATCCGCCGTCTGGTTGCGTTTGCTTGTGACGCCGCGTACCTCGCACAAGTGCTGCGATGACGAAGGATGCCCGCCAGAGACTCAGATTTGCGCGGACAGGTGGTGCAGCAGACCGTCATGAGGAGCCAGAAAAGTAGTAGAAAAGTAGCAAGTCTCATTGCGCGCACGCGCAGTTCATGGAAGGGAAACAAAAGATACATTCTCAAGACGGGCATGCATATCTAGGACAAGAAGCGACGCGTTGTTTGTGTCACGGTCATGTTAGCGAGTCCCATCAACGACCAAACAAGTTGATCTTTCTTCCTTTCCCTCCATGTCTCCGACGCTCGCCCTCCTTTATGGGCCCAATTCCCTCTCAATTTCATGCCCTATGACCGGGCGTGCTCATACTGATATATTCTGGCTCTAATTTCACCCAAAAGAAGTCCTCAGTTACGATTTTCTCCGGTATGTAAATCTGACCTATAAACCGACCATGCACTTTACATGTGTGCTGTCCTTGCCGCTGTTTTTTCATTGGCCACTCGCTGATTTGTTTTCATTGGCTGCTCGCTGATTTGTAACTTTGCAGCGACAATTCCCACCGTCGCCGGGAGGTCTCACATGGTTTGCGCATGTCGGGCGTGGGGACTGCCGTTCAGCCGAAGGATAAATATTTCCGCTCGCCCGATACCACCGAGTTGCTGGGCTGTTGTTGTGCCCAGTGTGCCCTTAGTGCTCGCGTACGTTTTTTTTACCTCTATCTTACGATTCAAAAACCTTGGCTGGCGATCCTGATTCTCTTGGCAGTTCTCTGCGTTGTGCAGTTGCCGCCAACGCGCACAATTGCGTCACGGAGTCGTAGGGTATGTACATGTCCTATACCAACACCTTTTAGAGGTGAGAGAGACTCTTCCGCCACCATTCGTTCCTGCTCACGGAACTCATCCTCCTACCATGCCTCCTTTTGCACCCCGTTCCAACGAGTCAGACGACGACAATATCGACGAGCATCTGGAAACAGTCAACCGCCTCAAGCGCCGCATTTCTGAGCTCGAATCTCAGGAGAAAAGATCCCAGAGCAAGAGCAATGCGGCTTTGCAAGTGTATGTGGTGCTACGCAGTGCTCTTCATTCCTCCGCTTGCTTATCCCCTCTCAAGAAAATCCTTCGTAAACCTCGGGCGTGCCATCTGCAAGGTTGTTTCAACCTTCGACAGTGTCGAAAGCCTTATCGCAGAGGATGATCGCCGCCGTGATTTGGAGGACGCCCGCACTTTGGGTGACCAAGTTCACGGCGAGGAGGAAGTCCCCACGACAGAGTTTGTGTCCTTTTCGCGAAGTCTTCCGATCCTCTAACACGTGTATGCAGGCAAGATATCTTGCATAACAGCTATAAGGAGCTCTGCCGTTTCATTGTGCCGCTACGCAAGCTACTTGCGGAGGCCGAGCATGAAGAGTTGGCCCCTGTACTTGGCGCTGTACGATTTTTTTTTAAATTCCTTCGAAATCTCTGACTGGTGCAAATTTCAGCTTCGCAGCGGCTCGCGCAATGCTCGCTCTGACGACACCAAAAACGTGCGAGAGGCCATCGTACCGTGGCTAGTAGCCGCGTTCCCCGAGCTCAGCCCCGCTCTGGACCCAGATTCCAGACAGAACCGCGGCATCTACCACGACGATCTGGGCAGGCTCCTTTGCCCGGTCGAGTTGGATTGGAACGACCAATCGTAGGACATATTATTTCTTCATGGCTGTGTACTCAAATCTTTCTTCCCA
The DNA here is from genome assembly GCA_029378375.1 of Mycena olivaceomarginata. Classification (NCBI taxonomy): domain Eukaryota; kingdom Fungi; phylum Basidiomycota; class Agaricomycetes; order Agaricales; family Mycenaceae; genus Mycena; species Mycena olivaceomarginata. The sequence goes on along the minus strand of JARKIC010001367.1, from coordinate 58,380 downwards.
GTGTCCGGACGGCCATTCGGGAGGGTGATCCCAACTACCTGATCACCGCTGGTAGTTGGTGGGCCGGCCTATATCCTCCCGGTAAATTTGATCCAGCTCTCCCGGAGGCACACCTCTTCACCAACGTTATCCTCTTGAAGGTAATACTAGTTTTTTTCTTGCCTTTCGTGCACGTAGTGACGCTTGCACAGACTTATAAATTTATTTTCACCTCGCCCTTGTCCGTCAAGACCATGCCCAAGGACAAGGAGATTTCGACTCTCTCTCCCACCCGCCGTGTCTCCAGCTCGAGACCCAGAACAACTCAGTCCAAGAAACTCGGCAGCAAGTCGAAGCGCAACGTTGCAGCCATCATCGGGTTGAGGACTGTTACCCCGCGCTCGATCGCTTACGCGGCGGTTCAGGCAAGTCTCGTGTATCTGATGCGCGACCCCGGCTGATTCCGTCTCCTAGTATCGTGTCGCCCTTTCAGATGCCAACCATTGGGATGACCAGGACGGTGGATTCGACTACCGCGAGTTCTATAACAACATAATCGAGTATTTTGAATTCCCGCCTGGCCCTGTCGCGCGCAACGAGGTAGCTCGGCTGCTTGATTGGTGGAACACGTAAGTAATTTCGAGGCAATGCTAGACACCATTCTGACCTCGCCTTTACAGGAATGTGTTTGGAACCACCCCCCGGTGGTCCCTGTATGCGGAGCATGAGAACCGGTTGTCCCGCGAGACGCGCGAGACATCTTCGGTGGCCCTCATGAGGGCTGCTCGGCTCGCCCGTGAATCTGATGTGTAGAATCCGTACCTAGACTTCTCTTTGCGTACACTTAATATCATATTTTTCATCTGCTACAACGGGTCTGGGCAAAATTTGATAACCGCATAACTGTATGGCGAGATTCGGGGAGGGCTATCTGCGCTTGAAAGGGCAGATAAAGGCTTCTCTGTGTTATGAGCCTTGCCAAACTTCACAATAATACTTGATTCGACGATCGTCACACACGCAGACTTGCGATTACAAGGCCTTGTGATTTTGGTCACAATAATTGTGAGGATTGTATGGATTGTCTAGATCGCAACCGCTTATATTCGCTCGCAAGCTTTTTCCCGATTTGGTGATGAAAGCAGCCCGACGTCGTGTTTGTGGAAGGGACGATACGGATGGATAGACGACCGTTGACTCGAGCCGTTTGTCGCGGACAAAGGCCCGTTACGCAGAATACGCGTGCTGGCCCATACCGGGTGGTGTGCGGGAAATCGGTATGGACAGCGCATAAGATCGGCGCAGTCCTGATCGCCGCGGCAGCGACGGACGACAGCGCCACGTAGTGCCAAATAACTGCGTCGGGCCGAAGGCGCAGGGGGGCGGGAAGGCGGGCGCGTAGATTGAAAAGGTGGTAGCATCAGGGGAGTCGCGATTATCGGGCGGACTCCGTCAGGAGTGACGGGCCGTGCGATTGAGTGAGCCGTCGGGAATATCGGATTTGTTCCGCAGGAGGACGAGAGCGTGTGGGGCATCGTGAGCGTCGAGCGGTCTAGGCTACGGACCGAAGGAAAGCGTGGGCTGGTAAGTTGGACGTCAGGGATATTCAGTGAGCGATGAAGTAGTTCACTTGGGCAGCGGGCCGGAGCGGCCGAAAGCGCCCCACTCCTTGCGGGGTATAATATAATATCTTAGGTGGTATGAGGTTGGCCGGGGCGAAATGTGCATCGGAATGGATACCCTGAACCCTGGTTTACGGCAGAACATTCGAAACCGAAGTTCATGAGTGTAATGGTGATGGCTTCGGAATTTGCGGCAGATACCTGCGTGCGTTGTTCTAGTCATTAATATTCACCAATGAAAAAATTGGGCTATTTTCCCGATCGCTACATATCTGCGTCCATCTCATGTGTTCTAGCCGTTGATAAGCCCACCGTTTCCCGAAGTTTGGCGCTTTATAATTAGAAAACATGGCTGTGTCTGTCAGTGAGCTGTCAGTCAGCCCTTGTTCTTTCACCTCCACGTCTACTGCACTGTATACACAAGATCCACACTCTACTCAGAGTCTCTACCAATTGACACTGGCCCTATATGTCTCACCAGACTAGCAAAGTCCACACAGTTAATCAGACCATCTATGGTGTGTTGCAAAATTGATAACCAATCTTACCACTTATTGTTCCCAGGTGGTGTAGGGGGCCAAGGTGGGAAAGGTGGCATGCATGGTGGAGGCGGGGGTCTTGGAGAGGGGCCCAGGATGTCTTATGATGTAAAGGCTGAACACTTCACTGTGAATTTGTATGTTGACTCATCCTCTCCCAAATACTGTTTCCAAATAATGGAAAATTTGACAGAGGCAACACCAGAAAGATTCTAGCAAGTCTCAAATGTGTGGCAGCCTGCTATAATGCTGCCAACACCCCCGAGAAATGCATGGATGGTACTCGAGTCAACATAATCAGGGACCTTGTTGCATGCTTGACCAGCACTCCTGATTCAATCCGCCTGGTCATGCTCAGTGGGGTTGCGGGATCAGGCAAATCCACAATTGCAAAGTCAGTTGCAACTATCTTGGCTGAGGAGAAAAAGACTCTGGCAGCATCTTTTTTCTTTTCCCGTGACTACACAGACCGCAAGGAGATAAATCACCTTGCTACAACACTCGCCATACAGCTTGCAGATTATAGCCCTAGCTTTCAAGCTCATCTCATTGAGTTACTAGAGAAAGATCGTACTCGGATTTGTGAGGCAGAACCACGCCTGCAGTTCCAGAAGCTGGTTGTAGAAATTCTTGGGAAGATACCTCCCTGTTCAACACCATGGGTGATCTGTCTTGATGCTCTGGATGAATGTGGAAAGGACCATGGCCAGATTTTCTTGCGGTGGCTATCAGATAGCATAGCTCAGATCCCAGCTCATATCCGATTCTTTCTGACTGGACGCCCAGATGTTCCTTCCTATCTGAAATTTGATAAACTTCTTTCTTTGATGCATAGGATTGCCCTTGATGAAGTTGAACCCATTATAGTTCAACATGACATCCACCTCTATGTTGAGCGATCACTTGATGGGGCCAACTGGATTACATGTCACCCCTGGAAAATTCGGAAAGAGCAAGCAGAAGAAATAACAACCCGTGCAAATGGACTCTTTGTATTTGCAGCCACAGCTGTTCGTTATGTTCTTGCAGGACTGCCACAGGCACCCCCACAAGAATCTATTGATGACCTCCTGGATGGCGAAGGTCTCACTGACCTGCATGATCTATACCTTCGGATTGTGAATTATGCCATTCCAGTAGCAGCCCGCAGAGACCGGCGTGCTCAACGCTCATATGATCGAACCATGAAGATTCTGAGTACAATTTTGCAGCTCCTGGAACCTTTGGATTACCAGAGTCTGGCAGACCTCCTTGACCTGGATAAAACAGTTCTTCTGGGGATACTACTCCCTCTCAGTGCTGTGATCCATGTTTCTGATACTCCAGGGGCAGCAATCAGAATCATCCATCTCTCATTCAGAGAGTTTATGACAGATTATGTGAAGGTGGACCGGCCAGAAATTCTCTGCGGCACAGACCATCAGCAGCAAGCCCTACTGTCTACTCTTATGGGGGTGCTGGACAAACAACTGAAATTCAACATCTGTGATCTACCAACCTCGTACTTGCGAAACATTGACATGCCAAAGTTTCAGTGGCGACTTGACAACTACATCCCATTGCATCTCCGATATGCAGCCCAATTTTGGGTGGATCATCTGATGAAGACAGCCTATGATTCAGCCAGTGTGGAGAACTTGCTGTTCAAAAAGTTTCTGTTTTGGCTGGAGGTGTTGAGTTTACTTGGGATTGTGGGCTATGGACAACAGGCTCTGTCTAGATTGACGGATTGGGCAAATGAGGTATGTCTAAGAATGATCTTATGTGATGAGGACTCAAAATCAGCAGGGCACACCCCTTCTCCAATTTGTGACTGATGCCAAAAGATTTGTTTCCTTCTTTAGAGAAGCAATTATTCAAAGTGCTCCCCACATTTACGTATCAGCATTGGCCTTGGCACCAGAGGAGTCTGAAATCCATAAAAGATTCTCAGATGAATTCCCACAATTGTTATCAATTACAAAAGGGAGAATGAAACAGTGGCTAAACACAATTGCTGTACTAGAGGGCCACACCAGTGAGGTCACCTCAGTTGCCTTCTCACCTGATGGCAAGAGAATTGTGTCTGGCTCCACTGACAAAACTGTGCGTATTTGGGATGCAGAGACTGGAGCTGCACTCAGTGAGCTACTAGAGGGGCACACCAGTCCAGTCACCTCAGTTGCCTTCTCACCTGATGGCAAGAGAATTGTGTCTGGCTCCAATGACAAAACTGTGCGCATTTGTGATGCCGAGACTGGAGCTGCACTCAGGGAGCCACTGGAGGGGCACACCAATCTGGTCACCTCGGTTGCCTTCTCACCTGATGGCAAGAGAATTGTGTCTGGCTCCTATGACCACACTGTGCGCATTTGGGATGCAGAGACTGGAGCTGCACTCAGGGAGCCACTGGAGGGGCATACCGATCATGTCACCTCAGTTGCCTTCTCACCTGATGGCAAGAGAATTGTGTCTGGCTCTGATGACAACACCATACACATTTGGGATGCATTGACTGGAGCTGCACTCAGGGAGCCACTGGAGGGGCACACCAATTGGGTCAGCTCAGTTGCCTTCTCACCTGATGGCAAGAGAATTGTGTCTGGCTCCAATGACTACACTGTGCGCATTTGGGATGCAGAGACTGGAGCTGCACTCAGGGAGCCACTGGAGGGGCATACCGATCAGGTCACCTCAGTTGCCTTCTCACCTGATGGCAAGAGAATTGTTTCTGGCTCCAATGACGAGACTGTGCACATTTGGGATGCAGAGACTGGAGCTGCACTCAGGGAGCCACTGGAGGGGCACACCAATCCACTCACCTCAGTTGCCTTCTCACCTGATGGCAAGAGAATTGTGTCTGGCTCCTATGACAACACTGTGCGCATTTGGGATGCAGAGACTGGAGCTGCAATCAGGGAGCCACTGGAGGGGCACACTAATCAGGTCACCTCAGTTGCCTTCTCACCTGATGGCAAGAGAATTGTGTCTGGCTCCTATGACTACACTGTGTGCATTTGGGATACAGAGACTGGAGCTGCACTCAGGGAGCCACTGGAGGGGCACACTGATTGGGTCACCTCAGTTGCCTTCTCACCTGATGGCAAGAGGATTGTGTCTGGCTCTGATGATGGCACTGTGCACATTTGGGATGCAGAGACTGGAGCTGCACTCAGGGAGCCATTGGGGGGACACACCAGTGACGTCACCTCAGTTGTCTTCTCACCTGATGGCAAGAGAATTGTGTCTGGCTCCAATGACTACACTGTGCGCATTTGGGATGCAGAGACTGGAGCTGCACTCAGGGAGCCACTGGAGGGGCACACCAATTGGGTCACCTCAGTTGCCTTCTCACCTGATGGCAAGAGGATTGTGTCTGGCTCTGATGATGGCACTGTGCGCATTTGGGATGCAGAGACCGGAGCTGCACTCAGGGAGCCACTGGAGGGGCACACCAATCATCATGTCACCTCAGTTGCCTTCTCACCTGATGGTAAGAGAATTGTGTCTGGCTCCCGTGACCACACGGTGTGCATTTGGGATGCAGAGACTGGAGCTACACTCAGGGAGCCACTGGAGGGGCACACCGATCACGTCACCTCAGTTGCCTTCTCACCTGATGGCAAGAGAATTGTGTCTGGCTCTGATGACAACACCATACACATTTGGGATGCAGAGACTGGAGCTGCACTCAGGGAGCCACTTGAGGGACACATCCATTCAGTCACCTCGGTTGCCTTCTCACCTGATGGCAAGAGAATTGTGTCTGGCTCCAATGACAACACTGTGCGCATTTGGGATGCAGAGACTGGAACTGCCCTCAGGGAGCTACTGGAGGGGTGCACCAATCTGGTTTCCTCAGCCATACTCTCCCCTGCTGGAAGGTCTTTTCTCTCTGATTGCAATGATTGTGCCATATGTCCATGGAATGTTGATGGTGTTCCCAATGGCCCACCTCTGCAATGTTCCTGCTCTATGAAGGGATGTGGTTTACTCAATGTAGGTTCCTCTTCTATGCACACTTTTAGTATGGACTCATTCTCTATCCCAGTCCCTTTACCTCAAGTCCCCTTCTGTACCTCTGCACTGGAAAATACGCAATGGTTGGGTCTCTTGTCTCCCCTTGGAACTCCTTTTTTGGCTCCCAACATCCTTTAGGGTTGGACTGTGGTTTCCACACAACACACTTGTTATAGGCCGAGAACAGACCTTGCTCTCATATGACAAGTTTGTGTGTGGTGCAGACTGGGCAAAGTGTTATTCCCAAGCAGAAAGCCCTTACTGAAGAATAAACATTTTGAGTTGCAACTTAGCTGATCCCTTTCCTCTTATGCTCAACTCTTATCTTATGCCATGGAACCAGATTGTTCAACCACTCAGGTGATTACCCTCATTCCCCTTCCTTTTATTCTCCAATACCCATTTCTGCCTCATCTACCCCCTTGCATCAGCCCTTACTCCCTAAATGCCCTCCTCTTGGTGCTACTCCTTGCTGTTCACCAGCTATGTTCTCAACACTATCCTGGTCTATTCCCCAGTGGCTCATCCATTTTGCTTGCTTATTTATTTTGCGCTGAAGGGAAATGGAGTGAGAGAACAATGCAAGCATAAGACAGGTAGGTCAAATGCATGGATCAAAATGGTGAGTCTGGTAAGGAGAATACATAATATATGTAGGAAAATTGTGTGAGATGAATGAAATATAAGGGGAATATCAATGAAAGTGAGAGTCATGGGGCTCAATACAAGTTAACTTGCAGGTGACCTGGATCTGTAGCTGCAGGTACCTGCATCATCCAGAGCCCTACTGTCATGAATCACCCGGGTTCCTCTTTTTTCACATGATGTGTCTGTATGGATACAGATGCGTCCAGTGGCATGAGACTCACATGATGCCACCACGTGACCTTCTCACAGTTGAAACCCGACCTCAGGTTCTAAGCTGCAGACCTATTGGGGTCTCAGCCACTGGATACCAGAAGACATTAGGGGCTAGGGAACCCATACAGATGGACCCTAGCCCCCCAACACTAGAGGGGGGTGATACAGAGGTGTTTGAGAGTTGCATGAATGGTTGCAAACCCATCGGGGTTTCAAACACTGGATACGAGACAACATTAAGGACTAGATAACCCATACAGCTGAGCCCCCAAGGAGTCCAGGAGTATCAGCATTAACACTCCTTAATGCTGCAGTACAGGAACTGATCGTGATGGACTGTGATCACCTTTAATTTATTCAAAGCCTATATAAGTTCACTAGAATCTCCCTATACAGTAGATTCTACCTCATCTAATCTCAGGCTTCTGCTTTGGCTTGACATAGCCATTGTCTCCACTCTGCCCTACTTCCTATCCATTGTATTGTGGGTTGTATCCACACCCTGGGTTCTATACCTGAGTGGATATCACACCTTCTTCGACTTGTTCCAGGTTCTGCCTCACATCCTGATGACAGACCTGGTACTGGGGCACCCAGTGAACCGTCTGGAATCCCTCTATACCTAAACACCACACATTTTGCGTGTTTCAGAAATAGTCGGATTACAGTATAGGCTTATTTCTAAGGACTGGTATACGGTCTCGGTATAGCCAGATGGGTTGTGATCACAGAGTAACGGGTACAAGGGGTAGGGAACTACCCTGCGGACTGACAGTGCTCGCCTCGAAAACCGTAGAGGAATGTGTAGCCCACAAACCTCTTTAGAGACTATTTCTGGTCTTATTCCCACATGATGGAATAAGCTGGACATACTGGTGACAAGGGCATGCGGGAATAGTCTTATTTCTGCACCAATAGGCTGTGCACCTTCCATATGATAGACGTCAAGGCCTGGGGATATGCATTCTGGTGAAGTTCCAAGACTAGCGAAGGTCGGCTAAGGAGATCTGATGGGATTGTTCTTATTCCAAGCAGAGGGAGTTGGGGAAATAAGAACCCTTTCTGGGACAAGTCTCACTAGGGGTATCTACGAGGAGCTAGAGACCAGGGGAGCATTACCCGATGGTCAGCGAAGACGGGAAAGGGCCAGGGACAACAGGAAATAGGACGAACGACTCGGTATCAGTCAGCCAAGAGACTGAGGGTTTCAAACCCCCCAGGCTGACCAATGCCGTTCGAATGGACATCACGATCATCCTGTTCACCAGCCAATGGCAATACGCTCGCAGGAGTCCTTCCGATGGATAAACGGCTGTGGAAGGGGAACTTGGGCTATTTTACTAATTTCTATTTCGTTCTTGGACTTGCATATGATTTTGGGGTTTGCATAAGTAGTCAGGACATTATCTCGAGTAGGGTACAGAATCACCCATGTATTAGTAGGCTGAACGCTTGCGATTGGGCTATTTCTGGGGTTGGCTCAGTGTGTATTGTCGTTGGACTTTAACATTGGGAAACCTTAAGTTGGAATAAGGAATAGGGTATCAGAAACGTCTTGGACGTGATTGAGGCTATCTAGCATCTGGGAATCAAATTATTTTTTGGCATCAGCTACTGTCATCGTCATCAGCTATCATCATCGGCACTTGGGAAATAAGCTACAGGGTTTCTATCATTTGGAATTGTTATATTGTTGACCTATCCGAGGTCTCCTGCACGTTGTTGGACGACACCACCACCACTCTCAACACTTGCTGTCTCATAAGCTGCAAAGCCTTTAAAACATATTATTTCCACCGCTCAATTATTGCTCAGGTCAATTCCTGGTGATATCTTGTAGTGAAGGTTCATCTTCCTAAGGGAAACACATACCTTCCCTTCAACCTTGTTAGGACCTGTAAAGGGACTACCACTTGTCTGGATCTTGGCTCTTACGCTCGCTGATTGGCCTATTTCCGATTCTCGTCTTATTTCCATAGGCCTCACCGCTTATTCCGGAAGGACTTGGGTTGTATTTGGGTGATAAGTGTGTTGTTTGGGTTTAGTTCGGAGCACATCGTTCACCGGGCATTTATCCAAAATCACTCAAGTTGCAATGTACTATAATGTGCTACACTACATTATGACGTCATCTCACAAGGGCTAATGCTGGCCTGAGCAGTTAGCTAAGAGGGATATAATATGTCTTGGACCATTAGAAAGGCACTGGACAACGATCCTGGTAAAGGGTTGACGTGAGAAGTCACTAATGGAGCAACCGTGGAAAGTGCCTAACCATCCTGGAAACGGATTGGGGCTACTGCACATCCCTGACTAAGGGTGTATTACGAGGGATTATCCTAATCTGTGGTGCTTTGAGACATTTTTTAGTCGCTGTCCTGCTGTCATCATGGTAGAGAAGAAAGATGCGTGCTGTGACGAGTCAGGACTGATGAAACCACAGGAAGTCATGCCATGATGGCAACTGCAAATAGACGTGATGTGACCCGATTACCTCGTATAACACGTGTTTTTTTGGAACTGGATGAGGGCTAAGTGTTTGAAGGGTGTCATAAAACACTTGGACTCACTGTCTCCGCAAAAATCTGGTGATTATAGCAAATTCTGTCTTGGTAGTACAGAATACTGTCAAATGGGGTAGGGACAAGGCAGGTGGGAAATATCGGTATTTCTGGCTCTGGGGGCGAAAACCGAGGCATATGAAAACCCAGAAGCACCAAGGGCTTCGAAGTACGACGCGGAGGGGGATGGAATAGTGAGCTAGAAGGAGAGGGGATTCGGGGAGGAAGGAAGGCGCAGCGCAGGCGGGACGAGACCGCGAAGCTGCTTGTCTGCGGTGTGAGTGCTACTTCCAACACCCCCGCTGCCACCACGCCTGGGCGTTCACCCGCGATGCCTTGAACTCGCCACTCCCGCGCGCGGGCTCGCTCGTCGCTCTCTGCCAACGCCGAACGCCCCGCGCTTCGTCTACGGTGCTTTCACCGACACCAATGTGCCGTAGCGCCCTCGTCGCTCCCTACGCGCCGCCGGTCCCGACTCCGCTGCCACAACGACCTCTCGCATCGCTGCCGCCGCGGCTCCTTCCCCGCTGGGTACCGCGGCACCGATGCGTCACGCACCTCGCCGTTCTCCCTGATCGCGCTCGGCACTACGCCCGCTCCCGGTCTGCGGTCGCAACAATGGACGATAGCGGGCGCTGCTTTTCACTCGACTCGCTGACGTCGCATCTTAACCGGTTGCTTCTGTGAACGCCCCGCGCTGCCGTTCCCGACCGCTCGCTCGCCGTTCCTGCAGCGCGCGAGTTTGCTCCGACTCGACCACTCGAGTGGGGGGCGCCTTCCCGGCGCGCCGTCAGCGCCGCGCCTCGAATACGCACTCCCAGCTTTGCGCTATCGGAAGGCATCGAGGGCTGCTGCGCCAACGCACCCTCGTCTTGTGGCCGCCGTGGTCGCCTGGTCACCGTCCGGGTGTCTGATTGCATGCCCATGAGCCTGCGCTCGATCCTGACCACGCCGATGCCGCGCCGTTGCCTCCTCCATCGACGACCGCGCATGCCTCTGGAACCGTTAACGTAACGTCCCCGCCTGCGACTGGCCACTCGACTCCGCTGCTGCATTGCTGCCGCCGCGGCTGCGACTTTTGCCGGGCGTCGAGCGGGGGGCAACCAGGTTCGTGGATGAAAGTCACGGCCTCAAGAATACCCTGGTACTCCGCAGCTGCCACATTGGTGGGCTGCGTTTGTGCAAGGTATTTCAGCCTATTCGAGCGCCAACGACTCCGCTTCGCGCGTGAGCCGTGGCATCTCGGGGGCGGGCTTTCTTCACCAATTTGCGTGCAAACGGCCTCGTGCTTGGTACACGAATGGCACTCCATCAGCTCGATTCGGGAAGGCGACCGCTTGCGAACCAAGTACCCGCGTCCGTATAGTACGGCCCATTGCTGCGGCAACTCGGTCCAAGACAAGCGGACGGAAAACGATATTGGCGCCCGCTCGCATCCTTCCGTGTGGATTCATTCGTGCTGGGGGCGACGCTCTCTCGACGTTACTCCTGAGGGGCGCGCTCGGCGGACCAACGTTCGCGTTTTCGGCTGGAGCGGCTCCGCTTCGCGCGTGAGCTGCTCCACCTTGAAGCTTCGCTCTGGCGCGCGACAACTAGGTGGTCGGCGTTTCAGACCCCTTGCGCTGCGCTACGCTCCTCGTCAACGTCGCAGGTCCGTTCTGCCGCCCCGCCTCGCGCGTGAGCACGCAGCCATAGGACTTCTGGTGCTGCGTCAGCTCGACGCGAGATGGTCCAAGCTTCCTGGATCCTGGGCTTGCATCAACGTCGGAGGCCTTCGTTTCGCTTCTTCGTAGCTCCTCATATCCAAGCCCACACCCGTCGACGTCTGTGGACTTCTGCCTGACGGTGTAGCGCGACACATCCGCGACAGAACTCAAGGCCAGTGCATGCCCCGGGTAGCATTCCTGCAACGCCTTCGCGCTCGCTCCCCCGCATGCATCCGTCTACGATAGACGTCGAGCAGGCGCTGGTACAGCGTCCCGCCCTACGAGCTTCGCGCCATCCTCCCTCGGCAGGCTACGACTACTTCCCTCACGCGGGCTCACGCAGCCTCAACCGATCTCGTGTGCACGATGCTTCGGCTCGTCATGGCGCTAAACGTAGGCGATGGTCCCCTCCACAAACTGTCCCCACGCATCATCGACTGATGGTTATCTCTCGCGTCTATGTACATCGAGTACTCCATGGCCGATGTTCGAAGCTCCGTCTCCGCGGACCGCACTCGTCGATGTATTGCCGCTCCGCAGCTTGATTCACCAAATGCGGGGATATTTCTTTATTGGATATGGCACTTGTATACGCCAAATGCTTCAATGGAATGATATGTTTCGCTCCTGCCGCCGCTGTGCCCAACCTGAAGAGATTTTTCCGCCGAATTTTTTTTTCTTTCTTGGAGTCTCGTCGGCTTTGCGAGTGGGGGGCTGGGGCTAGGTATGTTACTTCGCGCAGTCGACTCAACAAGGGAATCTCCTCCGAGGCCTGGTTGCAACAGCATTGAGATTTCACGCCGCTTCATCACGCATTCGTCGTATCCCAGCTCGATGGATCATTTTATACCGCCTGATGTTTGAGCTGCGACGTGGCCGATGCACGCTTCAGCGGGCTCGCGTGAACCATCCAGCGGAATGGCGACTCCGCTTTGAGCGTGAGATGCCATTCGCGCATGGCTTGCGCATGGCCTGCGTGCCCTGCTGTCTCGGCGCTGCTACGCTGTCTTGCAAGGGTTTATTTCCTTGCAAGTGGCTACCTACTGGAGCGGCTCCGCCTCGCGCGTGAGCTGCTTCACTGCTTCACATGGACTGCCTCGCTCCGGCCCACGAAAACTGCGTGTCCAGCGTCTCGGGTCCACTTGCACCATGTCGCGCTCTTCGTCCACTAGTCCGCTCTGCCGTTCCGCCTCGCGCGTGAGCACGCAGCCGCTCGACGTCTTCGATCCACTTGCGAGCCTAGTACCCACATCCACGTCGTACAGCTCGTTCGGCTGTGGCGACTCGGCATTTGACAAGCACAGAGACAGATGCATGACGGGCTGGGGGGCGACTAAGTTGGTGAATGAGTCTCTTTCGCCTTACCTGTTCGGTGTGCGCTACCCGTCCTGAGCGTGCACCCAGCGCTTCATTTCTGCGTCTGAGTACAGTCTCGTTGAGCTGCCAATTGGATTCGCGACGCCGCTCCACCGCATTCGCGCGCGCAACGTGCTCATTGCGAGGGCCTCATGTCGACCCGCCCCGAAGGCTTCGAGCTCGCTCTGTCAGCTCGCGTTTATGGACTGTACAGCGGTGCCCGTGCGTTCTCACTCCGGGAGCGGGTAGCATCGCCGCTTACGGGCGCTCGGACGTTGATCACCCCGACCTCTGGCTGTGGCCTCCGTCTGCTATGCAGAACGTCGAGATCTCGCCTTCCTGAAGCTGTGTGCGCCTTGCTTGCTCGTTATTGTGCCTTACTCGCTGTTTCCATCGCGCGCTCTCGTCTCGGTAACCTCCCCAATCCTGCGCATGCGCTTGTTCCGTCGCTCGACATGCTCTCGGGCTTCATGCAAAATCCTAGACCCTTCCTCGGCATGCTCGGTGGCTCCGCTTTGCGCGTGAGCGGCTATGCACCGGATGGATACGCAAATCTGTACGACCCTGCTCAAGCTATTCGGGCGACTTACCGTGCTTCTCTTTATCATTCACCGCGCTCTCAGCCTGCTTCGATGTCTCGCTTCGTTCGGCCTTCGAGGACACCATACCACAGCGGCTCCGCCTCGTGCGTCTCGACAACTGTGGCGACACGCGCTTCGACTCGCTTCATGGTGATGGCCTCGATGCTGCGCTCGGTAGTGTGCTAGGGGTTCTGAATTGACCCGCTTGAGTCGTCGACATTCCTCAATCCCGTCGTTCTTATACAATGTTCTCGTCGTGTTGTCTCGTCGGCCTTGCATTATCTTGTCGGGGTCGCGTCTCTGTTCCTCTCCGCACGTGAACGGCTGAAAGCTTGGTCTACGCGCGTCATGGTGGTCCTCCGGCCAGGGAAGGAGAAAGGTGGAACCCCGAATAGCGAGTCTATCAATCTCCTTGCAAAGATACAGCAAAACCATTCGCGTGACGAACACTCTCAACTGCGCATCGCTCCGAGTCCATGCGAAGATGAAGCGCATCGAGCCTTTTGCTTTGGCCCAATGTCAGGAACTCCACTTCGTGTGTGAGTGCCGTGTGTGGATGCCGGAGTAAACATCGAGATAAGCATGAAGTGAGTACTCGCATCCTGCGCAAGACATCACCCGACCCAAAGGACGACTCCGAGCCGGGGCTACTCCGCTTTGAGGGCGGCGCAAGTGCGCTGGTTCCTCCGTATGGATGCGCTACAATCTGGCTGTCCCCAGCTGAACTTTCGGGTGGATGATCTTGACTACACCTGCCTCACGCATCTACAGCTATGCTCGGGTTCCTCCGCACACCATGAATCTGGTCCACCGCTCGAAGGAATATATATTCATGAAGTTTACTTTTTCGGCCTCGTTGCCGGATTCCTTCACAGCTAGGAGGATGAATATTCCCTTCCCAGGCCGATGTAACATCAGCGCGTAGGACGATGGCTAGGTTCTCCGTTTGCAACGAGTTCTGGTTGTGCTCCCTGTGCTCCGCTGTCGGCGTTGAGCTCGGGGATGGAGATTCGGGCCAATTTTTTTTTCCACATTGTGGATCTTCCTCGGTTCTTCTTCATTCGTTCTGCGCCAACCTCCTAAATTTGCCGCATGGGGGGCCTTCTTTTCTCTCCATGTGTTTTGGTAATTCTTTGCCACACATCCGGACATATGTCTCGGTTGCGCATCAAAGAAGTGGGGGGCTGTATGGGGGATAGGTAGGGTCTGCGAAGTGGACCCACCGTTCCCAGCCTCGCCTGTCGCATTTTCGAAGGCTTGGCCCGGAAGACCTTCACCCGGAACAAGAGTAACTGCGACATCAAGAGGCATCCCCTCAGACCTCAGGAAGGAACCAGCAGCCACGCAGCTGGGTTTGATGTGTCTCTGTTACACAGTCTGCCCCAGGAGTCCAGATCATCGGTTGCAGGAAGGAACCAGCAGCCACGCAGCTGGGTTTGATGTGTCTCTGTTACGCAGTCTGCCCCAGGAGTCGAGATCATCGGTTGTTGGAATACAGAGGAGCTCACCGCAGTGGCTTTAGCTGCAGGGCCTTGGGTCAGAATGCAAAACCTTGATGAGCTTCAAAATTATTGGGCAATTTTTTTTTTCAGGCAACTGAACACTTGCACAACAAATATTCAGTCGGGAACTCGAACGGAGGAACTGGTGGCAGTGCATGCCCTCTGGCCATGCGGGGGGCTCTGTGACACCGCTATGTTGTGTTTTCACTCATTTGCATGCCCAGAGAACATTTACTGATTAGGTGGTACTGATTAGATAGTGATTACGTAGCAAACCACGGAACGCTCCGCCACATGTATTAGATAATCAAGATAATCCTAACCACACACCACGACATGCTACGCCTATCAACTAGAGGCTAGAGTGTACGGTGTGATACCTAGTATATAACCCTCGCCGGCTAGGCACCCATACATCTGCCCACCTCTCCAGGTTACATGAGCCCTTCGGAGGGTGACAACCGGTCCTTCGCCAGGATCACAGGCTAGAGTCCCGCAATGGCGCGGACTCGCCTTGCATATCAGCAAGAAGACCACGATTGGGTTCGCGATCATGGTGAGGCTCCTCTGGAGCCCCCAATCCGATACCGTCTTGTGAGGAGCTCCGCGCCGAAGCACAGAGGCTTCACAGGTGTAGTGGTTTGTGATAAAAGATAGATAAGATCAGGTGACGACCGTACATGTGACTTGTAGCTAAAGAGTAACTAAAATATGTATATGATCCCTTACACTCCAAGATGGACAATTTGTAGAACGCACGCTTCGCCCAGTGCGTGATGTCGTAGCAGCTGGCGAGCCTGTACCGCAATGCAGGACCGAGGTCTGGGTGATCCTCAAGGTGATGAGTGGTGTATTGCATTCCGGACTCGACTGCAAAAAAGTCACATGTCTTCATCAACGCACAGAGGCGCTCCAAGGCTGGTGGATCTTTGGTCCACCTGGAAAAAAATAAAACATGTAAGTAATCATCGCAAAGGAGTGCCCGTACATACGGTAAGACATTGAAGATGAACTCCAGGAAGACTTGGCACTCTGCAGCTGTGAACTGAGCAGGCAATGGCACAGCCGTGGCATCAGACGTCCCGTCGAGCCTGGCCGTCCTCGCCTGTTCTATCAATTGCTTTGTGCTTTCTGTCAATTTGAGGGGAGGATGGCCAGCAATGGGCAAGGAGAGCATTCCGGAGAAGCAATCGCTTTTGAGGATGAGGAGTTGGCGATTGACATTAAAATAAGTACCGTCTGCCGCCTTGTATAACAAAAATCAGGTATATTCAATGGTTTTGCTTTTCAATTACCTTCAGAGTGCATGTACCGTCAGGCCAGTACAAGGTTGAATGCCGCTGGAGTCCCGCAGGCGTGTTCTGGGCATCTGTCATTTTTTTTCTGGCAAGAGAGACAGTGCGATCACATGACATTTAATTTTCTCTCTTCCGACTTGCGATCTCGCTCTCTGCGCGGCATTCTGGATGGAGGCCTTCAACTTTCCCGACAACCTCCCATTACTTCTGCCAAATCCCAATCCATGGAGTGCTGTAAGGGATCCTATACATATTTTAGTTACTCTTTAGCTACAAGTCACATGTACGGTCGTCACCTGATCTTATCTATCTTTTATCACAAACCACTACACCACATCGCTCAAAGTGCCTTTCCAGCCCTCTCTGAGGCACTGATAGAGGCACGGGCTCTGGTATTGCCTTGCCTGGCACATGCACTAGGCATTAGGCGACTATAACGCTACACAATTCCCCCTTTTTTACGCTACACTTACGTCCTTATCACGACAGGTCATTTCGGCCTACAGTCTGCTCAGTTCTCTGGATATCCGGAGTTCGAAGGAGTCTACCGCATGGGGGCACGGAATATCCGGCCCTTGGTAGTCTCTTGAAGAGTATAGACAGTAGTCTACCACTCAATAACTCTCGATCCCCCGCCACAGCAGGCATACAACATTTCTCCGGTTGTGAGTGCTCCTCGAGCCTTACATGGAGATCTCCAAGGCCGACGAGGAGTCACTAGAGTGGGCAGCATACCGTGCCTTAGTCCGGACACATGCCCAAGTCTCCGATTATCGACTAACATTGGCCCTTTTTCCTCCTGACGTCGTTCACGCGACCATCTGCTATGACAACACCTTCTGTGGGACTCATTGGGCAGAAACCTGGGTCGGTCTATCGGGCGGGCTCGGTACGTTGCTCCGAGATGAGATCTCCTGCGCAGAGATGCACGATGCGCTGGTCGAGAATGGCGGTGCCGGGGATGACGAGGGAGTGCTGGCTACTTACTATCACCAGCATCCAGGATACGCCTTCTGTTAAGAGCCAATTGAGAAAGGAGGAGGAGTACATAGATAAAGCAGTCAACGATCTCATTAGACAGTGGTAGGCTCGCCGTAGGGGTAGGCTCGTTGTAGTGTTGTGCAATGCCGAAAGTGTTGTGCAACGTTTGGAATGTGGTGCCGGCGATCAGAAAGTGTTGCGCTCGGAAATAAAATGTTGCACGCCGTTCGCTCTGAAAGTTATGCTGAAGATGAAAAAGTGTGGTGCTACAGAAAAGTGTTGCGCTGTGCAAAAAGTGTTGCGCTGCCAAAAAGTGTTGCGTTGTCCAAAAAGTGTTGCGTTATCCAAAAAGTGTGGTGCTACAGAAAAGTATTGTGCTGTGCAAAAAGTGTTGCACTGCCAAAAAGTGTTGCGTTGTCCAAAAAGTGTTGCGCTGTCCAAAAAGTGTTGGTGCCATAATAAATGTGCAAAGTGAACGTCATACTACACCCCTCCCAGACACTGTCGTACCGACTCGTACGTGTTTCGAGCTTGCATGCTGTTCGTTACTGATCATCCACTGTACAGTTCCAAAACCGTGAGGTCGACGTGCAAAGCAAGCATAGCAAGACCCTTGTCCAGCGCACATCTCGAATTCCTGTGATTCAAAGCCGCCCTACTACAGTAAGTCTATTTTAACTTGGAAGCTCCATTTCACTTCCAGCCTCGGTACCATGCAGCCTCGAGCTCTCAAGTAGCTCGTCACTACGAGGAGACACTTGCCTCCCAGAGTATCAGTGACTGGTGCCGTGGAGGTCGATACGAAGGACCTGTAGTCCAGGAGGATCACCGCCCTCGTGTGCGTTATGTCCCCCTTCATTCACAATTTTTCCTTACTATCTGCAGGACATTAATGGCAACATCCCACCGATTCACGTACATCTTGACCTCAGGGCCTTCCCGCAGTATCGCATGAATGGGCTCCCATTCAGCAGCCAACATCGCCGGAACTTGACTATGGTCGCCAGCGGGAGCAGTCGTCGTCACCGCTGCGTCACCATCATCGCAACTCAATGTCATCCACCCCTCGCAATCCAACTCCTTCCACCTCCGGCCACAACCACCGCTCCTCCCCCGATGCAATCCCTTCTACTTCTGGCCGCACCCGCCCAGCGCGCCCCTCATCCCCGGCCTCGGGCTCCAAACGCGCACACTCTCCCGCTGAGGATCTCTGCCCATCCCAAGCTCAGAAACTCAATGACCATCAGGGGCGTGCGCGTGCTAAAGACTACGACAGCATGACCCAAGAGATTGTCAGCATGGCCGTCACGTACTTCCGGTGCTTACTTGCCACCGAGGACACCTTCCCCGACCATACCTCCGAAACTCATCTGCTCACGCTCACTTGGACGATGGCGCGCCAGGAACACAAGCTTGCGATGGATATGACACTGGATATTGCGAAATTGGTGAGTTGTATCCGCATCCTCAGCTCGATCCTTCCTCACTGCCTCTCTAGATCACCAGCAGGACATCGCAGATGCGCGGGGAGCTCAAGACCAAGGTCCGCGTGCTAGTCAAACTCACCTTCAGCTTCGAGAGCGACCAAAACAAGTGCAATGTCCGCAAGAACCATCAGCTTGCGGAGGATTTGAAGGAAGGCATGGGGTATGCATACAAGGTGCGATAGTATTCACGTTCAGGCACGTTGCTGATCTCTCTGTAGACGAGCCCCTCGAAAGCCGACAGCCGCAAAGGGCTTTACAAAGCGCCTCTCATCCAAAAGTCGTTGAACGTGATGTGGTTCGCCAACTGTCGCAGCGAAGGCGCCACCTATCCAGAGATGTTTGGCCCCATCCTACACAAACCGACGCTTGCCCTTGTCCTGACTGCGGTACGTATTCGGCATCTAGCCCATCTATTCAAACTAAATTATTACTTACAGATTGAGTGTGGCATCGACGAGTGGGCCACCGGCATCAAGGCCGATGTTCCCTTCACCTCCGCCGACTACCGCTCCGTTTACATCGACCACATCAAGGCGATGACCGACTTTGAGACGCGTTCCGCTCCGCGTGACATCCTGGGCAATATTCTGACCCGTCTGCACAACATTGGACGGTGTGTTCCCGCAGCTCATCTGATACTATCCGCTAATTCTTTCCACAGCTTCCACTCTGGTGCGCAGCCCCTCATTGCTACGGCCCCCGCGACATGGCGGTTAACAAAGTAACTTGGACAAATTAACTTGACCTTACAAAAGTTACTTGAAAGTTACTTGAGTTAACTTTTGGCAGGGCAAGTTAATTTGTCCAAGTTAAGTTCAAGTTAAGTTAGGGCAAAGTTACTTTGTCCGCATCCCAAGTAAGGCCAGAAAATATTCACTGAGGCTTTTATCCCAGTTCTGAAGTGCGGAATGTCTTTCTTTACGCTCCCTTCAATGTTTTTGAGCTCAATCTTTGCCCCCGCCGATGCCCTTATAGACGCAAAAGGAAAATGCATGTAACTCTAGTAACTTTGGCCTAACTTTTGGGTCAACAAAGCAATGGAACAGAAGACAAAGGTCCAATGGTTTTGATTTTTCACTTAGGATAGCCGGAGCAGAAGATATGGGCCTTCCGGACACTGGAAAGCGACCCCCAAAAGGAAATCGGTGCTGTATCCCACTAATTCAGTGTGGTAAGCAACAGAATTTGCAGCGGATACCCTCTAACCAATGACTCAACCAAATATTGAGATCCATAGCATTTACAGCTCTTTGCGGTACAACAGGCGCGGACGGTTTTTTTTTCCATTTCGGGCGTTTTTTGATCGTTTCATTAGAACACTCCCTCCGCTCTCAAATCGCATCCGTTCGGCTTGGGAGTTGGCTCATTCGAAGGGGATTGAAAATGCGCACACGATGGTCTTCTCCGAATCCCCCACCGCACATTTAAATCCAATGTGGGGGTGATTTTCCATTTTTCTGTTGATTTTCACTAGGACACTTGCTCTAGGCTCAATTCTCCACATTTTCCCCTGCTTGTAGGCTCAATCTCTTTGCACTTCGAATTACAAGCGAACGGCTTCTCTAGACTTTCTTCCCTATCCCCAAATACCCGATGCTGGTACATGAATGATCACCAAGCCACAAGTTTTGATTAGCAGTCAACAGAACGGCCGCTGCGCTCTCAAACCCTGACCAGTTCCTTAGTTCATGGGCTCATTCGATTTTCGCACTAATTTCGCAGCGGATGGGCTCCTCAGAACTGTTATTTACACCTCTATTACAATTTCTCTTCTTTTCACCCTGTTTGGGTGAAAAACAGAGAATGAATGTGGAATTGTGTCCTCAGTTATTATCCGTTTTCCCCGTCTATAAGCTCAATCGAAGCGTGTTACGAATTCGCAGCGGACTGCTGACTTCGGTTTTTCACTTCCTCCCAGGGACACCTGTCTGAGGGACAAAAAGCCTTTTACTTCATGGTCTTTGTGTTTTTTTTCCGGCAAAACAACTGCCTTGCCCTCATTTCGAGGCCGGTCCCATGGTCTGTAGGCTCATTCTGTTCGGCTCAAGGATGTGGTTGGGTCCTGCACTTCACTTTCTTGTTTGCGGGTCTGGAATCCTTATCTGATTTGAGCACATCTGATTGTTCATCAGCAGAACGGCTATTGCGCCCTCAATTCTTGTTGGTTTTGGTTGTTGCTGAGCAGGATCGATTTGCGCATCGAAATCTGACAGGGATGGAACCCTAGGATTTTTGATTATACCATGAACCAACCTCCCAGTATCTTGAGAACCAGCCTCTTGGGTGTCTTTGGTGGTCATGATAAAGGGTGAGATTTCAGGATTTGAGGCGCCGGTTCGCTGTGAATTTCAGACAAAGATTGGTTGAGTCTATGAGCAAGGCTAACAGCGAAGTATTGAGAGCGCAGTGGCTGTTCTGCTGACTGCTGATCAAAAGTCATGACTTGGTGATCATTTATGTGCCAGCATCGGGTATTCGGGAAAGGGGCAGAAATTATGAAGAAGCGGTTCGCTTGTAGTTTGAAGTGCAAAGAGATTGAGCCTACAAGCAGGGGAAAATGTGGAGAATTGAGCCTAGAGCAAGGGTCCTAGTGAAAAATCAACAGAAAAAAAGGAAAATCACCCCCACATTGGATTTAAATGTGCGGTGGGGGATTCGGAGAAGACCATCGTGTGCGCATTTTCAATCCCCTTCGAATGAGCCAACTCCCAAGCCGAACAGATGCGATTTGAGAGCGGAGGGAGTGTTCTAATGAAAACGATAAAAAAACGCCCCGAAATGGAAAAAAAAACCGTCCGCGCCTGTTGTACCGCAAATCCTGAAATCTCACCCTTTATCATGACCACCAAAGACACCCAAGAGGCTGGTTCTCAAGATACTGGGAGGTTGGTTCATGGTATAATCAAAAATCCTAGGGTTCCATCCCTGTCAGATTTCGATGCACAAATCGATCCTGCTCAGCAACAACCGAAACCAACAAGAATTGAGGGCGCAATAGCCGTTCTGCTGATGAACAATCAGATGTGCTCAAATCAGATAAGGATTCCAGACCCGCAAACAAGAAAGTGAAGTGCAGGACCCAACCACATCCTTGAGCCGAACAGAATGAGCCTACAGACCATGGGACCGGCCTCGAAATGAGGGCAAGGCAGTTGTTTTGCCGGAAAAAAAACACAAAGACCATGAAGTAAAAGGCTTTTTGTCCCTCAGACAGGTGTCCCTGGGAGGAAGTGAAAAACCGAAGTCGGCAGTCCGCTGCGAATTCGTAACACGCTTCGATTGAGCTTATAGACGGGGAAAACGGATAATAACTGAGGACACAATTCCACATTCATTCTCTGTTTTTCACCCAAACAGGGTGAAAAGAAGAGAAATTGTAATAGAGGTGTAAATAACAGTTCTGAGGAGCCCATCCGCTGCGAAATTAGTGCGAAAATCGAATGAGCCCATGAACTAAGGAACTGGTCAGGGTTTGAGAGCGCAGCGGCCGTTCTGTTGACTGCTAATCAAAACTTGTGGCTTGGTGATCATTCATGTACCAGCATCGGGTATTTGGGGATAGGGAAGAAAGTCTAGAGAAGCCGTTCGCTTGTAATTCGAAGTGCAAAGAGATTGAGCCTACAAGCAGGGGAAAATGTGGAGAATTGAGCCTAGAGCAAGTGTCCTAGTGAAAATCAACAGAAAAATGGAAAATCACCCCCACATTGGATTTAAATGTGCGGTGGGGGATTCGGAGAAGACCATCGTGTGCGCATTTTCAATCCCCTTCGAATGAGCCAACTCCCAAGCCGAACGGATGCGATTTGAGAGCGGAGGGAGTGTTCTAATGAAAACGATCAAAAAACGCCCGAAATGGAAAAAAAAACCGTCCGCGCCTGTTGTACCGCAAAGAGCTGTAAGTAACAATTATTCAGTATGAATCTGTGATGTAAGTATCCATTGAGCAATTTTGTACAGAAGTACAACTCCTCGTCGTTGTTTTTCGTAAATAAATCAAATACCTATTCCAGTGACCCGATTACTTGGAAACTGGCCAATTTTGAGCCTGGGAACTGCCCGCAGTGGCCAGAATAACATTCAACTTGAGTATCCCGATGGACGACTAGATCAAACGTAGAGATCAAAAGTTAGATTAGCGATCAAAGTTAATTTGGCGATGTTTGGTCTGCGTCGAACTTGGACTCAACTTTGGGCTTTTCAGTGCTTCTACTGCCTTGTTTCGGTGGAGAAAATTAGAGATATAGTGAATCTACACCACCCTTACCAAAATCACAATTTTAAGTGCGGAAAAGAGGTGTGCCACAATAAACGTGTGATACAACCATCCTGACCCGACCAACTTTGACCTCGTTAAGACCTCGATACAATTTACGAAGAGCTCCAGTGTCTTTAAAATTGGTATATGCACACCCGGCGTGCATTTCGATGTCAAGGATGCTCCACATAGTCTTAACGGACCAGGTAACGGTACAAAAAGCCAAGACAATGGTGCAATTATGTGGGTATTAATAAATGGATTTTGCGTTGGTTATTACTCTGAGAGGTTGCTGAGAGGTGAACATAAGTTCCAAGGATGGTGGAAGGTCATCTCACGTACTATGTAACTGGCGAAGTTAGCACCCAAGATAGGCCGGCAAGTTATAGCAAGTTACAAGTTAAGTTGTCCACGCGTGGGAACAAGTTAGATCAAAGTTAGCCTGCCAAAGTTATCACGCACGCAAGTTACCAAGTTAGCCCCAAAAGTTACTTTATTCACACTCCCGCGACATCCCTCTCCACCTCTGCTATCGATGCGGCTATCCGCGAGTATGATGAGGATGAGGAGACTGTTACTGAGGGTGAGCTTGGCGAGGACTCCGAGTAGATACTTTTTGGTGTATTTCATTGTTCTTGAATGATAATTTATTGTCCGCCCAAAATATAATGTGCTATGGAACCCTAGAGAGCTTCGTAGCGCACTAGAGCAGTAGCACTATGGAGTACTAGATTAGTACAGGTACGCGACTATAGCGTGCTAAAATAGCTGTCTGTAGCAATTACTGGCGGCTATTTCAGACTACAAACCGGGGACATAACTAATTAGCTATGTGAGCTATCCAAGGTATGTCGCGCTGGATAGGCTGCGGGTTTTTTGCTGATGCAACGGCTTGCGGCGGGATGGCAAATCCATCATTGTCCTTCTCGAGCCAGAAACGGTACTCTTTAGGCTGCTTCGTCTGGCTTACCCGGCAGACACACTGGCCCACTACACACTTGATCAGACAGATCTCGACACGTTTGTGGCGGTTTATACGGCAGCGCAAAAATACCAGTTTTTGCGCGTGCAGCGTATTTTGAAGGAGATGTTGAATAATTCGACCCTTATCGATGCGCAGCCGCACCGATTATTTGCCATCGCCCGGCTGTGCGAATCTCCCCAAGCGTGTCGAAAGGCGGCGCTGTCGACACTTGCGCTTCCACTAAGTATCCCACGTTCCTGCATTTCCTGAAATGAAGCTTCTTTCCTGGGCGGATGCACACGCTTTAACCCGGTTTCACCAATTGTGTGGTCAGAGGGCAGCAGAAGTTGCAGAAGAGAGTCTGGTACCAACGAATCCGTCAGATTCGAACCCAATCCAGACATCTTGGATCCTAAATCCTGACACCAATGCAATATTTGTGTGGTGGAACTATTTGGGTCACGACGATCGATGCGATGAGTCTTGCAGCCGATATTGGGACTACGCTGGCCAAAAGGTGCGCCGGGGGTCCAAGGCGCCTGTACAGTGGTTCAAGGACCATGTTTCCCGTGTTGCGGCGGAACTCCGGCTTTGTCCTTCCTCAACCACCGCAGAGAGGGAAGGATGCACTGTACTCGACTGTCGCATCATCGGCTCTTGTCCCGGTTGCTCCTCCGCCGTGGACGCGCACCTTGTCAGTTTCGCGCGCCGACTGGCGGAAGAAATTGGGAAAATCGCTTCATCACATCTGCACCTCGGTGAGATTTAAAGCAGTTTCAGCACTTTTACCCTACTAACCAAATTGTTGCATTTATTGAAGCCGAAGAAACCTTTTGTTGACTCTAGACTCTCAACTGTAATTATCATCTTTTGCACGTTGACCGGAAGGTTTCAAGTGTGTGCCACCTTGGTGCCACCCAGGCCTCGTTTAAAGAAGAGTGGATCGACGACCCGGCACAGGCGTATCTTCGATGAGAGTTTAAGCGTGAGTGGTTGAGTTGAATAGGGGTATCCTGGGCCGCACCCTAGACCCCTGCGTTGCATATACGTAAATCAGATCCCCAAGGAAAAATAAAACGAAAGCCTTCCTTCTCACGAGAAAGATTCCAGGTGAAAAGAAATGCGTAGATGACTGCACAATCCAGCCTGGAATCGAACCAGGGGCTCGCGGAGTCCCCGCTTGCACAGGGGTTCTTATCAAAACAAACTACATGGGAGGCCAGGGTGATACCAATCGCACCTTTGAATGCTTTATGGGCATACTTATCTTGAGCAGAGATTTACGGTTGTTCTACGCAACCATGGCGGGCGCTGGGGTTACATACTATGACGAGGAACCAAGTACTTCTATCGCTTGTTCAAAGCATTGCCAGAGAGCATTCCGATCGGAGATGCCCACAACTTTCTCGGATGCCTGCCGAACCGGGAGAAGGTGGTCGACACCGGCTGTGTCAAGTTGTCAGTCATGCCTCCCAGGTCGGACAGCGTCGTAGTTGACTCCCAGAGTGGTAGGAAAGCGGGGACGAAGAAAACTTGGGACGGACCCTGGATGCACCCCCGCGGGAGCCTAGAACCTGCCCCGGCGACCCCGACCGCCTCGGGTTCTCCCGCTCCATCGTGCAGAACCAGTCCTCGCCTCCGACGCAACCTTCCACGAGATGACCGGGGAGGTAGGCGACGTGTACCTGCTGCACCCGCTCATGGTGCACTCCGCAACGAAGAACGCGACGCGCGTGCCGGTGGCGCTGAAGGAGCCGTTTCGCTTGAGTCGGGGCGCCGAGGCGGGAAACAAATTCAGCCTAGTGGAGCAGAAGACGCTGCGCGAGCTAGGATTTCTAGAGGGCCTGGATGGGTGGAAGATCGAGGGTGAGCGGGCGGCGTTCGTACCCAGAAGAATCAAGATCCAGGAGGAGATGAAGGAGCGGGAACGCGAGAGGCTTGCGAAACTTGAAGAGGGGAAGGCAGTTGGCGTGTAGAGTCAACCAGATGTTGTGGATGATATCCGAATGAATGAAAGATTGCCAAAGAAAAAAATTTGCTTGAGCGTGATGGAGGTGATAATTGACATTCCTCCGCGCCTCGTCGTCGATCCCGGTGACCTAAATCCCTACTGGGGATGGTTTGAGTCTGAAATACGCCTTTGATGCATTCATTTTGTTTTCTTTCTCGGCAGTCGAGCACCAGAGCAGAGCGGATGGCGTGTACCTGCAGCACTCCGCCAAGAGCCGAGTCTTGAGTCTTGAAGAGAACGACAACCTCGAGACTTCCGAAAGACGGGGACCGTTGCCCAGATGTCGCGCGCAGTAGTTTCGCAGGCAAGAATCAAAGGACTGAGGCTCCGCGAGCGTCCGTTCCGTTCCGCCATCTCGACCTCACTGCACATTGAAAGTGACAATGTCTGCGTTCCCATGGGCTTGTCGGACGCATCGTGTCGTGTCGTCCATAATGGCGTTGCATGGATATCGTGCGCGGGAGATGCGACCAGTTGAGTCGAGTCGAGTCGAAGGTGGCTGGAATCGACTCAGCTTCAGCTCAGGGAAAGCAGGGCCGACTCGCATCGCAGCCGCAATCATGATCGTGCAGCATGAAACCGGAAGACGCTCGATTCTTCACCGTGACTCTTGCGTCGCCCGAATGAATCTGTGCTCCTCTCCAGAAGTTTGGCATGGCAGGGTGCCCCAGAACGAGAACGCGGGATGTGCAAGCCTCGCTCACCCAGATATTGAGGACGACTCGGAGTGCTTGAACCTCTTACAAAGTTGAGAGATACCCCGGGCCAGATTTTGCACATCGTCGTTCGCTTTCAAGAGCCACGCACAGCCACGCCTTTCTTTACCTCCCGTCGGGCCGTCCCTCCCTTGCCTCTTAGACTCCTCTCCTCTCCTCCGCTCAAAGTTCAAATTCGCTCAAGTCGTCCTTCGTGTCCAAAAAAAAAATCGAATATTCGTGATAATACAATACTGGATACTACTAGCTATAGCTACAACGAGTGTTTGGGTACGGATACGGATACGGGTACGGATACATTAGAGACATAGAAATATAGTGTGTGTGTGTGTAGTGTGTGTGTAGGATACATCGTGTCGTGAGGACGGCGAATGAGAATGAGAGTGGATGATGTCATCGTAGCGTCGCAAGAAACAAGAAAAAAAAAGTCGTCGCAAAAGACAAGATAAGACAACGTGCAGGAGGAAGGAATCGGAATCATCGCAAAAACAACCCCACAGGGATCGGCTTCCTCCGCATCCCGCAGTCGTCGGAGTCGCTGTGCCCCGAGTCGCTGCTCTCGCTTCCACTGGGCGCGGCGCGGGAAGAGGAGGCGCGCGAAGAGTACGACCACCGCTGGCACGGGGTGCTGGCGGTGGCGCCGCACGTAGGGGTAGCAGGGAACGGCGCAGGCGACGCGGGAGGAGCCGGCACCGGCGCAGGAGAGATAACACACACATCCTCCACCGTCAGCCTCTTCCCCCCTTTACCCTTGCCCTTCCCATTCCCGCTCAAAACAGTAGCGCTCCCCATCGGCTTCGGCTTCGGCTTCGAGGCAGAGGGCGACTTGGGAAAGTGCATATACCGCCGCACCCCCGCCGCGCGCGCGAACGCGAACGTCTTCGGCGACGACGCGGCGCCGGGGGAGCGGGAGCGGCGCGCGTGGGCGGAGTGCACGGAGGAGAGCGTGGAGGAGGACCAGCGCGAGCGGAGCGCGCGGTCGGGTTGTTGTTGGCACTGCTGCTGCTGCTGTGCTCGTTCCTGGGCGTGGGCGGAGTAGGGAGAGGAGGCGCAAGGCGCGGGGGAATGAGGTGCAAGAAGGGAAAGCGGCTCCACCGCCAACGCCAACCGCAACTGCGACGCGCGCGGGCGGGGGTGCCAGCCCGTGTACCGCCCCGGCCCCGCTATCGGCGCTGAGGCTGAGCATGTCGACATCGATGCGAACGGGGGGGTTGGGGAGCGGGAGGGGCGAGGACGGGAAGCTCCATTTCTCCTCGGTAGGGGACGGGGACAGAGGAGACGAAGAAGGAGAAGAGGGGGAAGACGGCACACACGCGACCAGCGGCGAGAGCGGCACGTCCTCGTACGCGTCGCCGTAGGACACCGCACACGCCTCCCACGCCTCCTCCTCCTCCTCTTCCCACTCAGAGGAGGAGGAGACGTCGGAGGGGACACCCTGCGTCTCCGCTGGGAAGCGCCTTTGCGGCCCGGAAGAAGAGGCGGGGGAAGGGAAGAGCAGCGCCGCGAGCCGCTCACTCGAGCTCGAGCCGGTGGTGTAGGCTGTCCGAGAAAAAAAAACACGTCATTCTCGTAGGAAGGGGAGAGAAAAGAGGGAACACGTACCCGAATTCGAGTCAGACGAATGCGAATGCTGTGAGGAAGAAGGGGAAGGCGTGCCAAACGGCGCATACGCGGTCAGCGCGTCCGTCGGGAGGGGCGTCTTGGGCGGGGCGCGCGTTCTTGCGGGCGACAACGCCGGCGATGGCGAGGCAGAGGCGGAGGCGGAGGCGGGTGAGAGGTAGCATGAAGCGGACGCAGACGCCGTATTCGGGCTCGGTCCGACAGCGAGCGAGTACGAGTGAGAGTGCGAGTGCGAGGTGACGATCAGCGGCGGCGGGGGCGCGCGCGTTGGGATGGGGATGCTGGCGCGGACTGCTGGGGTGCGGCTCAGGCAGACCGATGCTCTCTTCGTAGAGGCCGTAGAGACAGAGGGAGGGATGATAGGCAGACTCGCGCCGCAGCGCGCGTGACGAGGGCAGCGACTCGCAAGAGGGGAAGCAGGGAAGGACGGCGGCAGCGGCGGGGCGAGGGTGATGAAGCTGCCTGCGTGCGCGGCGTAGTACTCGTCGTCGTCTTGCCATGCGTCGTCGTCTTCGTCTTCACACTCATCTGCTGCTGAGAGCGCCGAGGTAGAGGCCACAGGCTGCGGCGGGGGCGGGACAGGCGACGCGGCGCGCTTGACGATAGCGAGCGGCTTGATGGTCTTGCACCGAATCACCGCCTGCCCCTTGAGCTCCGCCGCGACGTTGTAGCTCTCAGCCGTGGGCGAGGGCGTGGGCGTCGTGGGCCGCTCGACACCGGGCTCGCGGAGCTCGACCTGCTTCCCTCCGACTCGCTTGAGTCCGAAGAGGGCGAGTCGCAGCGCGGAAGGGGCGGGCACAGACGCGGGCACTCGTAGTCAGAGTCCAAGCACAGTGGTCGTCCGTCCATCGTGGCGTTACATGCGACGAGTCGAGTGGAAGGTGGCTGGAGCCGACTCAGCAAAGGCAAGGAAGAATGACCCGCAGTTAACGTACCGGGAATGCCGTCATGGTACGGAACCGCCGCAGAAACCGCTCCAGTCTTCAATTGGGCCTGGAAGACGACTTGAATGCATTCATTTCTTTCATTGTATTCCGGAAGACGTTCGAGCAGAGCAAGGCCGTGGACAACATGTAATTGCAGGCTGTCACCCGCTCACGGGTCGTGCACTCCGCTCATGCGCGTTCCGAGGATAGAGATGATCCATGAAGAGCCCGGGGCTTGCGAGACTTGAGATTGAGATTCACGACACCCAGCTGTAGCGCAGAAGATAGTATCCGAATGACTTGAAAGTCGGCACCAGTGAACCAGTAAAGCACACTGCGTACTTATCGTCCGCATTCAAAGCTCACAGTGGGCTGTTTTGATGGCATCATCAGCGCTTGATGGGCGCCTTTTCCTTTGCAACCGCGACGTGCCCGCAACCCGTTTTCGACTCTGGAACAAATTGTGTATCTGAGTGGTACTGCGCATCTCAGCGAGCTTCGTTCCTCTCCCAACGCATAAAACGACTGCTCCACGCTTGACGTTATGCTCCTGGTTGGCCGACCCTCGCTTCTCTCATCAACATGCGTACACCCCCCCTCTGGGGCCCTCTTTATTCGCTCCGTTAACATTCTACTTCGTATCCAATTGAATCGTTCACGGCTCTCCTTGCTTGGTTCAATCACTCCATTTGATCGTTCTTCACTGCGCCTTGTCCCGCCTCGTCCCGTCCACCCTCATAATGTATGACATGAGATAACAATGTACTCAGGCCTGAGGCAGCCCTTATTCATGCCATGTGTACATCTGGCCTGTATATCCGGACTCTATCGATCAACCTATTCCTGCTCCTGCGTTCCCCTCGTCAGGCGCGTCTCGTTTCTCTTTGCGGCCATTTTCACCCGCGCCCGGGCCTATCTTTATGTGTGTGCGACTGCCCTGCTCATCGATAGCCTCGCCGCGGTCTTCGTTCACTCGCATCAGCTCACACCAGCTCACACATTTGCCCCTCGCCCATATGTATTGCAGTCCCCGGCCCATCGCGCAACTAACTCTCTCAGTCAGCCCAGCCCAGATGCTCCCTCGCATCCGCGCTCCATACCGTGCTACCAGCTCCATCGTGTGCATCCGCACCATTGCCACTCCTGTTCCTTCCACTTCGTGCGCTACCACTGGCCACTCTCCCGTCCCGTTTGTGATCAGCCTTTCGATCGGGAACGCGGATGTGCCGGGTCCGGGCATGGGCGTGGTGCGGACGAGTGGCAAATCGAGTAAATATTCACTATTCGATGCATTGAAGGCGGCAGGCGGCGCCATCTGCATGCACTGGCCCACGATGGAATGTCAGGTATCTATCTGTCTTATCCCATGTATCCATCAGCTATATCGACTTCGAAGTGCCGGTTCTTTGCAGCGTTGGGTTGGGTTGCATCTTTCCATGGCCCCGCCCACTTTCTCTAATTCCTTGCACCCCCTCGCATTTCCTGATGAACACCATTGCGGTTCCTCTTATTTCTCTCTCATTTCTGCGGATCCGTACATCCTCCGCTCGTCCCACCACAATTCCGTAATCAATTCTTCGCTCATCGTCCCCTTCGACCATTGTCCCGTGGTTTCACTTTGTCGATGCTCTTCTCGGGTTACGGTGTGTATGCAATCTCTTGGATTCTCGCATTATTGGATTCCCGTCCGTATATCGGCTCCCCTCTCCCTCTCTGAATGACAGTGCGCGCATACGCGTCTTGTCTTGTTTAGATGTTTACATTTTTGTACCGCGCCTCCATCTAATACAAGATTGAGGTAAACAGCCTCAGTCAGATCCCGAATCAAAGCACGTACGTACGGCTCGTCTCGAGGTCCTAGTTTTTTATTATTCTTTCCTGACAGCGGCGCTGCCGCATAGTAATCTCTCTCACCTGATTTGTGGCTTTGCGGCGGCGGCGGTAGTCCGTAGCTTGACGGAGCATCGGATCCCCGCGTGAAACATCCCAACAGGTGCCTTGTAGTGGCCTCCGAGGCCCTGCTTGTTTCGTACAATACAGAGCACCAGGTGAACTTTACGCTCCGTGTCGAGTAGGGAACATGACTTGAAACATTCGATGTAAGTCCAGAATTCCTTAATATTGGACCCACAGATTATACGACAGGAATCCAGCGATCCTTCTGTCCTGACCATTTAACTTGTGACTTTCTGGGGCCTCAAAGACGGCTTTCCCAACAAATTTCCGAGTCCAGTCAAGGATGGTTTTAAACATGGTACCCATTCGTGTCCATTGTTTAACAAATCAATATAGCCGAAAAATTCGTTGTTTGCCTCATCCCAGTCAATGCCCTGCCCAGGCTAAGTGAGTTTCACGCCGACCTGACGAACTCGATGAACAAATCTTCACCGGCGGGGACCAACGAAAGCGGCGTCCCAGAGTATCCCACCCGCCTCCCTGCTCAAGAGTGCATGTCTGAAAGCATGCTGTGTTCACCCTCAATATCTCAGTGGGTCATTTGACGCACGATTCCTCTCCGGAACTCCCGCCTCCACCTTAATTCTCACCCTATTTATAACATTACGTCTCTTCTCTGTATCTCCTTCTTTATGTATCACGGGTGTCCTTCCGAAGCTTCACAAACTCCGCTTCGGGGTCAAAGGGTCCAAGGCATCGGAATATCATATTTATTCTTGACCCACGCATTTATCTGCAAAGGTGCTAGAGTTAGCGCTGGCGGTTGGGAACTCGCAAAATTCACTCATCAATCGAAGTGGTGGGTCGCTTCGCGAACCGCGCTCTTGTTCAGCTAAAAATCACCGCTACTGAAATGGAGGAACCCGAAATCGCCAGGATCGGAGTGGCGTCACGCAATTATCCTCAATTAGGAAAGTAATGCCAGTGGCTGTCAAGGTCAGTACGTAGTGTGACAGTATGAGTCCACGACACACGGCCGCAACGTGTTACCCACACTGCACCCCCCGGCTCTTTACTGGTGGACTCTATCGAGATAATGTCTCCTCGAGCTAGTCAATCCCACACAGTTAACCATATGAACATCCATGGTGAGTGGTGACTCGCGAGATTGATAAGGATATTGACTTTGTGCCTTGTCTTTTTATAGGTGGCGTAGGCGGCAAGGGTGGAGCAGGTGGCGAACAAGGTGGAGGCGGGGGTGCCGGGGAAGGTCCCAGTATCAATTATGCTGTGGAGGCTGAGAACTTCACCATGTAAGTTGTCTTGTCCCCGGCACTCCAAATGCTGTTTCTCACCAAACGTAGCTTCCAGATTCATAACCCAGGACCGGAGCAACAACGACAAACAAATTGTGAGTGCTGAAGAGACAGACAGTTTCAATTCTGACAATCCTTTAGCATCAGAAATCAAACAATCCAAAGCTGCTCTGGCACTTGTCAGGTGTCCTCCTCCCTCTCAGATATTCCAGGGTCAGCAAGATATCCTTGAAAAAATGACAAAGTACTTCTCTGCGGACCTTGGCCGAAGACACACATATGTCCTCCATGGCCTGGGTGGCTCCGGAAAAACACAGATAGCTCTGAAATTCCTTGACATGATGAACAGGTGTCAACACCTAGGTAAACTTATCACACATTGTACAATTTATCCTTGCTGACTGCTGTACTCAGGTTTACAAAACAGTTCTTCATCAATGCCAGCTCTTGTCAAACTCTTGATACAGCCTTCACAAATATAGCCATTTCTCAAGGAATGGGGAAAACCTCGGAAGATGGGTCACTATGGCTGATCTCTCATGTTGAGGAGTGGATGTTGCTCTTTGACAATGCAGATGATCCAAACATCAATCTCTTCCCTTTTTTCCCTAGATGCACACATGGAAACATTATCATCACCTCACGAAACCCGCAACTAGCTGGACATGGACCTCAATCATATTCCAAAGTTGGGGACATGGATGAGACCAATGCAATTGATCTCCTCTTACTGAGAGCCATGAAGGAGAAAACCATTGAAACCACTCAGCAGGCTTCAGAGATTGTCAAGGTATTTCATTTACAGTGCTTTCTGAACTGAAGTGAATCTTCATTGATTGGACCTGCATAGGAGCTTTCCTGTCTGCCCCTTGCAGTTATCCAGGCTGGTGCTTATATCTCCAAGTTTAATTGCCTTCCACGGTATATCTCGATCTACAGAAAGAATCGTGCCAATATCCTGGAGTGGCATCCCACACAGTCTCATGATGATTATGAATTAACTGTGTATACAACCTGGCAAATCAGCTTCAAGCAGTTGAGCAAGGTGGCAGCACGGTTTCTACAACTCTGCTCATTGCTGCATCACAACAACATTCCAGAGGCAATTTTTGAGCAGGCAGCTGAATGGAAAACCAATGATACTGGGCAGGAAGCTCAAATTCTCCAGGCAGCTAGGGGATTCTTACAGAATTTCTTGTCAGCATCAGGCACTTGGGATCAGCAATGCCTGATGGATATTGTTGCTGAGATTCAAGGGTATTCTCTTATTGATAGGCATGATATCGGGGATACACTTTCTATTCATCCACTTGTGCGCTCATGGTGCCAGGATACTCTGGTTGATGAGCCAATAGCTCGAGAATGCATGACAGACATCATAGGGATGTCAGTCAGGCTCACGGAAGATGCCTATCTGGGCAGAATTGGGTTAATGTCTCATATAGACTCCCTCATCCTGGACCTAGCAACCATTAAATCAATGTTCCACACTGAATATGCTTGTATATATTTCGACTCAGGCAGGTTCAAAGAAGCAGAGCATTTGGAAGCTATGGTGCTGGAGAAGCAGAAGCAGCTCCTTGGAGCGGACCATCCAGACACCCTGCGGGCTATGGCAAATCTGGCTGACACATACCGCCAACTTGGAAGGTACAAAGAAGCAGAGCATTTAGAAGCTATGGTGCTGGAGAAGCGGAAGCAGCTCCTTGGAGCAGACCATCCAGACACCCTGCAGGCTATGGGAAATCTTGCTGCCACATACCACCAGCTTGGAAGGTACAAAGAGGCAGAGCCACTCGAAGACACTGTGCTAGAGAAGCGGAAGCAGCTCCTTGGAGCAGACCATCCAGACACCCTGCAGGCTATGGCAAATCTGGCTGCCATATACCACCAACTTGGAAGGTACAAAGAGGCAGAGCCACTCGAAGACACTGTGCTGGAGAAGCGGAAGCACCTCCTTGGAGCAGACCATCCAGACACCCTGCGGGCTATAGCAAATCTGGCTCGCACATACTGCCACCTTGGAAGGTACAAAGAGGCAGAGCCACTTGAATGCACTGTGCTGGAGAAGCGGAAGCAGCTCCTTAGAACAGACCATCCAGACACCCTACAGGCTATGGCAAATCTGGCTTCCACGTACTGCCAACTTGGAAGGTACAAAGAGGCAGAGCCACTCGAAGACACTGTGGTGGAGAAGCGGAAGCACCTCCTTGGAGCAGACCATCCAGACACCCTGTGGGCTATGGGAAATCTGGCTCGCACATACTGCCAACTTGAAAGGTACAAAGAGGCAGAGCCACTTGAATGCACTGTGCTGGAGAAGCGGAAGCAGATCCTTGGAACAGACCATCCAGGGCACCCTACAGGCTATGGAAAATCTAGCTACCACATACCACTGGCTTGGAAGGAACAAAGAGGCAGAGCCACTCGAAGACACTGTGCTGGAGAAGCGGAAGCAGCTCCTTGGAGTAGACCATCCAGACACCCTGTCGGCTATGGCAAATCTGGCGGGCATATACCGCCAACTTGGAAGGTACAAAGAGGCAGAGCCACTTGAATGCACTGTGCTGGAGAAGCGGAAGCACCTCCTTGGAGCAGACCATCCAGACACCCTGCAGGCTATGGCAAACCTGGCTGCCACATATTATCAACTTGGAAGGTACAAAGAGGCAGAGCCAATTGAAGGCACTGTGCTGGAGAAGCAGAAGCAGCTCCTTGGAGCAGGCCATCCAGACACCCTGCAGGCTATGGGAAATCTGGCTGGCACATACCGCCAACTTGGAAGGTACAAAGAGGCAGAGCCACTTGAATGCACTGTGCTGGAGAAGCAGAAGCAGCTCCTTGGAACAGACCATCCAGACACCCTGCAGGCTATGGCAAATCTGGCTGCCACATACCACTGGCTTGGAAGGTACAAAGAGGCAGAGCCACTCGAAGACACTGTGCTGGAGAAGCGGAAGCAGCTCCTTGGAGCAGACCATCCAGACACCCTGCAGGCTATGGCAAATCTGGCTGCCATATACCACCAACTTGGAAGGTACAAAGAGGCAGAGCCACTTGAAGACACTGTGCTGGAGAAGCGGAAGCACCTCCTTGGAGCAGACCATCCAGACACCCTGCGGGCTATAGCAAATCTGGCTCGCATATACTGCCACCTTGGAAGGTACAAAGAGGCAGAGCCACTTGAATGCACTGTGCTGGAGAAGCGGAAGCAGCTCCTTGGAACAGACCATCCAGACACCCTACAGGCTATGGCAAATCTGGCTTCCACATACAGCCAACTTGGAAGGTACAAAGAGGCAGAGCCACTCGAAGACACTGTGCTGGAGAAGCGGAAGCACCTCCTTGGAGCAGACCATCCAGACACCCTGTGGGCTATGGGAAATCTGGCTCGCACATACTGCCAACTTGGAAGGTACAAAGAGGCAGAGCCACTCGAAGACACTGTGCTGGAGAAGCGGAAGCAGCTCCTTGGAGTAGACCATCCAGACACCCTGTCGGCTATGGCAAATCTGGCAGGCATATACCGCCAACTTGGAAGGTACAAAGAGGCAGAGCCACTTGAATGCACTGTGCTGGAGAAGCGGAAGCACCTCCTTGGAGCAGACCATCCAGACACCCTGCAGGCTATGGCAAACCTGGCTGCCACATATTATCAACTTGGAAGGTACAAAGAGGCAGAGCCACTTGAAGGCACTGTGCTGGAGAAGCGGAAGCAGCTCCTTGGAGCAGACCATCCAGACACCCTGCAGGCTATGGGAAATCTGGCTGTCACATACCAGTGGCTTGGAAGGTACAAAGAGGCAGAGCCACTGCAAGGAACTGTGCTGGAGAAGCGGAAGCAGCTCCTTGGAGCAGACCATCCAGACACCCTGCGGGCTATAGCAAATCTGGCTGACACATACCACCAACTTGGAAGGTACAAAGAGGCAGAGCCACTCCAAGGAACTGTGCTGGAGAAGCGGAAGCACCTCCTTGGAGCAGACCATCCAGACACCCTGCAGGCTATGGCAAACCTGGCTGCCACATATTATCAACTTGGAAGGTACAAAGAGACAGAGCCACTTGAAGGCACTGTGCTGGAGAAGCGAAAGCAGCTCCTTGGAGCAGACCATCCAGACACCCTGTGGGCTATGGCAAATATGGCTGCCACATACCGCCAGCTTGGAAGGTACAAAGAGGTAGAGGAGCTCCAGGACTGCATAAGATATATGTCAGAAGATGATAGTGGTGACTCTAGGGCTTGATCCTTTAGGTACTTTGTTGTCTTCACTGTCAGTGAATGTTAGGGAACATTACAGCAATTGGCAGTACCAAAGGTACGGATTGAAAAAGTTTGTGAGTTTAAAAAGCAAGTATGTGTCGCCCGAGTACGTTGCCGGTAGAGATGCTAGAGTCGAATTTGAGGAGACAGGGCCACAACTTTGGGGTCAAAGTTTCGTCAATGGACTCATCAGGTGGCGTATCCCGATATATACCTGCTCAATGTTTGTCAGATGTGTTGATGTAAAACAAAACATCGTGGCTTTCCGAACAAACACGCCATTGTAGTCTTTCGGAAACCTTTTGAAGGTCTCAACAATCAACTATAATGCCCTATTTTTAACATTGTTGTCTCTTTACCCAGCGCTAGCACAACACCGGATTATACCTTACGATCAATGTTATTGCTTGGCAACTCTGCCACCACGGATCAATGTGCCTGTGCGGATCCCAGGCGGATCGAACATTACAGGTGACCTAGTCGCGGAGCGCTTAACCGGAGTGAACTCAACGGTTTCGCGTGCAGGTGTGTCGCAACATTAATGGGAGGCTAACTATTTATTACTCATAGCATTTTCGAAATCTGAGTGAGCGCGACATCCGGAGCCAGGACCCGAACGGTAGTCGCTATTGAAGCATGGTATGTGCTCAACGTGTCACGGTTTGTGGTGTTTAACCGGTCACCCAGCGTGGTAGGTTTTTTGAATGAGGCCATGAATCTAAACTCGGGGTAGCCAGTCTCGAGTTCAGTCCAGGTCTCTGCCAGTTTGTGCCAGAATGGATTCAAATCAATATTGTCCCATACCGGATTGTGGGTGAGTTTGAGAACGTGGAGGGCAGGGTCCTCAATATCAGCGTCAGCTGCATTGGGTTTGAGTGCTGTTGGGCGCTCGACCTTGTATCTTATTTCTTCAAAGACATGTTTGAGATAACGTCCTGGATAGCCGCGCTCTCAGAGCTGAACCAAAAATCCTTTCGGATGTTGGCGAAGTCGGACTCCTTGGAGCATATCCGTACGTAGCGGATGAGTTCGCCTTTGATCCAAGCGCGCTTGGAGTCGAGCGAGTGGCATGAATTCCAGAGAATGTACAGGTATGCATTCAAGGCCTTCTGGTAGACGGTGAAACGGTGCACTTGATATACGACTAGAAATAGCTTAGATTTGTGCTTGCACAAAACAACCACAAAACAACCACTACAACAATCTATTCCTCCAAAGATGTAAGTGCTTCTCTTTGTGAGTTCGGGTCCGGGCCGTAGTATGCAACCAGCAGGTTTGGAACAAACACAATTTGACTGCTAGACTTCAACAAAGTCGTTCAGCAACACGCTAGCACTACGCAGCTGCCAACAACAATACCGCTAGCACCTGGGATGGGCAGGGGTTTATGGGTTGGATACAAGGTGGCTGGATCACTAGATCGAGGGCACCAGGGCAGAGTATGTAGGTTTGTGAAAATCCTCGCAATGGGACACCCAAAGACTATTGAGGCTAACAACAAGGGGACTTCAATCCTCAAGCGACAAGGCAGTCCTTAAGCTGCTGACCTATTCCTTAACCAAGAACAGGAACATTTCCACTTTGTATTGGCAATAGACACTATAAGCGTCCAGCTAGCAACCCAACACACTACGACAGCACTTCCGTCAATATCGGGGTGAAGGCGAAGTAACTGACAAGTTACAGTCAGTCTAGAGGTGGGGGCACCTAGTCCGTCTTCTTCTTAGTGGGCTCGAGTCAACACACAATCACCTAGCAGGCAATCCAACACACTACAAATATATCGGGGTGAAGGCAAAGCTGCTAGTGCAACTGCTAGCTGGTTCTCGAAGAGAACACCCTGGGTTTTATACGTGAAGACTCCGCGAGCCAACAACTTAGAACCTCAACTTAGATGTGTCCAGAGTCAACAGTATTGATTCCAATAAAGCTACTACTTTGTGAAGTGTGTGTACAATCTCCACTAGCAACCTGAGACCACCTGCGCCGACTTCGTACAAAGTTGGGGTGTAATAATCTCAGGTTCTAGCCTGCTCTGTGCTCCCTTTATACTACTGAGGTCCATGGTACATGTGATAAACAGAATGAATAATATAAATGAGTGAAAATGATGTGATAGATACAACAGCCAATGAAACGACTGCCGTTTGGTTTTATAATGGGTCTATGCCAAGCAGAACAGCCACACTGATCTGCTAGCGTCCATTTATGGGTATCATGAGTGATCCCTCAGCTTGCCATCAGCTGCTGGAATCGCTATCCTGACGAAGCGGAGTTGAATCCGCCGCCTGGAGTCATCTAGCACGAGTCAGAGCACCGGCTAGCAGTTACTGCATATGTGGTGACCCGCGCATCTGCACCAATAGCCTGCTAGCTATTCTTCTACCGTCTGCTTATCTCTGTTTGTGACTCGCGACCGCGTCACGACAGTCATGTGCTCGCATCTGTGTTTCGGGCCTTGGGTCGATCCCTAGTAGTGTTCCGCATACTAACACCCTTGCTAGAAGGCTGCTAGCACATAGTTTACTACCCTTCAGATCTCAGACTCGCCGCTCGCACCTCCAGCTAGCGTGCTCGCAATACCACTCTCCTGTGTCTCGCTTCCTAGGTGCTAGCACCTTGACTGTGTAGGCTTATGGTTATTTCCCCATGGTTTGTGCC
This sequence comes from Mycena olivaceomarginata, assembly GCA_029378375.1. Lineage (NCBI taxonomy): Eukaryota > Fungi > Basidiomycota > Agaricomycetes > Agaricales > Mycenaceae > Mycena > Mycena olivaceomarginata. Next base: position 19,279 of record JARKIC010001367.1, on the reverse strand, counting down.
TTCAGACCGTACTAGCGCATCACACTAGTTGAATCTGACGCTACAACCGGCAGCTTGGGCTCACTCCAGTTCTCCTTTATATCACCTAGCTAGAGTCCTGAATGCTAGTAATAACACCTCAGAAGTGCTAGCACTTTCCTGTTGTATAAATACTGGTCCTAGGAAATCGTAAAATAGCACTAGATGCCGCGCGCCTTTGTTACGGCGTTTCAATGGATGTAACCAACCTGAACTGTGGGTTGGATGCAGGTATGCCTGGGTTAATTTCCAGGATACAAGCACGTCTAGGAAGGGGAGCTGAAGTCTCGACACCAACCACTCCATTTTCATGTTGGGGTGGAGGGCGCCAAAACGCGACTTGAAATTCTCGACATCACTCCTAGATCCGTGGATGATAGAGAAAATATTGTCTATGAATCGTTTGTATAGGAGAATCTTGTCTCGGAATTCTGCAAGTGCTGATTCCTCGTACAGTGCCAGAAACAGGTTCGCATACAGCGGAGTGCATGCTGTCCCCATGGCAGTACCGATAACCTGTCGGTAAGTTTTATCCACGAAAGCGACATAATTAAGCTTCAGGATGAGATGCAGGAGAAGAATTATTAATTCTTTCCGCAAATTGAAGCGCAGCTGGGCAGCCTCCTCTAGGGTGTTAAACTCCATGAGGGGTGTTTTGAGGATGCTTGCAATTTGTGTGATCCCGTCATTGATTGGGATGTTCGGGTACATTGTAACAACATCCCCAGTGATCAGCCAAATGTCATGGCCTCTCGGTAATTCCATGTTATGGATGTCTCGGCAGAAACTTTTTGAATCTGGGAGGATCCATGGGAACCTGGTGGGCTGCCACATACCACCAGCTTGGAAGGTACAAAGAGGTAGAGGAGCTCCAGGACTGCATAAGAAATATGTCAGAAGATGATAGTGGTGACTCTAGGGCTTGATCCTTTAGGTACTTTGTTGTCTTCACTGTCAGTGAATGTTAGGGAACATTACAGCAATTGGCAGTACCAAAGGTGCAGATTGAAAAGTTCTGCTTTGGGATGTTTTCAAAGAATTCCCGATATTTCAGCAAGTTCTGCACCGATTCACATGAAACCTAGATAGAAATACTCAGCTAATTCATGCCGAATCCGTGATAGAGAGAAATTTATAAAAATGATGTATATTCAGTGACATTGGTGTAATGGGCCATTTTGTAGATGAATGCAGTTTACAGGCATCTAGACACATCCAAATGATGTCAACTTTTGTCAGGTAAGGTTCTGATACATTAGAGAGCTTGAGCCCAAGCGGCATGCCGCTTTTTAGGTTGTGCAAAAAGCGGCATGCTGCTTTTTTCTTTTTTTCCTCTAAAGGGCATTAACAAGGTGCAATAGCATCAGGGTGTGTGAATTTGAGGTGCACACAAAAGTTGTAAAAAAGCGGCATGCCGCTTTTTGCACAACCTAAAAAGCGGCATGCCGCTTGGGCTCAAGCTCTCTATTCTGCAAGTTGTTTGAGTCTGAAATATGCCTTTGACCCATTCATTTTGTTTTCCTTCTCAGCAGTCGAGCACCAGAGCAGAGCGGTGGATGGTGTGTACCTGCAGCACTCCGCCAAGCACATGGTGCGTGCACTCCACCAAGAGCTGAGTCTTGAGTCTTGAAGAGAACCACAACCTCGAGACTTCCAAAAGACGGAGACCGTTTCCCAGATGTCCCGCACAGTAGTTTCGCAAGAATCAAAGGACCGAGGCTCTGCGAGCGTCTGTCCGTCGTCCATTCCGCCATCTCGACCTCCGAGTCACTGCACATCGAAAGTGACACTGTCTGCGTTCCCATGTCGGACCCATCGTGTCGACGTCCATAATGGCGTTGCATGGATATCGTGCATGGGAGATCATTGCGACCAGTCGAGTTGAATCGAAGGTGGCTGAAATCGACTCAGCGGCTTCAGCTCAGGGAAAGCAAGGCCAGGCCAACTCGTATCACATCGTAGCCGCAATCGTGCAGCACGACACTCGATTCTTCACCGTGACTTTTGCCACGCCCGAATGAATTTGGCGCTCCTCTCCAGAAGTTTGGCAGGGCGCCCCAGATTCCAGAACGAGAACGCGGAACTTGCGATTCGCCTCGAGCTTGCTCACCCAGATGTCAAGTACGAGCTCGGAGTACCTGAACCTTTTGCAAAGTTGAGAGATGCCTAATTTTGCACATCGTCGTTCGCTTTCAAAATTCAGCCCCGCACAGCCACGCCTCTCCTCGCCTCTCTTTTCAAAATTCAAATTCGCTCAAGTCGTCCTTTGTGTCCAAAAAAAATATTCAAATATTCGTGATAATACAATACTGGATACTACTAGCTATAGCTACAACGAGTGTTTGGGTACGGATACATTAGAGATATAGAAATATAGTGAGTGTGTGTGTAGGATACATCGTCTCGTGAGACAGAGACGGAGAATGAGAATGAGAATGAGAATGAGAGTGGATGTGCTGCCATCGTGGCGTCGCAAAAAAGTCGCAAGAACAAGAAAAAAAAAAGAACGTATCGCGATCGTCGCAAAAAGTCGTCGCAAAAGACAAGAAAGCAAGAGAAAGGAATCATCGCAGAAACAACCCCACAGGGATCGGCTTCCGCCGCATCCCCTCGCTCCCCCCGCTGCACTCGCTCCCGCAGTCGGAGTCGCTGTGCCCCGAGTCGCTGCCCTCGCTTCCACTGGGCGAGGGCGCGGCGCGGGAAGAGGAGGCGCGCGAGGAATACGACCACCGCTGGCGCGGGGTGCTGGCGCCGCACGTAGGCGTAGGCGTAGCGGGGAACGACGCGGGCGACGCGGGAGGGGCGGGCGCAGGCGCAGGAGAGATAACCAACACATCCTCCACCGTCAGCCTCTTCCCTCCTTTGCCCTTCCCTCTCTTAGGAGTGCTGCTCAAAACAGTAGCACTCCCCATCGGCTTCGGCTTCGGCTTCGAGGCAGAGGGCGACTTGGGAAAGTGCATATACCGCCGCACCCCCGCCGCGCGCGCGAACGCGAACGTCTTCGGCGACGACGCGACGCCGGGGGAGCGGCGTCCGTGGGCGTGGGCGGAGTGCACGGAGGAGAGCGTGGAGGAGGACCAGCGCGAGCGGAGCGCGCGTTGTTCGGGTTGTTTGTTGGCACTGCTGCTGCTGCTGTGCTCGTTCATGGGCGGGGTAGGGAGAGGGGGTACAGGGGGAATGGGGTGCAAGAAGGGAAAGCGGCTCCACCGCCAGCGCCAACCGCAACTGCGACGCGCGCGGGCGGGGGTGCCAGCCCGTGTACCGCCCCGGCCCCGCTATCACCGCTGAGCCTGCGCACGCCGATGCCGAGGCGAACGCGGGGTTGGGGAGCGGGAGGGGCGAGGGCGGGAAGCTCCATTTCTCCTCGGTAGGGGACGGGGACAGCGGAGAAGAGGAAGGAGAAGAGGGGGAAGACGGCACACACGCGACGAGCGGCGACAGCGGGACCTCCTCGTACGCATCGCCGTAGGACACCGCACACGCCTCCCACGCCTCGTCCTCCTCTTCCCACTCAGAAGAGGAGACGTCGGAGGGGACGCCCTGCGTCTCCGCTGGGAAACGCCTTTGCGGGGAGAGCAGGGCCGCGAGCCGCTCACTCGAGCTCGAGCAGGCTGTGGGGAAGAAAACACATCAGTCTCGTAGGAAGAGAGAGAAAAGAAAAGAGAACAGGCGTACCCGAATTCGAGTCGTACGAATGCTGCGAGGACGAAGGGGACGGCGTGCCAAACGGCGCATACGCGGTCCAGTCGCCGCTCCAGGGCGTGCTCAGCGCGTCCGTCGGGAGGGGCGTCTTGGGCGGGGCGCGCGTTCTTGAGCGCGCCAAGGCCGGGGACGGGCGCGAGGCAGAGGCGGGTGAGAGATGAGATGCGGAGGGGGGAGCGGGGGTGACCGCCAGCGTGTACGAGTGGCAATACGCGGAGGAGGTGACGATCGGCGGGGCGGGGGCGCGCGCGTCGGGATGGGGATGCTGGCACGGACTGCCGGGCTGCGGCGGACCGAGGCTGTCGGGATAATAGCCGATTCGCGGCGCAGCGCGCGCGACGAGGGCAGCGCAGCAGACATGGGCAAGGACTCGCAGGAGGGGGAAGCAGGGAAGGACGGCGGCAGCGGCGGGGCGAGGGTGATGAAGCTGCCCGCGTGCGCGGCGTAGTACTCGTCGTCGTCTTGCCACGCGTCCTCGTCTTCCTCTTCGCATTCATCTGCTATTGCCTCAGAGGAATTGAGAGGGAGCGTCGAGGTAGAGGCGACAGGCTGCGGCGGCGGCGGGACAGGCGACACGGCGCGCTTGACGATCGCGAGCGGCTTGATGGTTTTGCACCGAATGACCGCCTGCCCCTTGAGCTCCGCCGCGACGTCGTAGCTCTCCACTGTGGGCGACGGCGTGGGCGTCGTGGGCAGCCCGCTCGACACGGGGCTCGCGGAGCCGGACCTGCTTCCCTCAGACTCGCTCGAGGGCGAGTCGCAGCGCGGAAGGGGCGGGGACGGACGCGGGCACTCGTAGTCAGAGTCCAACCACGGTGTGCGCTGCACGGCGGTGAAGAGCGGGGAAGTGCGCGGGATGGCGAGATCCGAGACGCCGTGTCGCCTCTTTGCTTTCATGGAGTTGTTCTTTTTCGGGGTCGTGAGTTCGGGTGCGGGCTCCTCCTCGAGGATGCTGCTGAGCCCTGAGAGGGTGCTGCGTCGGATAACGCGCGATTGGCGCTTGATGTATGAGGACACTGGACGCCCAGTAGGTTAATATAAGGCAATGAAATGGGGGAAAGGAACTCACAGCTGCTCATCGTGAGGTCGTAAATCTAAGGCAAATTAAGTCGTGTTCGTCAAAGTCAAAGCGAGAGTCAGAGAGTCCTTCGTGAGTGGTGTGAAAGAGCGAGAGAGACAACAGTCGAGACAAGAAGCTTCTCCCATTTTATACGCGCGGCACACGGGCATTGTTCACAAAAGAGTACAAGCGCAGAGGACAATGGCGCTGCACAGCCACCTGCACAGCCACCATCATTTTTTGATCTTATTGTCTGCGCCTATTGTCTGTGGTGACACAGTGGTGCTCGACGAGGATAATGCGGCGTACAGGCCTGGCGAGCTGAATGGCGAGCTGGTTGACGTCGGTTGGCGAATTCACCGAAGACAAAAGGCGACCTCAACGCACTCCTCTTACGCAGAGCAGAAATTAAACGTGCAACGCATCATAAGTACTCCTCACTTCAAGTTGTCCTTCTATACCCTACGTGAATGAATCAACCCTCTCGAATCCCCCTGAAATCCCATATGATATAGACTTAGACGTAATGGCTACAGAAAGTAATTGTACATGTCAAGATCCACAGAACGATAAAATACAATACGGAGCGCGTGCAAGGCTAGCGCTCAAGTATTCAATCCAGCACCAAGCCATCCATCTCCCCATCTTTCATCCTCCGTCCACAGGACAGCCACGCCGCGGCGGGCCAACCACCTCACGCCGACGGGACAGGTGCAGCCGCAGCCGCAGGGCGCCCCTCCTCCTCCGCACCATCGCCCTCCTCATCCCACACCTCCCTCACAAGCCCAATCGTGTCCCGCCGCCGCCGCGTACTCGGGCTCGTCCCCGTCGTCCCCATCGTCACACCCCCCTGCCGCCCGCGCACGCCCGCGTCGAGCGCCAGCCCGTCCTTGGCATCGCCAGATGCATGTTCCGCGGGCGCGGTGGCCTCGTCGGTGGGGGTCGCGGGCCCGGGGGACGACGCGCCGGAGGAGGGCGCGGACGACATGAGCGCCTTGCCCGCCGCGGACGCCGCGTCGACGAGCGCCGGCGGGAGGCGCTCGTTCTCTATGTCGGATTTGCGGCTGTGCGCGCGTTAGCATCGGCGGGGGGAGGAGGAGGAAGAACCACACGCACGCATCGTCAAAGCCCGTGATCGCCTTCCGGATGCCCTCCGCGCCCGACGCGAGGAGCGTCCCATACGGCAGCTTGCTCGACCCCGAGACGCTCTTGAGCTCCGAGACCCGCTCCGACTCCTCTCTGCACACAAGTCAGCGTTCATTCATTCATTGACACGAGGGGACGACGCACCGCAAGAGCGCAAAGACGCGCGCCATGCGCCCGACGGCCATGATCTTGTTCCTGATGATCTGGCGCCGCGCGTCCGCCTCGGACGGCGACACCGGCGACGTCGGCGTCGTGGGCGTGGGCATCGGCGCGTCCTCCTCCGCGAGCTCCTCCGTCGTGCACGTGTTGAGCACCGCGACGAGCATGTCCGTGACTGCGCCGCATCAGCAAAATGGCATGCAATTCGCAGCACAAGGGAGGGAGGGAGCCCCAAACCCACTTTTCTCGCCGACAAAGGGCAGACTCCACGTGAACACGTCCATGAAGTTCGGCAGCCAGTACGGGTGCGGGCTGCAATTGAACTGCCGGATATTCACCCACGTTGTTCTCGTATCTGCGCGCGCGCCCGCCGTCAGTGGCAGCAAGGGTGGGTCGAGACAGACAGACAGACAGACGCACTTGATCACCGCGGCCTTGTTGTTGTACATGTCGAGGTAGTTCGGCGGCCGAGAAGATCGTCATCAGCGAGGGGAAGCCCGTCGTCTTGGTCGTGCGGTACGTGCGGTACCTTGGCTGCATGAGCAACAATAAAGCGACGAGTAATGAACGCACCCCGCGTCCTGCGCCTCGTGCGCGCGGATGATAGACAGCAGCTTGTTCCGCTCGAGGAAGTTGCACGCCGCTTGGTACCTACATACGTCGCAGTCAGCATGGGCGGCCGGGGGACGCAAGGAGGAAGGGGAAGGGGGACGGGAAAGCGCACGTGAAAAAGTACGAGCACCCGCGGACGTGGTTGTGCAGGAAGCTGTCCGCCGTCTTCTCCGTCCCAAAGTCCTCTGCGGGATCCGACCACAGGATGTCGCACATCAGCCCGTGCGTCGGCGGCTCGCGGAAGCGGTCGATCTAGGACCGATAGCGGTTAGCGGGCGTCGCACCACGCGGGATGGACGGGGAGGAGGGCGAGACGCACCGCGCGCAGGTCGTCGAGGGTGTTAAACTCGGGCGAGAGCCCGCCGTGGATGCACAGGAACTGCTTGTTCAGCACCGCCGCGAGGGGCAGCGCGCAGAACGACTCGGTGCACGCGTCGTAGATGCGCTCCGAGTACTTGTGCTTGCCTACACGACACGCCCGTCAGCATGGGGGCGGCGCACGGGAACGCCGCGCGCACATTCGAGCTTGAAGGTGAAGTAGTCCGTCAGGTGGCGGCACTCGTGGTTCCCCCGCAGCAGGAAGACGCTCGTCGGGTACCATATCTTGAGCGCCCAGAGGTACAGCACGCACTGGCACACACACACGGGGGATCAGTGGCGCCTGACGGGCAGCGGACAGATCGGATTAGCGCACCTCGATGCTAAAATAGCCCCGGTCCACATAGTCGCCCAGGAAGAGGTACGGCGTGTCGGTGGGGTTGCCGCCTATCTCGAACAGCTTCATCAGATCATACTGCGGGGGGTCAGGTCAGTCCCGCGCGCGCGCCGCTGGGCACAAAACGGCGGCGCACATATTGGCCGTGGATTGTCGCCACAGACTGCAGAAGGAGCCGTGTCAGCCGCGGAGATGCGCGACAGGGCACATGCCACAAAACGCACTGGTGACGGAGCCCTGGAGCGCCAGTATATTCGGCTCGCTCCGCAGGATGTCGGTGGCCTTCTCGATGATGTACAGCGCCTGCTCCTCGCTGAGGCGGCCCTCGTGGTAGAAGTGGTTCTTCAGGAAGGCGATGTCGGGCTTTGTCCGGTCGGACGCAGCGAAGAACTGCTCTGGCGTCGGGATTGAGGGTGCCGGCGCTTGCACCTGTGGGGAAGGAAGCGTCAGCGACCGAGGCGATCGTCTCGCTGGCGTGCGTGCCGCGGTTTTGGATGCGGCGGGCGACGATCGCATGCAGGCAAGCACCCATCGGACGGACGGACGGAGCAATACAGCTTTAATTGGGACTGACTGACATCTTTTACGACCCGCTCCTGGGTGCTGATCGCGGTGCCGTCCTCGAGGATGTGCTGGGTAAAGTCGATTTCCGGCTGGGGCGCGCGGTTCTGGATCTGGGCGAGGGCCTGGGCGAGATGTTCTGGGGCATTTGTGCTCATGGTGGTAGGCGTCAGAGCTTAACAGCTTGACGCCTGCGATATATATGGCCTGCGACTGATCATCATCGGCGATGCCCTTTCTGGGTCGCCGTCATTTCTGGTCACATGGAGGGATATCTATAGCGAGAATGAACCAGTTTTCTCGTGGGATATAATGGATGGACACATACATGTCTAGTTTGGTGTTCGCGCAGCAGTCGCTGGTAAAGCAAAGCCCTCGTCGTGCAGGGGACCTGGGGCGCAGATTTGAAGGTGCGTTGGAGGGAGGCGAGTGTGGTCGGCGAGCAAAGGTCCGCGGGAGGGCCAGCGAGGCAATCTTTGTTGTTTCAGCGGCTGAGCTCGGGCGGGGTAAGGAGTCGGTGGATATACCGTAGAACACATTCATGAGGGCCCTACTGAGGATGAGAGCATCCTCGTTTTACTTGTAGGACAGCAGCATCTCTACGTGCGTGTGGGTGAGGAAGGTTAGAGGAAGGGTAGAGGCGATTGTGAAAATAGTGCCAAATTGGGAAAATATGTCGTGGGATGCACGATCTGCGGGAATTTGAAGCAAGTATGTTTCCGATGATTTTGCGATCCTTGAACAGGAGTGAATCCTTCAGCGAACGATGCGTAGCAACAGCGGCAAGGTAATCAATGATTCTCTGCGTCGGACCAGTATTTCAGGCACTTGGCCACTTGAGAGCGGCGGAGTATTCGTCGAGCACAGTGGGTAAAGGATGCTTAAGAGAACGTCTAGCAAGACATTATCAGCGCATGAGCGGGATTCTAACCGGGCGAAGCGTACCTATAGCCAGAATTGACAATGCTCAAAAGGAGGTCGACACTCAGATCCAGATCTCTTGAGTGCCGACCACAAAGGCTAGAGAATGTCAGGGGAGCTAATGCAAAAGACCCCCACCCTCCGCCGTGAAAAAAAAAATCAGAGGCGACGTTTCGTCCGCCATAGGCGTTGGCGATAAAGTGCAGACGCAGAGTTCTCCATTTTCCAGGCGATTGTGGTGATTCTCCAGCGTGCACATCGTGGCAATAGGTGGTTAGCACATCTCCATTGCATCTCCAGGAATCAATTCAAGGTAGCGAATACGCCGGTAGATTCAAGCCGTCGATGGTCCAGAGAAAAGGGAAATGGAGCATGACACGTTCAAACAGATGCTGGCAATCCTCAAGCTTCGAAATTGTGGGACTACCCAAGCAAGAAATGCCCATCACCAATTTCAAAGTGTTGAATCCATCAAAGGACCCCGTGACCCCGGCAACTTCCGCCAACGGTTGGACCGTCCGACGCGTCGAAATCCTGGCCTTTTCTTTGCAAGCCCCTTCCAATCTACCCCAGGTAAGGTTGGGTATATTCCGGAGCGGTCCCGTTAAGAAACAACCGGGGCCCGTACTACATATAGACGTCAATTGTATACTACTGACAAGGGGGTACTTTTCTGTGAATGGAGGAACATACGCTGGTTTTTGGTTTTTCTCAACTTTCCTTGAACCAACCACCCACGTCATACCATGTGATGTCCATATATAGTAATGATGACACACGCTGTCAGCCTCCTCGTCCTTGCCTCGACCACAGTCGAACACCAAGAGCGACCGGCTGCCCCACAAACCACAGGGAATTGTAGGTCGAATTCAGCTTTGTTTCACACAGTGGAATTTGACCTGGAAAGGCAGTTTCAAGAGATATCAACAAACTTTTACAACGGATTGTGGCTCTGACAGTGGGTCTTAGGAATTTTGCAATTAGAGCTGCCTTCCCCTTGAAAAATGACGAGAGTGAGCTGTTTTGCACAGCTGCTTGTCCTTTTTGGCCTGGGCTGTCATGCACCCCTCCTTGGCCAGGTGAGTCTTTACAAGATTAATGATACCTGCTGTCCCCGCCGGGCCGTAGCCGCGAAGGGAGCTGCACTTGGGGTAGGTGGCTTTTCCCGGCTGTTGTATGTCTTTCTGCCAGATAGCTTCCAACACCTATTAATCATTGATCATTAGTTGGCACTTGTGGGGCTGCAACCCAGCACATACCGGACCCGGTGGCCCATACATCGTCGTCGCCATCTTGGAAAATTGGGCTTTGATGGTGGCAGAATATTGCTGCGCTTCGTAGCCGATGAATGGTAACATTTGGAGACCATGTCGGTACTGTTGAAAAATATTCGAAAAATGTAAATGTCTCAAAAGCACTTTACGACGTGTTTCTGACCTAAAAATTTCCTCACCGGAAAGTTTTTTTTTTCGACTTGGTCGACCAACCAACCACCCAGGGTCCGGTCCGGCATTCACGGCCCGGCAGCCCCTTGACTACGGATAAGTAATACATCAGGAAAACCATAAGTGGCTTGACAGTACGGCATAGCACTCCATAGCACTCCATAGCAAATTTGTGGCTGTGATGTACCTATGGCCCCACTATGGAGCACTATACAGTGCTGCCTAGTGCTGCATAGGCTCGCATAGGCCCCATAGGTACATCTCGGCTACGGTTTTCCTGATGTAGATATTCTCCAGGGTCGGGTGGGGTCGTGTCGACTGGACCCGATCCCACCCAGAGGCTGTACAGACACGTGATCGTCGGTCGGCAGCACCCGACCCGACCCGACGCTTTCATGTCGGATGTTCTCGTCTGCAATTACCGGATTACGGGCACTTCGCGATGACTTTACGAGACAGGCGCCGAGCTATGGACCTCCCTATTAAAACAATAATGCGGCGGGTGTCGACGGTCGATCGCGCGCCAGATACCTTTCTCAGCCCAGGATGACAGACGAAAAGAAGACCCAATCAGGGAAAACGTGGAGGCAACCACTCAGACGCGGCAAGGCCTGCTTTAACTGCCGCCGCCTTAAAATCGTGAGCTCCCTTTCGCCCTTGCAACTTTTTCTCCCCCCTCTCGCTGATGATTATTGGCTTCATGGCAGAAATGCGATGGCGTTGTAAGTTCGCAGTGATTATCATGTCTATCCTGCGCCTTATCTGATACCAGCGCCCCGTCTGCGGTCAATGCAAGCGGGTTCCGAAGGATGATCCATGCGAGTTCACGAATGTGGCGTCCCGGACTGCGGACCTTGAAAACACGGTGATTTCGCTTGCAGTCTCGTATCAATGAGCTGGAAGGCATCCCTGGTCCATCCACCACTCCCGACTATTCGGACGCCGGCGGTCGTCTTGGCTGGCCATCTACCGAATTTTCAAGGATGAACTCGCCTTTCAGCAGTTCGTCGGGCGGTATGTGCTCATCTCTTCTATAGTACGAAACTCTGCTCAGGGTTACAAGGCCCGCCATTACCCCCACAGGCCGCTTCGGAGAGCTCGTTCCTTCGTGTCCTGGTAGATCCGAATCACAAATTTCCTCCATTATCTCTTAGCACTTTCCGAAGGAACCTCCCCTTGTCGTGGTTCAAATGCTGTGGGTCCTCACAGTCTATCGAAGAACGAATGCTTATCCCATTCACAGACTGGACCATTTCTCCCTCATGCGACGCAATTCGGATTCTTCTTGCACGTCGATAGTTTCAGAGAATCAGCAATCAACCTTTGGGCCGACCCGTTGAGACCTTCTCCCCGCTCTCCTCTCCGCCGTGTACCTCTGGGGGACACATCTCTCCTCCTCCCAATCTCCCCTCTCCTCTGAACCGGTGTTCCTGGAGCGCGCCAAGCAGAGTGTCTCAGTGGAAATCTCCGAGAATAGCAATGCCCTGCTTCTTCTCCACACCATCCAGGCACAAGTGCTGCTCTCTACCTACCTGTTCCACAACAACCGTTTCCCTCGAGGCAGAGTTCCACGTCAACGGCGCCGCAACCCTCGCCCTCGGGTACCAGCTACACAAAATCCGTTCCGCGCGCCCCGTTCCGCCGCCGTTGCTCGGCGTTTCTGCTCTGTCAATGGGGGAGGTGTATCCCCGCACCCCCTGCAGACGCACTCGAAGAGGGCGAGCGCATCCGCGCCTTCTGGACCGTCGCATGCCTCCAAAGCACCCTCAACATCGTGCTGGACGCCGCCGCCAGCAGCATTTCTCCATTCTCGAGTCATCCGGCACCGATATCGACACCCCCTGGCCGCTTGAAATGTACGACTACGCGTTGGGGGCGCTTCCCCCCGCGTATCGGGGACAGGAGACGCTGCGGACATTCTTCACGGAAGACCCCCCGCCGGCCAGCCCGGTGCCTACGCTCTACGCGAAGGCGGACGTGCTCCTGCAGCGTGCCACACCGCCTCAGCTCAAGTGGTCCCCAAGTACGCTAATACTTTATCTACCCCCAGCGCCACACGTTTCAGTTCTGATTGATTCAACTTTTCGCCCATGACAGATCTCGACGCGCAGGAAACCGCCGCATACGCGGTGTCCCGCGCCTGGCTCGACGGCCGCATCGCCGGGTTCTGGAGACGCTGCCCCCCGCTGGCCGCATTCTAACGCGGACTCGGCGAAACGCGCGCCACGCTCATGCTCGCGTATGGCATGACCGCCGCCGCTGCGATCGCGCTCCACCGCGCGCCCGGCTCCGTTACAGTCCGACCCCAGCGCGCAGACGGAAGTGCGTCTCCGCCGCGCGCGCACTCCTCTCGTGCCTCGGCGACACACGCGTCCCGGGACTGCACGGACCGCGCACCCCATCGTTGGCGCGCTGTGCGCCACGGCGTGCGCGCGTGCTGATGGCGGCGGTGCAGCAGGCGCGCGCTTTCAATTTCCGCTCGTTTGCCGCCGGGCACGGAGGAGGAAGCGGCGGCGCTGGCGAGGGACCTGCAGCACGGGATGACCACTGTGCGGATGTACGCCGCGGGGGAGCCCGCCTCATCCGTGAGTGACCTTGCCTGCCGCATCCGTACGTAATTTACTTACTGGTTTTGACCCATGGCCCGCGCCTTCAGAATACCAGTTGGCGAACTGCCACAGGAGTTTGAATTTTGAATCATCTTATTAGCTGCGTCTTTGTGCTAAGCTGAAAGTATCAATGAATTTTTGCTGCAAACGCTCGGATCGGAACTGCGAACAATGTCCAGTTCCCGGATCTCGCAAGACGTCGAGCCATTGCAGGCAGATCCCGTAAAATCTTCAAAGGCCGACTCGGTCGGGTTTCCGGGTACATTCTGTCCCGATGGGAAATTCAACAGTGTGCCATTTCGTGTCGAATCGAACAAACGGGAATTTCGAACAACTTCCAGCCTACGAAGCGCCAATAGTCGGACAGCGGATGGAGAATCTTATAGCGAGGGTGAAGTTTGAATCGGTTGAACCATGACTACTTCGACCTGCAGGCAGCACTGCGCGCCAATATTGAGCCCAATCACCGGGAAACATGGTCCATTTAATCTCACGGAGCTCTTGGTTTGATTCGTGCGTTCTGTTGCATATTCAAAATCCCGTCGCTTAATGTTGAATCCGGAATTAACTTCATTTACCTTTCTCAGCTCACCGTTCACATCGTCCCGATTCTAGAGCCTATCCAGTAGTCGCTCCCTTGTAATATCAGTTCATTCAAAGCATAATGGAACGTCGGGGGGAATGTGCTGTACCATTTCCTTTGCTTACCCGAGGTTGAGTCCAAATACCGTGCTGGGGATTGAAATCCTAGAGCTAGCACGCTAACAAACAGATTTATCACAAAATTTCATTACATTCCCGGGCTAGCCTCGACTGTGCTCCGTCATTACTCCTCCTCCACCCTCCTATCAACCCACTCATATCGACCATTGGCTGCTCAACGACCAGCTCCTGCTCCCTTGTCAGCGGGATCCCCGTGCGCTGCGACGCAATGTGCAAGGCCGTCTGCCGTTGGCGTTGCTGCTGCCATTTCTTCGCCCCCCTCAACGACTTGACGCCCTTCGTCCCGAGCACGGTGTCCCAGAATCCGGCCGTGCCGAAGTTCACGGCGTGCGTGCCGAATGCGTATTCGTGGTGCTCGTCTGCGGCCACATAAGCATCAAAGATTAAGTGCTCAGAGAACAGTCAGTCCACTGGGCAAACGGGGGGTGGAATTTGGGTGGGGCACACGCACCATGCTTCCCCGGATCGTTCCAGCTAGTCCTGAAGCCCGTATGCGCCAGCACGGACGTCGCCGTTCCCGCCAGAAGCCACACATACAGCGTAATGAGATGCGTTCCCCAGGTCTTTGTGTGGCCCGTCTTGTCGGCGATGAGTTGCGTGAGGACCGGGCCCAGCATTGTCTACACAACACATGTGCCCATCAGTGCTGAACCTTCTTCCAGTCGAAATAATACGAGAAAAGAGAAGGGAATGGAGCTGAACTTACGGGAAAGAGATTGAACAACACCTGCTCCGTGACGCTGCAATACCACGCCGCGATCGCGAGATTCGCCTTGGATCTGTGGTGTGTCTTATGGGCGTTGCGGAGGAAGCTCCCCAGGCGATCCGCAAGGAAGTTCGGGAGGACTTTGTGGTGGATGCCTTTGCTTCCACGGGGCGTATGCGCTACGTAGTGCGGGAAGAAATAAAAGGTGTCGCCGATGAGGTGCCACGAGAGAATCTACTTAAGTAGATATGTTTATTCAGAGTCGCCGCAGGTAGGATTAAGGGGAGGAGAGCATTACCTGTACAGGCGGAACGAAGCTTCGACAATGTCGTGCGACTCGAAACCCGTTTGCAATAATGCCATCCACATCACGAACACAACCAAGGTGGATACAAGCTTAATTCAGCACGTTAGCAGCAGACCAAAAGCTGGGTAAGTTTTTTAAGTACCAGATTCCGCAGCACGCATCGAACGACCTGCGCCAGCTCATGATGGTCATCCGTGGCGCGATGGTCCCGACCTTGAATACGGTCCCGCGTCCGCTTTGCATGCCCGGACTCATAGATATTGAACAGATAATTCAGCCAGGACTCCGGCACCAATCGCCCCAAGAACGAGGCCTTGGCGTCCCGAAGGTACTTCTCCAGCATTTCGGGTTTCCAATGGAACAGCTCGTGTCTCAGTGCTAGCAGCGCTATGCTATCAAAATGTCAGGCGCGAGCTCGAAAGATAGGATCAGAATTCCCTCACGATATGTATGTGAAACTGGTCGAAACCGAGATGACGACGACGCCCCGCCACAGACTGTATCGATTCAGCGCGGGAGAATCCAGGCGCAGTTTATGTGCAAAGCCGGTCTCTGTGAATCGCTTCCTATAGTCGGTCGAGCGGGATATGAAAGCTGCCCAATACCCAAGCGGACCTGGTATTTTCTTAGCATGAAAAATCGTCATCGAGAGCCCATATATACCATAGTGGTTCGTATAAATGAGCACGCTCCACAAACAGAGCACTGTGGCGAACGTTCAGAATCGTGTCAGAATGAACACCGAGACAAAACTCACAGCATAAAGCTACCGGCCCAATCGACCGCGTTATCTTGCTAGGAATCTTGCGCACACGAAACCAGCGCTCTCTCTGGATCTCTGTGGCGAGCTGCTCGTTCACTTGCGGGTCGAACTGAGAAACTCCGCTGGCATCGCTGTCACTTCCACTTGAATGCGTTCCAGAAGCGTTGGAAACAAGTGGTTTTCGATTTCGTGTCGTAGACGCCATGAGGATGGAGTGGGTGGGGGTGAAGAGAGAGAGAACTGCGAGTCGCCAATCATTTCAATATATATGACCATGACAGCTTGTAGCGCCGTGGCCCTCAAAGCTGTGTCGACACAGTGATCGGGTGTTGCGTTGATGTTGAAGTTGATCTGGCTAGAGGAGGATGACGAAGAGCTCTCTCTAAGCCAACCTACAACCCTCCGGACCAGTCGGCCTCGTCGGATCTTGAGCGGAGATTCGTAGCGTTCAAATTTGTCGTTGCCAGACCAAGACCAAGAGTACGCTCGAGAGCAATTATGGCTCTAACAGGGATCTGCAGTTGAAGGCCGTCAAGTTGAGTCAGATGGCGCAGAATGCAATGCGCCGACGCTGCATAATCTTTGGAGCGTTCTAGATCCAATATGGCATCTGAAGGCAGGGGGCCTGGAATTCGTATGTGACTGACTCCCTCAGCAAGCTGTTACCCGCAGTTCGATTGAGTTTCGGCCGGCTGAATATCGAGTTGGAGAGTCTTCGAGTCACCCCACGTCCATTAGACGAACCGAACCGCAGCAGAGCTGTGCAGCCCTAGACTATTGCTGACTTGATATCATTGAATTATTTGCACAGAACGATTCGCGTTCGGAGCTTGAAGAGCCGGAGAAAGAATAGGAGAGAAATAGTAACTTTGAGTTGTGTTTGCTGCTCGGAAACCGTCGAGCCGGAAATAACAGCTCGAGCCTTGAAATGGGTCCCGCTTCGCCGTTCCAGATTCTAGTGCTGTGCTAGGAAATTTATAGCAGGTGCTATGCTATGCTAGAAATATCGGGCCCCAGAGGTCAATAGCTAGCAGCTGTTAATAACATGCTAGATAGCATATCACGTGACTATACCGGCAGAGCCAGGAGAACGGAATTTAGGCCTCGGAAGAGGGTAAGTTCACTGAATCACTGCGTTCCGACCCCCTGTAGACGCACCTGTGTCTACGTTGATTGACATGTGCCGACATGTGGCGATGTTCGGCTACGTCCGGCGATCTGCGTCTACGCTCTAATGTAGACGCACCTTTGCCGCGGTTGATTGATGTCCAGCTATGTTTGTTTATATGAGGGTAGATGCAGTGCATCTACCCGTCGGCTATATGTGTCTGCCTGCATCTACAGTGTAGATACACCTCGCTCAACCCCGTAATGCAAGCTCCGCCAATCTTGGTATGAGACAGCATCAAAATTGCTCCTCGGACGAGTCTTAAGTCTCTGGTAAAATCTCAGTTTGCTCGATATATGGCATATGCCTTTTAAAGTTTTACATAACCTTTGCATCACCTACAAGCAGCTACATGCGGCTACGTTGGCTAACATGCGGCTACGTCGGCCAACATGCGGCTACGTCGACCGACAAATGTAGACCAATGTGGACGGACTGTAGACATACGTAGACTAACTGCATCTACATCATGTAGACATAGGGGTCCATCTACCTTTGCTACGGGGGTAGACGGACCCTCTGTATACATGGGGTGGGAACACAGTGATTACAAAGGCAGTTGATGTAGGTGTGAACTTCAGGAGAAGAGTTTTTATTAGTGTCGCTCGAATCTTCGGACAGAGAAGCAATGTCGAAGCAGCCAAAATGGGTTGATTTTGAGGTCTGCAAAGAGAAGTTTTCTGTTCCAGTGTCTCTCTAAATATTATCTGGGGGTGAGTTCTTTTGGCCAGGCACAGTTGTAAAGCACACCAAAATGTACACGGTGAATTGTGGATTGAATTTGTCTGTTGAGGCTAGCAGGATTGAGGAAATATCACAGTAGTTTAGTTATAAGCTTCACCTAACATGGAAATCCTCATCCTCGAAGAGAAGAAAGGATGAGGATTCCCCCGCTAGGTGTGTTTTACTTCCACTCTGTATTAGTACTGCCTATTAAACTCTTCAGATTCTCCCACTAGTTTTCACACCACTGTGCTGAGCTTAAGGTTGCCCTTACACTGGGTTTTTACCTGTCAAGCTGTTTGGTACTTCAAGCAAGAAGTTGAAGAACATCAATGTGGTTGGCCAATATCCCTCTGTCTCAAGTCAAGACCATGCCAAGACTCAAGCTGTTCCTTGTAAACTGTCAAAATTAATAACATAAGACACCTTAGGCTATTCCGCTGCAAGTATGCCACAAGATTTGGTTTCAAGCAAGATGTCTTCGATTTCTCGTGATTTCTTGAGCATCTGGCGGTAAGGTTCTCAAGTCAAAGGATAATCAAGGTAACTTCTTCCCAAATAAACTAATCAAATTGGCTAGAACAAGGAAACTAATAATACACACATTCAAGAGGGACATGACTGATGTGTCATAGGAATATTCAAACTGCAACCGGATCAAGCCACTTGACTGCATCCAATTCTCCATTCTGTGATTCTTCGATGTCAGACAAATCATCTTCCCATTCCTCTACTTTTCTGGAAGGTGCATTCAGCTCTGTCAAACGTGCCAAATTCTCTTGGTATTGCTCCAGTACATCATTTCCAACACTGCTTAGTTGCTTGGCAATTTCTTCCACCTGTTTGGCCTGTGAGGACCGTTCAAAAAGTGGCTGGGCTTTTTCCCACAAGTCTGCTGCTTCCAGTTGATTGCCATGTTTGTTGGAGATGTCCCCAAGTTGGAGCATGCATTCAGCTCTGCTGCGATGAACATCGATCACAGTAAATCCCTCCAAGGCAACTGTGTACAAACTAGTGGCTGTCTGGTCATCATCATGTGCAAGGAAGAAATCTCCCAGAAATTTGAGGGCCTCGTAGACACCAAGCCTCTGGTTTACATGCAAGGAATACACCAGGAGCACTGTTGCCCCAGTCAGACATCTGATTCAGGGCAATCCGGCAGCTGATATCAGCTAGGCGCTGGAGGCAGAAGAATACAATCTCGCTGTTGTTTCCAATAGATACTTTGAGAAATCTCTCAAACATTTTTGTTGCTGTGGGAATTTTTCCCTGTCTCAAATACAAGTATGTCAGGGTGGTATCACACATTTTCAGTTCCATGACTGCATTTGTAGCCTGGAAGATTCTTTGAGCTGCCTCAATATTCCTGTACACACTGTCATCCTCAGCATCTGTATGCAAATTGATCTCAGCAATGTTGAGCAAAGCACAAGCATGAAAATAAGGATCATAGTCCACAGGGGTCCTTTGAAGAATCTGAAGATGAATAATGTGTGCTTCATTGTATTCTGATCTGGACATGTGAATACCAGCCTGAAGGATCAGGATTTCCTCATCCAAGGTGCCATTGGAAATCCCACAAAGAGCCAGGAGATCTCTGGCCCTGTTACAACAGGCAATGCTCTTTGCATAGCTACCAAGTCGTTCCAGGCCAGTGCTCCGATGTGTAGTGCATTTGCTTCTCTGAGGAAATCTGCAGACATTTGAGCCAGATGCTGAGCTTCTTTTGCATGCAGTTGGGCTGCGGAAGTAGTTGCCAAGGTGCAACTCAAACCATGCAATGTGGAACAGTGCCGAGGATTGTCTTTTGCTGTTCCCACTTGATGTAGCCAATGAGATAGCAGCTTGCAAGAAATGCGACGCAGCGGCGAAATTATTTGTGTTTTTTCCGATAATAAAATCCTAGGCTGATGTAAAATCTACCTAGAAGATTACGATTGG
>JARKIC010001366.1:0-127277 GCA_029378375.1 Mycena olivaceomarginata | reverse complement strand
CAATTGATTGGTCGGCTGTCCCCCCACTCGCTGAAGTGAAATCAAGTGCAAGGGCGGTATTCCGAAATCGCTTTGGCTGCGTAACACCACTCAGTGTCGGAGGAGCTGGGCGGGATCTGGAATGCGGCCGAGAGGGGGCCGAGAATCGGATCCAGATCCACTGCGGCCTGGAGAACTGGTTCGAGACCGAGCATCGGCAGCGCCAGGGGATGTCTCGTATCATCGAAGCTTGACATGAATTAAAATGAGGGTTTATAGCTCCCGTTGCACTTGCCTTGTCAAGAATAATCTTTTTGGCTTTCTCTTGGTCAGTGCGTGACCAGTTTTTCCGAATCCATTCAAATCGAATTGAAGGATTAATAACTGAGGTGCGAGTTCAAAGGTAATTCAGATGCGAGGATCAACTCACACATGGCGATAATGTAGGCATCTGTATCTTCCATTTTGTTGTAATACGTGTTGGCAACTGCCAGACCCGGGTCGATGAATTTTGAGATGTTCTCCTCTTTAGGTCTGCATCAGCAAGCATAGCGTTCCACGCGCCATGAACACTCGAACGCAGGGATGGACCGGCAAGGATAGGGGTATTTTCGGCGGACATTGTTGCTTGCACCGTGTGGTTGCTATTGGAAAGGTCAACTGGATTAGAAAGTATTTTTCCAATTGCACCTGAAGAATTAATTCCATAAGCTCAAGTCGACTCCAGTGCTTGTTCTCTAGTGGGTGCCGAAACCTTCGGGCATCCCGGTTCATCGCAAAAAACTGAACTATAGGCTAGAATAATAATGTGACAATAAATTTCGGACAGAATTTGGGCATACCTGCTGCAAGTATCGAAGGCGACGTAACATATAGAACACAGAGTCCCAGCGTGTTTTGACATCTGCTATTACAGTGACTGAAGCCAGAGTCATCTCCAATACAAGTCAGAGAAATATGGGTTGCGAGACAAGATTTACCGTAGTTTCAACGGTGTGTTGTTCTCCCCAACAGTGATCTCTCGCCATATTGAGTCAGTGTTACCTGTTCAATGATAGCCTGAAGCTCGTCGCGGCGTTGCCCCGACTTGCGCACAAAAGCTACCGTTTTACGAGCCGTCGAATAGGTCCAGCCTTGCGGGTGTAGCGTGTTGCACGCGGTCCCGGATCGGAACCCGTGCTCGATTCTGTGGCAGGATCTGTTTCGGAGTCTGAATAGTGGCGTCAACGTCGTCCTTCTCCATAACCCGGATAACGGCCTGGGAGCAGAGGTTGATGACGTGAGAAAAACAACGGATATAATTCTGCTTCTCATCAAAATCGTGGACCCCAATTTCCTGTAGCAGGATACTGAGATGCAATAAAAAAGTGGCATTGTTGGAGGCGTTGTCCAACGTAAAATGCCCAACCTAAATAAAGTTCACCGAGTGAGATCGTAATTGCACTTTAAAGAATGACATCAAGATAAACAATCACATTACGGACGATCCCTGCATTCTCGAGAATATTGAATACGATGCGTGCAATTCGCTGCCCGCTATGTGCCCGCGGATACGGCGAAATGCCAACAAAGCTTGGCGCAAACCACCTGCCCATGTCCCCCCTGGGGCCAAGCCAGTGAGCTGTGATTGCGAGATAGGAATGCATCCCTTTGCTACTCCATATGTCGGCTGTGAAACTAATTTTCCCGACAGAAGCCTTTGGATCTGAAGTCAGCCCAAGAAAATCAAGTCAAGTCTCACTCACACGAAAAGCGGCCTTCAGATCACCATAGTATTGGTCCCAGGCTCAAGAACAAGCTTGGTGAGTTTGTGCGGTGAGGGATCTCCTTATCGTGAGAGTTTCACGAAGAAGGAGTAAAAGATCACGAAAGTCACGACTTTCGATTAGATGGACCGACTAGAAGACAAACTCAGAGTGGAAACATGGCCAGGAAGTAACATACAAGGTCGTTTGACACAAAGACTTGACCAATTGCTCCCGAATGCCGTCATAGAGAATGGGACTCTTTGGGCATTAACAATACGTTGTTCGTTGGCCTTCTGTTCAAGAAATTGCGGTAGCTTGTTTTCAAACCCGTATTTCTGAACTGCAGCAAGGTATGCTTCCATGTGGCCTTCAGTATTCTGAAAATGAAAGGGGCGAGTGGAAAGACTGAACCAGTTGAATATTCTTGCCTGTGGGACAAATCAGTATATTGTGAGCTTGGATAAGGGAGAGAAAACAGACGAGCAAAGTCGACATTTAAATCCTTTATCAATTTCGCGGCGTCCAAAGAAATAATCTGAATCAGCTGATTTCTTCGTTTTGACAAGAGCTTCCGGATCGATGAAGACATAGGCACTGTCAGCCTCAATATCATCAGTGCCTCCACGACCACGACGGCGTCCAGGTACTTTTTTCTGAGTAGCAGCCCTCCTAGGTGGTGGGTTCTCGTCATCAGAGTCGGCAGCAGAAGACAGGGCAGGTGCGAGAAGGGGCCGTTGGTGTTGAACGATAGGGAAATCCTCCGAGTCCGAGTCCTCAACATCGGAATTTCCATGGATGAGTCGCGGCAACAGTCCATGTGCCTGCATTATAATTGCCCTGGCCGGGCCACAGGGGCATATTACAAAGTGCCCTTTCGCCTGCCAGGCCTGGGGCACATTATATGTGCACCTCCTAGGCGCATGGCTGCCCGTGCGGCTTGGTCCTCGGCATCACCGGCATTGCTAGCCTTATTTGCCGCTGCTTACACCTCTCCGTATTGGTCCCGAAAATGTGCTACGCCCGTCGCATCGGTTATTTTGACCGCATCCTGTATTGATTGACAGCTTCTGTCATTGATTGACGCTGCTCCGCCACCGCCTGATCGGCCGCTCGCCTTCCATTTATTTTCACGCCAAATGTGAACCCGCCCTCAAATGCGCCGTTGAACAGCATGAAATAATTAGGTCCACTAGGGGATCCAACAGCAAATTCCATCCCAAACAATTCAAAATAACAAATTACAAAAGCTCTTCATCGTCGAATTCCTCGAATGCCTCCTCCTCCTCCTCCTCCTCCAGTTCAACTTCCAAGGAACAAGCTCCGTCACATCCACGACGGTATTCCGCATCACCATCTGTGCACGCTCCCGCACCGCCGCCCACTTGTTGCGCCAATCTAATTCCCAGGCCCTCTCGCGTGCAGCCTGTGCCAGCGCGTATGCCCGAAGTCCCTCGGCGAGTTCGGGCGTAACATCGCTTCGTGCCTCGGCTCTGTCATCCACCAGTGAGCCTTCCACGCACAGAATTCCAGGACACGCCGCATCTCCTCCTCCAACAAGATCAATTCCTCCCTCCATCGCTCGGCGCGTGCGCGCGCCTTGGCCCATTCCACTCGAAATCTATAATGTGTGTTAGCTAGATGGCCCACAAATCAGAAACACGTACCTTCGTGAAGCGAGCCATCAGCCTTCACGTCAGAATCCCTGATACCGCCGCTATACCAAATCCAGGAAAGATTCCGTCGGCCTTCACCTGTTTCCAGATTAAAAAGGGTGGTTAGCTCCACCGGTTCACCATACTCGTTGATTTCCTCCCCAGTCGAATGGTCTGGCAGCCCCTGCCAACAAACGGGCCTTGCGATTGTCCTCCTTCTCTTCGTCGTTCAACGCGCGCTCGTTCATCCGCGAATATCGGTCGGTTTTAGGTCCTGCAGCACCTGTTCCCATGGGCCTGGGCCACGCAATGCCAAGAGCGCAGCCCCGCGCTGCCCGGTAGCGCACTGCAGCCGAGCGGATGCGATTTTCAATGCCGTCAACCAGCTCGCGGGTTTCGTATACGCGCCCTGCCCGCCTAGATGTTTGCGCTTGAACTTATGAGCAAAAACCCGAGTTCCGCAATCCTGCGCGAAGCTGGCGCAGAGCCACGTTTGCCTGAGCATTGCGCAGGGCCTCCTCTTGCTCCACGAGAGAGGAAACACACACGGCCTGTCGATCATTAGCCGGTAGAGATGATGGTAGGTAGATGGGGATTGATTCCGGTTTCGTATCGCTTCCGGTTGGCAACACCGGTATTTGCTGAGTGATCCACGTCCTCAAGCCCGGCATGTAGGGTGTCTTGAACATCGTGAAGCGCCTTGACCTTTGCGAGAAGCAACGTCCGCGAGCGTTGAAGTGTGGTGGCCTGAATTGTTGTTCTATTGAGTCGTTTCGCTTCCAGTTGCAACGCCGCCCTGGTTACATAAGTAAGTGAGTATTCCATATGATTTATTACGCACTGCTCCTGTTGGATTTCGATTCCCGCGATCAGGAAGGGCCCAGGCTTCACCGTCAGTGCTGAAGCCCCGTCGCTCACAACCCTGGCATGTTCCTCCGCAGCTATCCGTGCAAGCACATCCGCCATTGTTGTTGCTAGAACTCAATTCACCATGATGCAGTCCAGAAGAAATTGCAGACACACCTTCCACCTCCGCATAATCATACGGGTCTGCGCTGTCTTCATGATCCTGATCCTTTTCCCAGTCCCGCACCATCTTCTCCCACTTACTCAAATCCGCCTCATGCCCTTCCCGTAATCCCGTAGTGAAAGAATGGAACGCGCGACTGTGGATCATTGCCTGCGGGATTGCTAGCACCATCTTCCGCAATAGTCCCGTGCCTATCGACGTGTCAACTAATAATATATGGCCGAATCAACAACTTACCCAAACCCACAGTCTTCTTCCAGTTGGAGAATCCACAAAGGTCATCAATCGTGTCCTCCCGCGCGCCCGGGCCCATCACAGACACCGATCTGGCCGCCGAATTCAAACCAAGACCAGTTTCGTTCGACCCCCTCCCCGTCTGTTCGTCCCACGCCCTTCGTGTAATTGAACGAGTACGGACTGTGGCATTTTTTGACGTGCGGTGGCAGGTGAAATTTTGGAACCTTGAAGATCACATCTACCCAATGCGGCAACTGCAAGTTATCTGGCATCAACCGTGCGCGTTTCCAAAAAATTGCGGCCCCATTGGCATGCAATATCATAGCTCGCGATGATCGTGAGCAGTATGATTCCGATAACGCTTGAAAACCATAAATAATCCATATTCGAGTATCTATGTAATGGATCAGCCAACGAAAGCTGAAGAATCAAGTTTATGGATGCGCACTTCTCGCCATGCTGCAAATCACCCATTCCCAATGGCCGGAACATTTCGTGACGTGAGCAGCTCACTGAGCCCACGCCCGACGCGCGCAACCCTTTGGCGCGTTTATTGTTTGCCGACCATAGCGCTGCGAATGAAACACAATGACTAATCTGTCAACAACCATCAGTATGCTCTCGCGAAAGTTGGTTTCGTACCCCCACCTCGTCCTCGTGAACATGCTTGGCCAAGTAGTTCAAATACGCCGTGCTCTCTACCATATATGCCCATCCAGGACCCAGCGTTGGGTCGTTCTCCCGTGAGGATCGGTTACGCCCCTTCAGTTTGAAATTCGCATCCTCAGACAGGATGAGACGATAAATCCAGCTATCAGATTCCTCAGTAATTAGCTGACAAGGCGCAGCGAGCAGACTCACGCGACTTCCGGAGGTGCCATGTTCCAGCCCTCGGGCAGATTGATTCCCGGTTGAGGACACGCACGGGCACGGTATAGCCAATTCGCCGGCGGGTGTGGCAGAAATTCCTGTGGGGTCATGTCCGCGGCCCGCCCGCTTGCACATCTGAAGGTGCCGATACTCGCGCACCATATTCATAAATTGTTGCAGGCGGTGCTGACTGAGTGTGAGCACATATCCAACCTGCAAATAAAATGAAACCATACTGGCACTGTTTTTAGCCCCGACACGTTCGTTAGGAGAACTAAGGTGTTGTAAAAGTCGTATGCCGGCAGTCGCGCTTGAAGGTTGAGCTTGTGAAATCGTCGGAGTAAGCTGAGCGTTGCCGCTGTTGAGGGGCTTTTCTGAGTGGCCGGGTACCAGCCCACATTGAGCAGTTGATTGACTTCGACGGCGCCTGCGGACAGCAACAGAAATCCACGTTGATGGTATGGATTCCGTTGTTGTGAGCACCACAAAAGCTCTTGGACGGCCCGCCCAAATAGTTGAAAGGACAGTCCGCAGAGACGGATGCCCGATCTGGTAGCGTAATCCTAAGTCTTTGCGTCGTTCTCGAATGGAAATATCCGCCTTCCCATTCCTGACTCGCCCAGTTAGTTGGGGACGCCACCACAAACGTCGGTACTCACCTGAAATTGGTGCAGCGGCTCGTCCTTGTTGCTTCTCCACAATACACACCTGACACAACAGCCGATTCCCGAAACAATCTTCACACCGCCAAGTCGGGTTTGCCTCTTTGCATATGGCGCACCCTTCGGACCACCACGGGCCGCGCCCTTTCAATTTCAACAAAGTGTCGCAGTAATCGTCGCGACAAGGGATCCAAGTTTTGATTGGATGGTCCTGTACCCCATAGCCATTCATTATAGGCTCTCTGAGAAGAAAAAGGCTACGCACCGAATTTTCATATCTCTTCTTCTTCACTTTAATTTTCAGCGCGGCCGGACCCTCAGAAACAACCGCTTCAATTGAAGTCAGGATCTTCGAAAGCCCATATGCATGAGATTGTCATATGCATCGGTGGGGCGGTTTCTCGCCGGGGATCGCGGTGGCGGCGGATTGGACTGTACATGAACACGCCGATTCGAAGCACTGGACGCAGTTGTTTCTTCTGCTGTAGTAGAGTGCGTGTACACACTACGCTTCCTTTTTTTGCCTTTCGGGTCCATAGGGAATGAAGAAAAATCGATTTATTAATCATAAGCGAAGCCCCAACAGAAAATCCGTCTCGCGTGCCCATGCTCATGCGGTTAGTCTGCTGATTGATTCACCCGATTGCCGCATAAGGTGGAGGAGCCCCATGAGAAAGGGATGGCGTAGGCGGTGTGGGTGATGGTGTGCGTGAGACAAGAGTAGGGCTGCAGGAGCGACTATGGATCCAGTATAACGGCCGCGACGAACGTGAGGAAGTAGGGGATGCTGGCGACGAGGAAGTGGTGGGCACCGGGATGGACGGGGTGGATGGCGTCCGCGGGATCCGATTACGCCCGCGATGGGCGTTATCGCTTATGCCCGGGTGATCATGCTCGCCGCGATCGCAACGGGCGTGCCACGCAGCCCTGAGCTCGGTGTAAGTCCCAATAGCTTTTCACCGTTGCCGCTGGAACTTTCTTGTACTGGGCGTCGGCGGAAGCCCTGAGCGAGAGCGGACAGTCAGAAAGTATCAGAAACTTGGAGAATGTAATACGCGCCACGATGTGTAGACACCAGCACATTTCACTAGCTTGCCACAAACGAGATACAATTTCCTGCCGCTGACAGGGTGGTCTGGTTGTCCAGGGTCTGGATGAAAAGGAGGCTCGCAACGATACTGAGAAGACGACATCAAGGAGTTGTTGAGGGTTGTTGCAGAAGTCCCAGAATTCGCCGATCAGATGTATTGCAAAGAAATATTAACTCAGAACTGTAGTAATAATAATGCAGTTTCACTCGTGATCGAACTCGGCGGCCTCGAGGTCAGAAAGCGCACGGTCCTGTCGCACAGCGAGCCAGATTGCTTCACATTTGTCGGCCTCGCGACCCCATCTCGCTAAAGCGCGCGCGTGCGCTGCCCTCGCAGCGAGGATGCCTCGGTTCCTAAAGCACATTAATTGGGGGTCTAAGGAAGAAAGAAGAAAAACATATTGCCCTCACCTCTCACGATATTCTCTAGCCGACTTCTCCTTCGCCGCCAAACGAGCCGCCTTAACAGTAGGGGAGTCGAGCTGTTGTTTCGCGCGCAGGGTGGCCATGTTCTCCCTCTTCTTCGCATTACGCGCCTTTCTGTTTCTATGTGGTGTGAGCCAGGCCGGGCGGGATGGATGGAATGCCTGCATACCGTGCATTGTAGTCCCGGGAAGACTGCCATTTTTTGTAGCGCCGGTAAGATTCAGGGTCACTTTCATCAATACACCGCTCCACCTGTTTTTTGGGACTCATCCTGGAGTGGCAGAAAGGGAGAGGAAGGAAACAGTCCAAGGAATAGGCCAAGTCCACAGTGGATCCGCGATGCGATCAGCCGCAAGGTCTGTTCCTGAGCGTCCGGAGTAAGCCCGCTAGTGCAGTACGAGGCAGTAAGAGAATTGTGCTCCCGATGTAAACATCTGGAGGACAACGAAGGAGCTGAGAGTGCAGGTGGCTGTGTTGATGTCAATACTTAGTCTTCTCTTCTCGCCGTCGTCGGCGTCCTCAACTCGTCTTCTCGACGTGATACGTCGGGAACACTGTGTAACACATGTGAACTGGCCCGACTCAGCATCACGGCGATCACCAAATCACCCACTGTCGAGTTCCACCACCGTTTAGATCTGTCAAGACATCGCGAAGATCGTGCAACATACCCTCATTTTATTTCCTGCTCACACACCAGTCCAGGAGAAGCTTTGACCTGGTGTTTTCGCAAGTCTACGGAATATTCTGCATTTTTTGACGCAAGGTACATTTTTTCCTGATTTTTTGAAACTGAACTCATTGCGGTGGTGAAAGCGTCCCAAACTTGTATAGGCAATCAACCACTTTGCTCGTCCTCCAGCAATACTTTCTTTCTTTCCGCCACAAACTTCTATATTACTGTTGGTAACACTTCCCTCAATTACTCCCGATTTATGACCATTTTATAGGCCGAATTGACGCTTCTGTAGTGCATTCTTGAAATCA
This sequence comes from Mycena olivaceomarginata, assembly GCA_029378375.1. Lineage (NCBI taxonomy): Eukaryota > Fungi > Basidiomycota > Agaricomycetes > Agaricales > Mycenaceae > Mycena > Mycena olivaceomarginata. The sequence continues at coordinate 118,596 of JARKIC010001366.1, read as the reverse complement.
CATTCTTGCCACGTTCTATGGACACCTTGCTCCGTGGTGCTCCAAGATTCCGCGAGAACATAACGACAGGTCACAGAACACCGCCCTACGTTTCCGTATATAACTATCGGCGCAGACAGCGACCAGTAAGGCCGACGGAAGTTGTCCCGTGGTGAGTGCACCACCGATATTCCGTGGTGAGTGCACCAAGTGTTAAAATTCACGGTAGAGGCACTTGTGCTTAACACGGGCAGCGGAATTTTTCGGATGTGGTCAGCGGGTCGGCCTGGGATCCTATCCGGGCAATTTTCGTGATGTATCTCTACAACCGCAGCTCAGACGGTGCAGTCGAAAATAGGCGACACCACCACAGTGCGTGCCATCATTTATTCCATCCTGTGCTATAACACCCGTCATGGAAGAACCGAGAATCCTTCATTCCGGCCAGTACTGGCAAGATGTCCGCCGCCGCGCGAAAGAAGCCAAGGCCGCTCGCACCGAACGCGAGGCTCGCGCCGGAAGTACGGCGTTCCCACTGGGTGACGGGGGTCATATTTCACCTTCGTTCCCGGACGCCACCAGCCATACACGAGCACATTGCACCCGAGTGGCAAACTCGTCACACTCGCCACACCCATCAAGCCCATATTATCAGAGCAAACACAGGTCGCCAAATTGGCAGCCTACAGAAAAAGCGCCTCAAGGCTGCGGCAGAAGCGCGCGCCGCGAGAGCGAGAACACTAAACCAGGTATGATTCAGGCCTTTCCCCGGCACATTGTCCCAAACATTTATCCAGAAAGTTGCGGACGCTGACGCGGCACTCTTGGCTCGTTTCCAAGGAAAGCAAATGCACCCTCGAAAAAGAGATAGTAGGTCGTCCTCTCGAAAGGTGAATGTTCTGGCCAATCTGACTTCTGCTCTTTCAGTTTGGAGACAGGGGCCATGAAAGGATGTTTGAATACATAGCCCGTCGCAATACGATCTTAATTGAATCAAGATTTTTCGAAATAAATGGATTGATGACTCTGCCGTCTCCCATGCTCCGTCCACACCCCAGCGCTGTCCTGTACCCCACCCCAAACCGGCTTCTTCCCTTGGCAAAAGTCCAGCGTCGGCGTCCTGGTACGAGCACTTGATGCGCTCGAAAAATTTCCTTCTCCTTCTCGGCGACGTGCTCCTCGACCCGGGTAACTCACAACGGAGCTGTATTCCAGATCCGCTGCGCCATGGAGAGAACTGGCGCCGTGAAATTTGATCTGCGCGTACGAGGCGCACGCGAGTCCTGTAGTCCCGAAAATAACAAAACCACACATAATCTTCCAGCCACTTACCGCGATCACGCACCAGCAATCATGGCTCGAAAAAGAAAGGGGGGAGTGCGGGGACGCAAGTCAGACTTCATGGGCGAAAAAATGGACTGGCTCGACGGCTTTCGAGAACAGCTGAAGGAAGCGGGAACCGATCCGGGGCCCTGTTTACACCGAGGCAACCAACAAATTCATCCTCCGATACGGCTATGACCTACCCTTCAAGGATAATATCGAAGGCGACCCTGAGGACAACCCCCCGGTTATCGAGCCTGCTACTGACGCTGCGGAGAAGGAACATCGTGAAGGGATTCAAAAAAATCTGCGTCAGGTGCGTTTTTGACTGGGAATTATTTTCCCCACGCTGAAGATTCGGCACAGAAATTGGGGAACTATTTTCGCAATCGGTGGAGAGCCAAGAAGCTGCACGACGGCATGATTCGGGGCATCCTTGGGACCATGCAAACGATGACCGGACCTCGAGCGCGCCCGCGGCGCAAGCCGGCGCTTGGTTTATATTCGAAGTTGCACTACACGACACGCGTTAAACCGGAATTTGATGCAATTTGGGCCGAAGCGAGCAAGACACTGCCGCTGAAAGAGCGCGTGGCTATGTCCCAGGACTACACACGTACTTGCTGGGCAAAGGAGTCCGCCGAATTCAAGGACGCACTTGAGAAAGAAGCGGAAGAGTTGCACCACGCAGAAATTGAGCAGTGGAAAGCAGCCCGAACCATTCCAGAGGGAAGCGCGGAAGAATATCATGAGTGCGTCTTGATTCACGATGTTAACAATTAATTGACGAACTCAAACAGAGCCATGGAATCTCTTAGCGAAGTTGGAATACCAATGGCGGACGCGCTTGCAGAGCGCTTGGGATCTCACGTTGTGATCCTCGTGGTGGGTCCGGTGGGATCAGAGAAAGGCGAGGTGTGTTTGAGGACGTATGTGTTTCTCGAACCCTCTCCGCGCTGTGCTTGATGATTCTCAAGCGTTTTCTCCGACACATCTCCACTTCAAACGTCCAGAACCTGGGCCGCGTTCGACCACGCGGGATTCACAGCAATGGAGGCTTCCATTACGCGGTACGGCCGCGCGGCCTTTAGTGAGTGACAGTGGGATACTTACGGAACGCAATACTTACATTTATATTCAGGTAGATCTCAGTGCAAAGAGCGCGCCTGGCCCCCGCTGGACGGTGCAGGGCTCCCGGCGTTGGACGGGATGATGCGCATCGACCCAGCTGTTCCCCCACCGGTAGCCCATGTAGCGCGCAACACCATGGCAACGGGGACACCTGCGGCAGCGACGACCACGCTCACGCCTGCGCTTGCGCCTGGGGAGCCGAGCAGCACCCCCATGCCTGCGCCTTCCGCGCTGGGCAGCGCACGCACGCCTGCGCCTGCACCAAATCGCACACCTGTCGCGACGAGCGACTCGCTCACCGCCGGACGTAGCAAGTAGCATGCTCACGCCGGACACCACAAGCGGCACTCCCTCCACGCTCGCCGCGACGTCGACCTCGGCCGATACCCAGTGGTCCGGGAGTTTGCTTACGGCACACGCCTACCTGTCCCAGAAAAACTGGGGACCCCGTTGGACGGCCCTGCTCGATGCGCTCGTAGCATATGAGGCGTCACATGGTCATCCTGAAGAAGATGGCAAATTACCGAAGCTGAGGACGCGCCCTCAGGAATTTCACGATTGGATGAAGGAGCATCGCATTTTCAAGGATTACGCAGTCACCGCCAAGTTTGGTGCAGAACTGTTCGAGTGGTGGAGGGATCTGGGTCCCCAAAACCGCTGGAGGGAGGTTGGTGAGGCGGAGGATAACCATTGGGAAGCGAGTCGGATCCGCACGGACTTCTGGTTGATTGACTGGGGGAAATTGGGCAAGCGTGGGCGAAATGGCACGGTACTGCTGATACTCGGGCTGGCGTGGTGGGGGCAGAGTGTTTGCAACGCGGCCGTGGGGGAGGGATTAGGAGCAGGTGAAGTGGCGCTGCAGACGAACCAGCTTTGGCAGTTGATGGTGGAAGACGTGTGGTGGGTTCTCAAGAGGTGTTGCCGCAGCCGCAGATGGCGAAAGCAGACGCCGAGAGGGAAAGGTTATTGTTGTGGGACGAGGCGTCGGAGGATAGGGTCGAAGAGGGAGGCAAGAGGAAGAAGGGGAAGGGGAAGACGAAGAAGACAGGGGCGCCAAAGACAGTGGCGCCGAAGACAGTGGCGTCAAAGCCATCGGCGATGGGCACGAAAAGGTAAACCAAATTTTCTCTCGCGAACGAAATGACTAAAATAATTGAGCAGGAAACGTAGCACAGAGGAGGACCTTCCCATAGCTAAGAAAATCTCCCCACCTACATATGTACGCCCAAGCCGAGGCCGTTGACAAGAGGGTACGTATCTTAAAGGCTTCTATTCATGCTGTCTATCTAACAACGAGAACAGCAGCGGTGTACTGCAGCAGCTGGACGAGAACGAGGCACCTGAGGGAAGCAAGACATCTGGGGAGATTATTTCGCCCGCGGCCGCTGGGGCCGCAACGCACACAGGCTCTGGCGAAATGACCGTACCAGCGCCAGGGCAGATAGCAATCGCCGCGAACATCGGGATTTTCATGGAAGCGCCCTCTGCTGAAACGTCCCACCCTCTTCCCCAAAATGCTGTTGCGCAAGGCCCCAGCTCACCGTCAGTACCACTCGGGCTCACACATACACCTTCATTCAAATCGCTTTCACACCCAATCTGTCTCCGCCGCCGGTGATCTTGACTCACCTCGAGCCATCTGTCATGCGCGCTGTTCACATGGATGTTGACACCGACAACGGTTCGGGGATTGATGTGGAGCTATCCCCGACTCATCACATTGATGTTACGACCAAAACTCCAGTTCCTGACGATGGTGATCCTTTCGCAGATGGGTCGGGGTTCACGGCGGAGGAGCTCGCGGAAATGGCACTGGACCCAGAGGCAGAGGAAAACGAGGACGAAGAAGAGGAGGAATGATTGATTTCCATCAGGACCGCATTCAACACGCCGTCTTCGCCTGAACATGCGTTTCAACACGCGGAATTTACCTACATCGAAATGATTTTCTCAGCTAGGCACAATTAATTGATGGGAGCTAATTGGTGCGAAAAAAAGCCAGAATAATAGGGGTGATCAATTCTTAGCTTTTCGCCCCGTCTCATCCCAGAAAATAAAATAATTGTTTGAATCAATCAACTTGGCCGCCTAACACTGTGTGCCGGCATTGCAAGGCTGGGGACGTACTTCCAGTAGTGGCCCTTCCAGATAAGTTGTACCCACAGGTGGATGTTGGAGGGGTGAAGACCCAATTTGATGCGCCTTTTGCAGATTTGATGCGCTTTGACACGTCACAAACCTGGTACCCGGGTAGAACAAGTAAACGGCGGGCAGGCACACAAGCGTCGCTTAGCGAACCAGGTCAATGGATCTGTCAGCCTTTTGATGGATTTTGGCATTTATTTTATTTTCTGGGACGAGATGAGGCGGCGAGCTAAGCATTGATCACCCCCAAGTTGGGTAAGATGCACGGCGGTATTTCAAAATGACTGGTAAATGAACTGGAAGGAGGGGCGGGAACTTGATGAGGAAGTTCAGACCAAGGAGCGGAGGTGGTGCAATGTCAATCAATAGGAAGAGCTGTCAATCAATGACTGGCCTAACAGGTGTTCGGGATATCCGGGGATTTAAGCGAGGGCATATAGGCAGGGAGGGTACACAAGCAAGTGTAAACACGGTCGAAGCAAAATCCTAAGTAAGCGATGAATGGAACCCGATGCGGAAGGCGAGCAAGTAAAGGTAAATACGGTTTGACAGCCCATCATGATTGAGCTCTGGAGATTGGCCGGTAACCCAATGCGGAAGGAGAATCAACACCGGCAAGGCTGCCATAGATGCCGAGAGACATGCCATGGAAGCCGTACAGGCAGAGGAGGTGCACATTATAATGTGCCCCAGGCCTGGCAGGCGAAAGGGCACTTTGTAATATGCCCCTGTGGCCCGGCCAGGGCACATTATAATAGGGCTACATGGAGAGCTCTGGGCGGAGGAATCTTGTCGCAACGAGCTCGAATGGGCACGGAGGGAGGCAGAGGCCAGCCAACAATGGAATGCCTTGCACTTAAGTACATGATGCCTATGTACTTTATGCAAGAATTACCATCCGTCCTCTCCCTCCTCTTCGTCTTCCTCATCCGACGTCACAAGCTCGGGGTCCGACCAGTACTGGCGCGCCTTGGGCCGCAATTTCGTAACCTTCCCTCTCACCGCATTTTTCTTGACAGCTGCACGCCTCGCTCGATGGGCAATTGATTCACAATACTTGGCCTGGGTCGTGACTACTCATCTTTTAAATGAGTAAAAGCTGCGTACCGTTCACGATATTTGCGCTGTGCTTCCTGGTGTTTCTCCCGCTGCTCCTCCGTGGGGGCTGCACGCAGGCGAGCCATTCGCTCCCTCGTTTTTTTGCGGTGATCCTCGAGACGGCTGCAAACAGTAGGAATCCCCGAAATTGGGCCAAGGGGCGAGTCAGCTCACCTGCGTCGATACTTGCGATAAGTGGCGCTCCTCGTCGTCGCCACAAGCGTTGGATGGCTGAAGCGGGCATGGGTGAGTCTCGAGGATCACGCTGTCGTGATGGTCGTCCCTAATCTCACGGGCGCTCGATGTGATTAGCGTCAGCGTCTATGAGATTAAGGCTTATCTGACGGGCGCTTGATGAGATGGAAGGATCCGGGTGCTTCTTTAGGCATAATTAGCTTACCTAATGCGAGCGATCTTCCTTTCTTCCAGCTTTGAACACTGGTATGACCCTCCCTGGAGGCGCGGAATATGAGGTACAGTGTCACACTTGGTTTATCTTTCATATTCCAACGAAATTGAAAACAAGCTTTAGTCGAAATAAAAATCTTGTTCAGTTCTGACTTCAGCGTATGGGTCCCCAAGGGAAAGCGGAATGGTCGAAGGTCAAATCATGTTGCATCCAACTTTTTTGAGCCCAAGTCTCGGAAAGGGCGGTTGACATCTTACACAAGTACTTCCAGGCCCTTTCCAGCTATGGTTCATCTGCAAAGTTCAATGTTCCGTTCGAGATGCTGACCGGTGAGTGCGCCACTCTATTATTTCGTTGATATTTGCCCCTTATTTCATATCTGACTTGCCGGTATTTTGCGAAAACATTCACCCAGACAGAACAGCAGGTACGGGATGCAAACTCAGGTGTGTCTGGATAAACCATAGTCTTTCAATTTGATTTCATTGACGGAAGGACAGAAATCAACTACATTCGGTTAACAGCTTGGTAGCACGACGGAGGACTCTGCAGAGAAAAATACGGCGGCGGGAATCAAACACCTTCTGGCCTACCCAGCTTGCGACGTTAATTTGTCTCTGCAGCTTTACGCTTTCCATTGAAAACCGGGTAGGTGTGTGATGGTTCAAAATGTGACAATTCGGCTCAAATCAGGCTGGTAAAAAAAAACTGATTGGTAATTTGCAGAGGAGGGTACGTGCTTGAGCTCTCCAGGACGCTATACACCGGCCAAAAAATACATCCCAAGGCTCAAGAATATATGCGAGCCAATTTTCGACGCACGATCTGCTTACGATCTGCACAAAGTGTCATCACGAAGCCCATCACAAGATCGGCGTCACGACAACTCCTGCATCCTTTCCAGCATGAACCTCGCAGAGCCATCGAGACCCAAGCCCGGGAAGGTCCTCTCTGGTATTTTCGGTTCTTTGGGCGGATTCCACCGAATGACTGACGACTTTCCGGCTGTAGATGCTTCCAATGGACGTCGAGCGAAGTGGGTGCCCGCGACCATGAGCGAGTTCTGCGGCTCGTCGGTGGAGCACCCCTGGGAGCTCGATTCGCATGGAGATCTCGTGCTGAGCGGTATGTGGATGACATTGCTTGTTTCTCCCCACCCTAACTGCGAACGCGCTAGCCGCAGCCCAAGCACCGACTGTCCAAGGTATGTGTGCGAGAGTCGCATCAGCTTTGGCACACATGATTGATAACTCCTCCGGCTAGTTTCGGTGCCGCCCAAGCGCAAAATTATCGACCGGGGCCCGCCTTCCTCTATTATACAAGACCCCCCCAGGCCCGAGAGCTCCCTCAATGCCGAGTTCGAGGCACGCCGGCGTACACCCTCCACCCACATTCGCGCGGCTCGCGACCGCATCACCCAGACTCCGCGCAACGGTCGCCCGTCGCTTACCTCTGATCAAAATCACGGCCCACGAAGGGCTGCTGTGGCTCCCACCACTTCCTCTGCAGCGACGCGGCCGGTGCGTCGCACAGCCGCGGAGAAGGCACGCCGGAGCGACGACTGGCTTTTTTAAAACTTAAATAAATACAGGTACAGAAAGTAGGGCGTTATAATCGATACAAGTTTGTGGTGCGAAAAAATATTATTTCCGTACGGAACAGGGAATTACAAGATTTGCAGTAACATGAGGATCCAAGGCCTCAAAACATGAGGATCCAGGGCCTCAAATGGGATCGGGGTGATGCCAATAGCGCGGTGGGCAATTACACATACATACGGATAAGCAAGCTGACGCCATCATCACTCACGCCTATCTGTGATGCTCGCTTACTCTGCAATCTCCATGGGCCGCCCACATACGCTCGCTGCACACAACGCACAATGGTGTCGCTCCAGTGGCTTCTTCTTCTTATCTCGTTACTCGAATGTCCCAATCTCATAAAAAGGCCAAACGCAAGGTTCCCCAGCTGGTGGTCTCCGAAACTGTGGCCACGGCCTCGCACACATCAGCAGACGGTCGCCGAGTACGAATACGAACGGGATTGGTCCTTGACGGGTCCGGGCCATCGTCTATAACACAAGAAAGCTTCTGGGCGGATGACCTCGCGACTAATCTGGCACGCGAGTCCGATTCTTTTTCGTACGCACTAGGCGATGACTCTCTGACAGCGCTTCCCGGGGTATCTGAGGACACGGGAATCACGGTAGTCATGAAGAAAGTGTGCAATACAAATTCTGTAAGTCGTGTTATTATGCCTGTATATTCGGAAGGGCACTGAAGAGCAAGTAATGCGGTAATGTAGGACCGGCCTTTGCAAAATTGGTATCAGAAAGTCGACGAATACCTGGAGGAAAACCTTCGGCGCGAAGGGCGCGGCGCCGCCAAGACATATGCACATTGCGCCGGATCTCGCTGCGCCAATCGCCGATGCCCCAGTCGCGAATGTGAGGAACCCCCGGAATGGCGCTGCGTGGACCAGGGATGCCTGGGTGAACAGCTGTTTTGCACGAGATGTATTGTGGCCACTCATACGCAGCACCCCACGCATTTTGTCCAGGTGCGCTGCGCCGGCGTCAGCAAAAATTGAAACTAATGTATCCGGTGCGCAGAAATGGAATGGGACCCATTTTGTGCGGAAGCGCACTTGGCTCCAGGAGTTGGGGCTGCGGGTACAGCTGGGGCACCCCCCTGGGATCGTTTGTCCTTACCGAGAAGCCGCGGCCCACGACTTTGTTCTGTATGACCTGAGCGGGGTGCATGAGCTCAATGTCGACTTCTGCGGTTGTCGGATTGGTGACGACCCTCCCACCGAACGGCGGATCCAGCTACTGCGGGCCTGTTGGTGGCCTGCAACAATCACCGCGCCCAATACTTGTGCGACTTTCCGAACGCTCCGGCTTTTCCAGACACTGAATTGTCTGGGAAAATTGACGGCTTATGATTTTCTGCGCGGGCTGGAGAAGTGCACGAATCACGATGGATTGGACAAACCACCGGTACGTTCTCCTACTGGGAAAATGGCTTGATATTGCAATAATATTGATTCAAACACAGGATCGTCGCAAGCCCTTCATGCACATAATGCGCCAGTGGCGCGAGGTGAAGCGGCACAAACACGCCAAGTGCGGTCATTTTGCCGATGGGGTGAGAGGGACGAAACAGGGAGAATTGGCGCTCGCTTGCCGAGCATGCCCTCAAGTTGGCTGGAACTTGCCCGAGGGATGGGAAAAAGCGCCCCCGGCCTTCAAGTAAGTGGAGTATCTGACATTGCGACCAAGCTGATAATGGCCTCCAGATTTATTTATTTCTTGTTTCTTGCGCAGGATGCCAATTTTAGGCTGAACAACCGAAGTGTTTCGTCTGAGGCTGTGGACCCAATCCTTGGGGACGGGTGGGGGTATTTTGTGAAGCAGGTACGGGGAAGATGGTTACAACGCGCATATCGCCAAACACGTGAACGAGGAGGAGATATCAAATTGTTCCGGCTTCAAGGCTATGTTCCAAGCCAACGCGAAACGTACGAAGGGATTGCGCACGACGGGCGTCGGGGGCGTGACCTGCTCTCGGCACAATATGTGGCGCGCGAATGGACTCGGAGATTTGTAATGTGGGGAACGGTGCGCGCCGGTTTTGTTTCTTGTGGTTCTGGAACTGATGCACGAAACAGACAGTGCAATATAGACTTCATCCTACTGGCCACCTTGATTGCATTCCAACTGCTGTGGTTAATCGTTTCATACGACATCGCATGCCAATATGCGATCAATTTCTGGACGCGGATGTCGGGGTTACCGGAACGAATGCGCCTGACAATCCCACCGGCAAACGTTTGGTGGAAGGTTCCGAATTTTCACCTGCCCGACCACCATACACGATGTCACCCACCGTTCTCTTTCCACTGGATGCCAGGCGCTGGAAAATCGCACGGAGAAACAATCGAGCAAAACTGGGCTTTCTCGAATGGGGCGGCACGTTCAACAAGACTGATGGGGCCGGGATCACGGCAGGCGACACTGGAGGACGTCTTCGGGTTTCACAACTATGACCGGCTGTTGGCCATGCGTGAGTATTGTCGATATGGTGAGAAGCGGGCTAACGACTGGACAGATCGTGTCTTCCCAAAACGATTGGCAGTCGCGATGATCGACGGAGCAGCGCACAAGATTATGCTGGAAGCTTTCACGAAGGGACTAGAAGAGGCGAACCCAGCGCAGGTGAAGGAATGGCGGAGCTTGGTGGAGGCTTGGGAATCTAAGCAGCATTCCACAGGGGAGAAGTCGCCGTTCGAGGCGCATGCGGAAGGTACGTGCTCCATGGAGAAGGGCTATGTAAGCGAACTTACCAGAAACTCAGTGACCACTCTACGCGACATTCAGCTGGCAATCGCGAAGGAGGAACTGATGCGCACAGAGACCGGCGACGAGGTCGAACGCGACCACAGCGCGGGGACGTTTATCTCGATGGGATTGGAGATAGAGGAGGCGCAGTGCGTGTTTACGTGTTGGCTCTGCTGTCGAACGCTACTAACATTTGCTTTTTGTGAAGGCGCAAACTTACTGTGGACGTGCGCGTGCTCAAAGATCCGACCGCGACGCAAATGCTAGCGTTCACCAAGCGCCGTATTGCGCTCCTGAAGCGCATTCACAAATTCCGGCAAATTCAGAACATGTACATGCCGGCGCTGCGATCTGTACTGTCAGCCTCGCAAAAGCAAATGTACGACGGGGAGGGCGAACAGGCAGCGGAGGCGACGCGCCTATTCATGCCTTCGGAGATCAAGGACGGTCATCTTCGCCGCAGGGTTTGCATGGTGGGCGTGCCGGATATCGAAGCGCGGATGCGGGAGGGGGAGGCCAGCGAGGCGTTGGAAGATGTCCGGGGCGGTCTGCGCACCCGCACCATGGCCAACCGCTACAAGCTGCGGAATTATACTGGCCAGGGGTTGTTGACGAGGGGGCAAAATATTCTGCGCGTGATCAGCCTCCGGATTCACAGCGCCAAGATTCGGTATCAGTATGCTCGCGCGGCGCTGCTCGCGCTGCGGGGACATGGCCAGTGGGAGGAGCGCCTGCATGTCCTCGCCGACGACGACGTGCGCGGGCTGAACGAGCGCACGCTGACTGCTGAAGAGAAGGCCCAGAACGAGCGTTGGGCAGAGATTGGGGGAGCTATAATCGAGGGGGGGGTTGCGCGTGCCGCTGGTGTTGCAGCTGGGGAGGGATCCCATAGTCTCTCCTGGATTTGGTACTCAGTGGGCACGGCGGCAGCTCCAGAGTCACCCAACGACGTGCGTTTCGAGGAATGTACGTATTATTTATTATTTGTGGAGGCAACATTCGTTAATAATGTTCTAGCTTTACGTGTCGAGTGGTGCAAAGCGCTGGCCCGCTCAAGCCGATACGACGAGGAAGTGCGGCTCCTGCGCAAGGAAATGCGCCGCACGATCGCGTATGGAGAGGTGGCAGCACGGGAGTGGGAGCGCCTCTTGGCGGAGGAGCTGCCTGGCGCCAGCCCGGAGCTAACAGAGGGCAGGCGTGCGTATGCGGCAGAGCACGCTGCCACGGAACACGCTCGGTGTGCCAATCTGGAAATCAGGTGGCGCGGCATTTTGGCCAAGGCGGATGTGTATCTGAATGGTGACGTCGCAGCGGCAGGTACGGAGTCGGTAACGGTGGAGGTACATCTGGAAGATGAGCTGGACCCGGAGGAGGAGGAGGCGCGGCTGGAGGGGGAGGAGGAGGATTAATTGTTTTGGACGCTTTCGGACGCTTTCGGATTAGATACTTGTGTTTACCACACGTGTCAATAGACTGGTGTTTTGGGATTCCCTCGAGCTACAGCCTGAGCTGGACCCGGAGGAGGAGGAGGCATGGCTGGAGGGGGAGGAGGAGGATTAATTGTTTCGGACGCTTTCGGATGCTTTCGGATTAGATACTTGTGTTTACAACACGTGTCAATAGACTGGTGTTTTGGGATTCCCTCGAGCTACAGCCGCTCGGCATAATAAAATGAGCAGAATATGCAGTGATCTTTCATTGATCCCGCCATAATTCTTAAAATGCGGAATAATCTGGCCGGGAATTAGCAGCCGAGTTATTTTGGGAACAAAGGCGGCAAGAAAAGAGCCTGCCGAGCTTGTCTGGTATAAGCGGCGGATCAGGGTACATTGCATTGTGGGCACACGTCGGCTGCATTGGGCAGGTGTGCCCTTAACGCAATGTACCCCCTATACGGCTGGGTACATTGCATTGTGCATGCATCCACTGGTGTTGGGTGACAGTCCTGCAGCGGTGATCTCCCGGTCCAACTCTTCGCCCACGAGGAAACGCCCAGGAGACGCAAGTTCCTCCGTAGGAGCTCAACGCCCGTTCGAAGACGCCAGCTCTGCAGAGAACCTTTAGCAATCATGGTTCCATGAGATTGATAAACGACTTGCCGTCCAGGTATTCCAAGACTCTGCTGAACGAAAACCTCACGGTAGCACCTCGCGCCAAAGTCATGTTGGAGGAGGGGTCGGGTTGAAACCCGGACCGTACATCGGAACGAGAACCATCCCAGGGGATGAGGGAGACGAGCAAAGCATGTTGGAGCATCCAATGGGTTTATTCCGGACTGAACGTTTTCCAGGAAAGTCGAAGACGGGTTTCGAGAGAAGAAGAGACGAGCGCGGAGCCGAGTGAACTCCGCCTGTCGCTGGGCAAGGGGGAAGTCCGAGAGGACGGTCGGAAACAACTGCTCGAGAAGTTCGTTGCAGTGGATGGACCAAGCAACCCAGAAACCGAGGCGACTCATCCAGAACAAAGTGTGTTCCATGTTGAGCTATACGCGGGGGTTTAGCATGATGGTCCCGGGTTCCACAAACTTAAAGACTCACAACCAGCTCGAACAGCTGCTTGCAAAGGGCATCCTCCTCCACATAATCCTCACGGGCTCGACGATACTCAGCCATGAGATTTTCAAAAGCCAACACCATCCGATCCAAGAACTCGTTGAATACCAACGGAGGGGCAGCAGCTGCGGAACGTCGCAGCCAACATATCCGGATAGGCCACCTGGCTGGACCCCTCTCTTCGATACACCAGAACCCGAGCCACGCGCACGCGAGGAAGTGCTGGTGCGCAATGGCGTCCAGTGACCACTCCTGGGGATAGTCCTCTATGGTGACTCGGAAATCGAAGACAGGGAGCATAGGGGGAGGGCGAGGAGGAGAAGGCAGAGCCTGGGTCAGGAACTGGAGGAAGGAGACACGGGATACCCCGACAGGAGGGTAGCGAGACATGGCGAGCCAATAGTGGAGAAGGAGGTCTGGCCGACGAACGGGTTCTGGCCCAACGATACCCCGGCTACCGGGAACTGGTCCTACATATGGCTCCAGCGACGCAGTGTCCGAACGCTCGTGGAAGAATCGGCGCGGGGTGCGAAAGCTCTCCACGCCATATCCGAGCGAGAGATGGGTTCCATCCGCGTTACGATGGTCCCAGTCCAACAGAAAACAGGGCGACGTGGACGGGTCGAGAAAGAAACGAAGGCCAGCATTCCAGGCCAGGGCGAAGCTGCAGAAAGAAGAGGACATGACTGGGGAAGACAAGGAACCTGAGGAGGCGGGGAAAGGGACAGAACCCGAGACAGGGGCGGGGTTCTGAATAGGGTCAGAACCCAGGAGACCCCTATCTCGGAAAAGAACCCGCACGACCCACTCGCTTAAGGGGATTCTACTTTGGGAAGTAGATCAAAAAGAAAACCAAAGAGGGTCGAACCACAGAGGGGAAGAGATACCACAACATGGGGAGTCGAGCACCGAAGACAAAGGGACGCCGGCGCGACAATAATCGATAGGCAGTGACAATAAGCCCTACAACCATGGTGTGGTGTTTACAATCCGGATAACGGGACCACCACAAAGGGAGAACACTGGATATTTTGGATTGCGGGTTCCCGAACGGAGAAGACTGAAGGACGCCTTCGCGGGTAATAATCGATGGGCAGTGACAATAAGCCCCACGACGCAGGAAAATTTTGAAGGATAAAACTCGCCTTGCAGGAAATATTGGGAAGATGGGACAGGGTACCTACAGGTCGTTGAGGACAACGACCTTGAAGAGGGGGGGTGATGTCATGAATCACCCGGGTTCTACTTTTTCGCGCGACGCGTCCATATGGATACAGATGCGTCTTAGCGGCACGGGACTCTCATGATGCCACCACGTGACCTTCTCATGGTTGAAACCCAGCCTCGGATTCTAAAAGCCGCAGACTCAGGGAGTCTGCGCCACGGAATACAGAAGACGTTAGGGACTAGGAACCCGTACAGACGGATTCTAGTCCCCGGACGCACCAAGGGCTGACACAGGAGAGTACACAGAGTACAGGAGTGGTTGCAAACCCGATCGGGGTTTGAACCACTGGATACGATGACACTTAGGACTAGGAAACCCGAACGTCGGGTCTCCTAGGTCCACCGACGCCACGGAAACCAACACAGAGGAGTCCAGGAGCATCAGCATTAATGCTCCTTAATGCTACGGTGCAGGAACTGATCGCGATTGACCGTGATCGCTTTAATTTATTAGAAGCCTATATAAGCACAGTAGAATCTCCATGTACAGTAGATTCTACCTCGTCTAATCTCAGGCTTCTACCTTGGCTTGACATAGGCATTGTCTCCACCCTGCCCCGCTTCCCTCGCACCGTACTACGGGTTGTATCCACGCCCCGGGTTTTGTACCTGAGTGGATATCACACCCTCTTCGACTTGTTCCGGGTTCCGCTGATAAGCCAGTAATTGGGCCATGGTTAGATACACGTAATTTTGCGTGTTTCTGATCGTGCTCATTGCTGAAACTGTTGTTTCTATGCAACAGTACTGGTTCCTGGTAGCTGTTGGGCGAACCACAGAGAAACGGGTGGACGTTCTAAGGAATTAGAACGTCCATTGGCTAGTCTCGCCCTGAAAACTGTAAGGGAAACGTGCAGCCAGATAATAAGTCAAGGAACTTCTGTTGACTTGTTTCCAACATTCACTTAAGCAACGGAAACGGGTCAAGGGAACGGGAGTTGGCAATGTGTTGTGTTGTGTTGAGACGCTAGGGGAGACGTGTTCGGTCACGAGTGTTTTCGGTTGCCAGAGTTGCCGGTTTCCATCGGATGCGGATACACCGAAACAGGTGGTCGGCTATTCTGTGGATCCGGATCACAACTCTAAAGGCGTTCTAAGGTTCTTTCTCAAGAACCCTTTCTGGGAAACCCTAGAGAAACGGGTATCTACCGAGACCTACAAAGGAGTACTATCAAGTTCCGTACTTGGAACCAAGGGGAAACTTGAGTTGAAGCAGAAACAGGACGAACGAGATGCAGTGCCGATCTATCGGTGATCGACACACCCTCTGAATAATACAGGGGTGCTGCTGACGGGTTCCTGCCTCGTAATTGGCAAGGGAACATGGCGTGCTCACAGTTGGGAACCAATGGGAGGCGACGCTCGGAAGAACAACCGACGGAAACGCGGTTAAAGAGACGGATAAACGGACTTTTGACTCATTGGGATTGTGTTTTGGGCTTTGTAACAGTGTCTTGGCGGTTGTATAAGTATCCGAGGGTGTTTCTACGATGGACACAGCATCTTCCCCCGAACTAGTAGGCTATACGCTTGCGCATTGGGTTGATCTGGGATCCTCGGCGAACGCACTCTTATAGAGTAGCACTATTAGTCGAAATCTTAATTGTTTCTGAATCATATATTATTCTGGAAACGCACTTGGGCTTTGCCTGGAAACTGTCTGAACTCTGAGAATCTGTTGGATCTGGGACTCTGTTGAAAGAAACGTTATTGTTGTTGTTTGCGGAGCGGGTTTCAGAAAGTACCGTCAAGGGAAAACTTTGGAAACGTGACTGCTGGCGTTGCTCAGAAAGTACCT
The DNA here is from genome assembly GCA_029378375.1 of Mycena olivaceomarginata. NCBI lineage: Eukaryota > Fungi > Basidiomycota > Agaricomycetes > Agaricales > Mycenaceae > Mycena > Mycena olivaceomarginata. The sequence continues at coordinate 102,595 of JARKIC010001366.1, read as the reverse complement.
CTTTAGGGAAAGCTCTGTGAACGTTCTTGGCCTATAAACTAGGGGCCTTACTTGAGTCTACGGGACTACTTTAAACTTGTTTCTCTGTCGCTTGGACACACACACACACACACGCTGCGAAGCTATAAATCTATCTTGTTTGGAAACAACGTTTCCACTGTGTCTAGAAACACGTTCTACGCAGTTTGCTCTATTATCTCATTGAGATACGAAACCTCTCCCTACAACCTTTACAAGGCCCTGTACTAGGGCTGTAACTCGTCGGGATCTTTGGAAACGTGCATATATTGCCGTTGATTTGTTTGTTGGTTGTTGGAACAGTCTCTGGACTGTTTCTGTGCCGCTCTCGAGTCAAGTGGGGTTATTTGTGTGTTTCTTATATAGGTTCTGAGCACATCAATCACCGCCTCACATCCCGACCTACGACATACGGCCTCCTAGGGAGTACGCCGTACAACTGGTCTTACTGCTCGGGGAACATACGAGCTACTAGCGTCTATCGGGTTTATCCTGGTTGGGGTTCTCGTCGGGTTACTCGTTGTTTAGCCGACCCAGAGGCCGTTGCTGACATCAGTGAGAAACGACCTAGCCAGTAGATTGAATGAGGAACCAGGAGCTTGTCAGGGAGCACACCGAATAATAAGCTCCACCGATGACTTGGAAGTAAACTTTGAGTGCACTCAAAACGATGAGTGAAGGGGAGCCGTGTTTTGCTTCTTGTGACCACAGATATTAAATTAACAACTTAGTCGTTGGAGCTTTGATGGTTGAGCAGCTGGACGAGACGAGACCAGTGATGATCTGAGGAGTGCGTAATAAAAGACACAGATTTTTCTCCACAGCTAAAGGCAAGACTGGTGATGAGGAGCAACGGAATTGATTCAGCCAAAATTGATCCAGTTTTGAGAGCATAGGTTGTGCTTAACAGGCTGGCTCAAGAGAAAAAACCAGAGAAATTATAGAAAATATGACCTGACAGTTGCGAGAGCGGGAATTGTCGAGGGGAGAAAGAGGGCAAGAACAGACACTAAAACGAGGTGGAATCAAACGGGACGTGGCCGCAGTGCGGACTGGACCAGACTGTGCGGTGGACTTGTTGTCCTGGCTATGGGATTCTCCTCGAGGCTGTGGACACACGAGACTCGTCAGTTCACCTTGACCAATCCGATTTGGATTGAATTAACAGCAGCTTGCAGTTGTTGCGCAGCTTCGCAGCATTGGACTTCAAGGGAAGAGTGGGAAAGGCTGCACCGTATGGGGATGAAGGTGAACTCAAATGCTGTGCTTGTCAGCTCTAGTTTGGGTCAGACTGCAGCCGTGGAAGAGGACGAAGAGGAAGAGGCACAAAAGGGGATAAGCTCAATGGGGATGAACCAAAGTCATACAAATGAAACCTCGTCATTTCGTTAAAGAAAAGGTAGATGCCCTCCGGATTTTTGATGCCAACAAAATGACCATATTCTCATGGAAAACGGTTGAGAATTGATCTCAGGAGAACCGTCTGATACAAATTCATTGAAAAACAAAGGCCGCAGCCTAAGTTCCGCAAAAAGCTGTCATCAAAGTCCAATGAATTTGAAGAAAATGCTGTGCTTTTTCATTCAAATCAACAGGGGGTGTGACACGTGACTCATTTTGCCTATTCGGCATTTTGGCAGCCACCGAAATTCTGCGTGACACCCCGAGAAATTCGACATTTGAACTGAAAATTTTGCCTTTTTTGCAGTTTTAGGCGGTTTGGGGGCCTATGTGACCACTTGAAGGTTCGACAAAGGCCCGGGTGACGCGTTGAAGAAGAGGGATAGACCTGGCTTGTAGGTTCTTGTTTTGGGTCGGTAGTCCGTGTAATGGTAGGCTGAATGCGAGGAATAAAATATGGGAAGTGGTCCCGAGCCGTAGAGTACGAAAGTGGCGGAAAATCAGAGTAAGAAAGTGGGAAAAATGTTGTGAGAAGACGGCAGCGTCGTAAGGTGCGATTCGAGGGGTTTGGGTGGCTAGACTGCCCACTGGCGACTTTCCGAGAGGAGGGGTCGAGGAGCTCGGTGCTACCTCTAGGCGCTTGGCCTTGCACTGGTTGCGTTGGAGGTGGTTTGTGGTAGAAAGGTGATGATGTGGCAATATTTACGTTACAAACAAATGTGGTAATGTAAAATAGGGGTATGGTACAGTAAAGTCGAAACCAAGGTGTGGCTGGATTTCCACACGTCGGCCATACGACCCCTCCACAGCGTGACCCCGACCAAATTTCGTGATCGACAGGGGGGTGCGTGACACGTGACTGACAATTTGAATGAAAAAGTACAGTGCTACCCAACAATGATATTGAGTACTGTAGTATTACGACCGGAAGTTCAGGTGACGGGTGACGGAGGCCTGTGAACTGAACTAATCAAGGTTGGTGACGGTGACAATGAGTTTTCCTGGCCCAAATAGGCCTAGAAAATGCAAAATTTCGCTCCGGCGTTTGCCGGATTACCTTTTATGGGAATTGTTGGCTGATTGCCGAGCTGTGAACTTTCAATCCAGTGAACTTTTGTGGTGACAGGTGACACCCCGTGAACTAGTGGTCGTAATACTACAGTAGTAAACAGTGGATGAAGGACATGTCTTCAAAGTCTTTCTGTCCAAAAAAGTCTCATAAGCCAACATGGGCGGTGTACGATGAGGCGGACGCGACTTGGACGCGACGAAATGACGGGACCGTGTTTGATGGCACCATGTAATCTTGGCACATTGATCAAGATCATCCGTATCATCCAGGATCAGTCTCCATGACAGCGGATCAGTGGCTCATGCCCGATTTGGACATCGGCGAGCCGAAAGTGCGCCTATAGAATATGTTCTAAACGAACTTTGGTTTACGAAATCCTTCTATTGAACCTGTCACCTGAACGATGGAATGCTTGGCTTGACATGCAATTGGTGCGTCCGCAACTGTCAGCCTGCACGAGACCTCGAGGAACGCATTTAAGAGGCAAACATTGACATAGACAGAGCTGCATCTTTTTTGGCTCATTAACTATGTCTGTGGAGAGGGTGTCGAAATCAAGTTTTCAAGCTGCGGAAAAAGAGGGAGAAAAGAGAGAAAAGAGGGAGACTCACCATGTATCTCAGATGACGAGTACAAGAATTCCGAGCCTCAAATGCACTGTAGCGTGCACAATACCGCTCACAAACTTGATTTTTGTTACCTCGTTTAGGAAGATCAACAAATATCAAGGTGGGGCAAAAACTAACTCTTTCCAGAGCAACTGCCTCCTTGGGAGTTAGTTGCAGCCAATCAAATTCAAGATCTTTTCGCATCATTCGCCCGAGTCGGCCGATCCGCACCCGATCCCTGTTTGCCGAATGGCAGCCGTCACCGCCCCATACTACCTGCACATCAAAATGAACTACAAGTTCAAAATATGTTCGCTTTCACTCAATTCTTGTCCAATTGTCTTTGAAGTACCGGAAATTTAGCCGATAGGTGTACCCGTCCTGAATATAAATAAATTTGAGGGAAAATGAATGGATTTTGGTCGAGATTCTGCCCCGAGTGTATAAAACCCCTGATGCCAGTGGTTTTTGCCGCTCGGGGCGGGTTCTCGTCCAATACCCATCCGAATTCCCTCAAACTTTTTTATATTCTGGACGGGCACACCTGTCGGTTGAGCTTCCGCTACTTCCGAAGACGATCGGACAAGAATTGAGCGAAAGCAAACACATTTTGAACTTCTAGTTCATTCTGATGTGCAGGTGCAATTATAGTACATACAACACACCTCGGCCGTCGGTTACTTGTGTGCCACCGTCTGTGCAGCTTTCCAAAGTCAAGGTAAATTTAAATACGGTTTGTCAGTTCATCTGCCATTCTCTCTATTGTATTTGTTTGCACTTACATCTGTAGTTTTTTATACAGCAACACAATGTCCGAAATATTCGGTTATTCAAACAAACATTAAGGGAGGATTGTGCATTGTGATGCACAATAATAATTAGGATTCGTTGACTTTATAACCATAGAATGCCAACCTACTTTGAATTTTTCAAGCCACCAGATTGATGAATCTCCCGGAAAGAATTTATACGAGTTAAAAGCATGCACAGGACTGTGTAAGCTATTTGCTACATATGTTGACCTTTTAAATTCAGGCCTCATAACTCAGACGATCCACAAGTACTGACATTGAATTATGAATACTAATGACCCTGTAATTGCTGCGCTAGGTACTCTATGATTCCGGACTCGGGAATATTTGGCTTCTCCCTTGGTGCCAGCGCGGTATGCCCCGGACACCTGCAGAATTTTTGCCCACCCTTCCCTGGACACTCAAGCCGTCTTTGACAGTAGGCTTTGACACACACTGCACAGCGTCTTGGAGCATGTTTGGAGGGCCCTATTCGTGCACCATTTGCACCTGGCAACAATGTCTGCCAATGATGTTGTGCCTGTTGAACAGATGAAACAGGTGGGTTGATTGGTGGAGGATTTTGGATAGGGCCTGGTATTGGGGGAAGACGTTTTGGAAGATTATTGGTGGAGGTGCGGGGGTATCATTGAGTTCCGGGTCACTGAACTGGAAGTCTCTGACTTCGCCCGTGTCCAGCTGTATGGCCATGCGATCGAATGAACCGGGATCATTGGAGCCTGTAAAACAGTTTGTGAGCTGGTAAATTGATATTTGAATAACAGAGTTCAAAACTAACCTCCAATTGAAAGGTCGAGTTCTCCGTCGGGAAGTGGATTTGCAGGGAGGGCATGCACATAGTTGTCGTCTGCAGTTATAATGTCAAGAAATGGTTGGTGAGAAATAAAATTGCTGCCAGCAGCGAGTGTGGAACGCTCCGATGTCAAAAGAATACTTTTTTTATGGTGTGTCTCGAGCTGTAGAGGAACTTTGTAATAAAGTCGCTGATTGGAATCTGTTACTGCGGGCGACTGGATGTTGACCTGGGTATTCCAGAACTGGGTAAATTTGAGGAAGTCAATGTTCTTGTAATGCTCGTGAGGAGGATATATCTTTCCGCCTTTCCTAAACATCGGATTGTTGATAAGTTGCTTGAACATAATGTACTCCTTGTGAGTGTGAACTGGAACAACTGCAGAAAGGACTAGCTGCCGCATTTGGAGATATTGATAAAGGTTTGTTGGTTTGGTGCGAAGGCGGGTCATTGTATGGACAGGAATATCACGGTGGTGGGGTACACCGGTGATACGTGGACGGGGAAGGGTGGTTATGTTAAGGTTTTCGGCAAGGGATTTGGAGATCGGAAGTATTCCGACAGTTTCGGAAGTCGCAATGCGAGTAGAGAGCAGGCGGGGGAGCGGGAAAGATGGTTTTAACCCAGCAGCAACAGCCAACTCAACAATTTCATCCCGAGTCCAGAGGTCAAAGTGACCACGATACTTTGTGCCTGTGCGATTATGAAAGCCGACCTAATAGATCCTTGAGCAACCAAGTAAGAAAGAGAAAAACTCCTACCTTTGTATTCCGCCGTAGAATCCAGTTGATCAAGAGGCACTCAGCCAGTTCCGGAGATGCTCATAACGAGCCAAAGATTCGTCTGACAGCCATATGAAAGCCACCCTCAACAGAGTTAGTGCCGCGAACAGTGCGGTAAATGTTGAGCCCATCTTGGTCGTTCCCCATTAAATAGTAGAGAGGAATTCCAGGGGGATCCGACAGGTATCCCTTTCGAACAGTGTCAAGGAGGTTTTTGGCCATCTCCTTGGCATCATCTGAGAAGAAGGAGCCTCTGGTCTTCTTTGTTGTGCACCGTATGTCAGCATAGCCTGCAAACAATGCCTCCACCCTTTTTAAAAGGATGTTGCGAGCAGGGATATAGCGGCGGATTCGTCGATTGAGAGCTGCAGCCATTCCACGCCGTGCATAATCCCAACTAACACCATGCTTTTCCAAGACAGCACAGACTGCATCTTTGTCAGATTTATCACGGATGAATATTGCTTCACTGAAATCGTGAGCAAAAGCCTTGAATGCAGAGTGTTTCTTGGACAAGAGTCGGAGGAGCCTGTCCATGAAATGAAATGCATCATCTAGGACACGAGATGAAAAGGTCTCCGATTCTGCAGCTTGCTGGAGGATGGGCCAGGTCTGGTCAATGTGCTGTAGAAGTGTTTCTACCGGGGTGTTCTGTTCGGTGTTAAGCAATAGCAACTTGAGAAATTAGTTGTGTTGCATACCTCATCAAAGTCAATATCTGATACATTGAAGGCAAACTGACCAAAATTATCCACAAACTCGCCTCCCTCGAACTCAAAATCATTGTCACTGTCTGAGTCATTGTCCGCCACATAGATACCCATCCCCCCTGACCAATGCTCAAATTCGATTGTATCAGAATTTGAGCTCAGGTGCGAGGTAGAAAACTCTTCTACACTGTCCACAGTGATGGGTGCAGGAGTTCCAAGGCCAGGATCAGTGGTTCCGACCTGAGTGGGAGGAATTTCCCCACGTGAATGAAGCTGGGAGGTTGTGACAACAGCCATTCCCCCATGGGCCATGATCCACTCAAGTGTCTGCTTGTGTAATGAATGGATTGCTCCGGGGACAAGAACCTGAAGTCAAGTTTAATTATGTCAAATTGAGAGAAAAAGTAATGTACCTTAGAAATTCTGATCAGAGAGCGAGAAGAAGATACATTGACCCGCTTTGTATGGCCCTCATCATCCATAGCTGCATCAAGATATCCAATATGGTTGCATAGAATGGAGCCCTCAGCAACTGGCTTGCATGCTTGTACAAGTGTCACCAGCTGGCCATGAGTTCTCGCCTGAATTGGTTAGAGCGGAAGTCCGACTGAATCAAGACTGGAAAGAGAGATATAAATGTTACACAGACAGTCAAGTTCAGTGAACAAAAATTCTGAAGTCGGGAGGACCCAAGGGGAGGACTCGGAAGAGATTTGGGGAACAGTGAAACACTTCTGAAGAACAATACCAGCCAAATCGTGGAGTGAAACTGTGGAAGTGACCAGGAGACCTTTCAACTTCGCATATTTGCCCAGGTCAAGTAGTGGTGGATTGTTACCCGCCAAAGTCTTCTCAATCTCGGAGATACCAAATGCTTGAGAGATTGTTTGAAGGGTCTGCCGAATTTCATGGCCAACCTTTATAATGGACATGTTTGTCAAAATTGCGCGAAGGGATGGCAAGATATTGCTGGGTGAAGTCAGACCAGAAACCTATTTTTTAACGAGTCAGTGTGATACAGATAATTCAAATGTGACCGCACTTTGAAGCTATAACTTTTATTCCTAGTTCTGCACTGGATCACATGCAGATGGGGTGTTGCACCGGAGCGATGCTCTGCTTTGATAGCAAGTGCAATCAGGTAGAGCTGTGACTGAGAACTATGGTCCCAGAAATCCTGCAGGATCTCATGTGCAGCTGCCTCGATTTCCATTGAGTCAGAGATTGAAACAGTTGGAATGTCAAGGCTCATTTGGAAATGAGGATAATCTGTCCAATCGGTGACTGGGACAACATTCCTTGCCAATGCAGTGTTGATTGACTCATGAAAGGATCGTTCAACTGCTCTGGAGATGAGCTTGATTCACAAAGGAAAGCCACAATACACACCTTGAGGCGAATCTGTGTATAAAATTTGGGTTGGTGGGTTCTGTGAGTCTTGGAGTCCCTGCTGGATGCCTGCAAACATGTCTTTGACAAATTCAAGTGATTTTGTGAGGGTCAGCGAGTGGCCACGGACTTCTTCAAACTCATTGATAACAGTGTAAGCCGCAGTGAAGATTCGTTCCCCCTTGACACCACCCATATGTTTGAGGACCTAGTAAAAATAAATTAGTTGAACAATATAACAAATAATGGTTTGACCTACATCAAAGGTATGATCAGCCTTGGCCACTGTCAAAGGCTTTGTTGCAATGTCGCGCTCAATAAAAATTCAATGGGCAGAAATGACATCGGTGAAGAGTCCTTTGAGATATGGAATGGAGGGAGGCGAGCCAGCATATCCATTGGGATCATCAAATGCAGAGTATTGTTTGAGCCCAACCTGACCATAGAAATTGGCTGCCGCAGTGTACATCAATGGTGCAGGTCCCATTCGGGTTGAAAAAGTGTTGCGCATAAGTCGCATCATTAATTTTGAGATTGCGCCTCGGGCAGAGATGTATGCTGGGGATATTTAATTCAATGTTTGTGCAAAAGAGAAGGAGCTTACCCGGAAATGCAGCCTGTACATGGCGAGGAAGTTGTGCAAGGATATGGGGGTCTGTACCTTGCCAACTGGTGCCACATCCAGTGTCATTGACCCGTCTAACATCACATATGAATCGATTTGTGTACAGAAAAAAGTCATCCGGGATATCTCGGACACGGCGTGCAATTGGATCATCGTTATAACCTGAGAGAGGGGTTAAAACCACGAATGAAGTGACATATGTATGGGGATGGTTTACCATTTCGAGATAAAACCCGTCCACAGGTACACAGATATCGACTAGGAGAGCCAGGCAGTAGATATGGCAACCAGATACAAACTCTGCACAAATAGAGCTGTGTTGGATCTAGGCCAGTAATGACACTGTTGTGAAGTGCAAAGACAGGATGACGAGGTCTGTGGAAGAAATCGCCCCGCAGATAGCAAAGAGGTTGGCCATGACTGTCTATCTCCTGGTCAATTTCTTGCTTCATCAACACAAGTTGCTTATGAAGCTCAGACTTGTCAACAACCTCTGCAGCTTGAGTTTCTGCCACAAGCGCCTCAGAACTCGGCTCCATGGAATCCAATGCCTCGTTGACAAGACTTTCGTCGATGACTGTATTACCAGCAGCAATATCAGCATGCTCGTCATTGTTGGCAAGAAAATTAAGATCCGAGTTGAGTTGGGCCCAGTCATTTGGTAATATTCCTGTATTTGCTATTAGTGTACATCAGTAAAATGTTGAAAATGAAGCATCTGATTTTCGTACGATGAGCTGTTGCTGCCGGTGCATCATTCCGAGCATAAAATGCAGTTGTAGTTCCGGGATGAGAAGGTCCAGCAGAGCTTCCAGAACCCTGACTCTGAGCAGCAGCTGTTGGGGCATCAAAGAGTAGTGGTGCTGGTTGGTTGGTATTATATGGTCGAAAAAAAGCCGCCGGTGCAACATTAGGGTTGGGTCGATGACGTGAAGACCATCGCAGCGGCTGGCCGAGAACTCTTGATGGCTGGCTGATCTTGCATGCTTTATTCGGGTTGGGTGGCCTCCCCGCTCCCACTCTCTCTCCTCCGTGACCGTTGCCCTTTCCTTTTGTCTTCTTGATCTTCATGTGTGTGTAGAAGGTAGAGAAGCAGCGACGTGGATTGACAGGACGCGAGAAAACTGACACGGACAGACAGGACGTGAGAAAACTGACAAGATTAACCGTTCTTTAACGAAATCCTACGAAACCTGTGCGATTTCTCCATATGTTCGTCCTCTTTCTGGGATCTCTCTGCTCTTCCTCTTGCATTAACTCCATTTGTCCTCAACTTTTATTGACCGTTCTTTCAGGTTTGCTCGTTCGGCTGTGCTGTATCCCCATGTCACATTTCTCCTTTTGTTTTTCCTCAGCTCTTGCTCTTCAATTAACCCCTTCTGTCCACGACTCGCTCCGCTTCTCAACACGACCTTTTCATCAAACAGCTGACCCACACAGCTTTTTTCTTGACAGGAAACAGCGGATCGCAGTCACTGCTGCCCACGGCGCAGCATGATTCTAATCATGCTGCCGAGAGGCCACGTATCCCCCCCCCCCGCAGTTTCTTTATATATAAAAGCAGCGTAAATGGTAAACCGCCGCCCACTTCCCTCATCTTTGAATTATTGAATTTTGGTCTGATTTTGGAACAATTGACCTTCTCTACCGCTGGGGCTGGGGATACACGACTGGGGTTCAACTCAAAACTCTTACTTCAATGCTGGGTCATCTCCACACCGGTCGCGAGTGGTCATCGTCGAAATACGGGGTTCTTCTCTGTTCTTTTTCTCCGGCTGCACACAATCCTTTCATTGGGCTCGTCGCAAGTAACAATCTTCAAGGTTCTTCAAGATGTTGGCCTCAAGATTCTGCCCTCTCCGCCCTTCTGGACTCTTCGTCATCCACTGCGCTCGCTCCTCTCTGTTGCCTGCCCCGACACGTCACATTATGACGGCTGATGGCTTTCCATCTTGCCTGCAGTTCTTGCCGAAATCCTCTCTAACTCAATACCCCCAAACATTTGATACCTGTATTTTTTCATTCCAATTGGATACAACTTCCTTTTCCTATTCTCTGTCTTGAAGCCTAGCACCACACGGAGCTCGAATCAGTACTTTTATATACGGCAAGAGAAATTGTGGCTTTGTTGCTCTCACACTTCTGAATACCGGAGCGAAGCGTAGGTCCATCTTGTCCGAGAAATCATGATAACAGTCAAGATAAATGACAAATATTGACCGGAACAACAATATATCACAAGGATCAACTAGGATCACTCAAGTATGCCTTTTTGGGACATAGTTCTCCACACGAATGATTAATGAGCCTCTTTTTTAAGACTAGTTGAGCGTGCGACCGCCTCGAAACGCGCCAGGAATTTTGAATAGCAGACAAGGCCTCTAGCGCCCACTCCCCGGCGCTTGTTTCGCGGACACAAGAGTCTCCGGTTTTTTTCAAACTCCTATTGTCACCGAATAAGTACAGTGCACACGCCCACTGCTCGGGTCCAATCGAACGCCGCAATCTAATTACCAAATAGAATCATTCAGGCCAGCAAGCCTATATATGTGCGTCTGTCCTTGCGGTCTCTACGCGGGCCTACCCTCTTCGCTTCCGCTTTCACCACCATCGCAGGGATGCTCTTCTCCGGTGCCGGCGAGCTGTTCCAAAACATCTACATCTTCACCTGGGATGTGCTCCTTGCGCTAGTGAACGTCGTCACGCCGAATAAGAAGCTTGGGACGGTCGTCCCCCACGGACTCCCGGGCGCAGGGGGGAAGTGGCCGAAGTTTGTTGCGCCGAAGGAGGGCGACAGTAGGAGTTGTTGCCCCGCGTTGAACGCGCTGGCGAATCACGGTGAGTACGACTCAATGTCAACAATATCCCCGTTTCTTGGGATGGCGAGGCTAATCGCTATCACCCTCGTCGACAGGCATACTGCCACATGGTCAGTGGCCTTCCCTTCGTTCAAGACGTAAGATTACGAAAGCCAATGTCCGCTCAATTTCCCCTGTGACTGCATAGACGGGCCGGAATATTAAATTCACGGAGATAACGGACACGGTTCGGACGACGTTCAACTTTGCGGCCGTCGTTTTGTCGCTTTGTGCCGAGCTTCATGGCGCAAAAGCTGCACAAGAACTATAAAACGGTAATTATATTTTTGTTGGCAATGTATACAGCGGCACTAATTTTAAATCGCGCAGGATGCATGCGATTTAGCCGACATCAGCTTGCACAATGCAATTGAGCACGATGCGTCTTTGACCAGTGGGTTTCCTCTGGAATTTTCAAATGAAAATACTGACCTTGACGTCTTTCGCAGGACAAGATGCCAAATTCGATCCTGACCAAGGGAAGCCGTACCTCCCATTGATCAACGACCTTCTCGCGTCCGCCACGGGTAAAGACCGAGACGGGAATCTGATGCTCACCGCAGGCGATTTGTCACGCTATTCCAGTAAACGCCGCACAGAGGCCCGAGCCACCAACCCAGACTTTACGCTGGACACATTCCACAAGCTTTTCGGCAGCTCCAAGTAAGTGCTTACTTGATTGATTTGTTCTAGCGTTGGTGTTGAAAAGTTGACGTCGGATTACTTAGCTCCTCGACTCTGCTGACTATCTTTGGTGGGAAAGTCGCAGATCTCGAGCCGTTCTTGACTGAGGAACGGATCCCGGAGCGATGGGAGCCTCGGGTTCGTTCCAGGATGGGATTGACATTCCTCGCATTCAACCGCACGGTGCTCACGGTGGAGAAAGGGATCAAAGAGGGAACTGCGCCTATCACCGAGGAAACTGCGCTACTCTCATAGAACTCTATCGTCGTCATTGCCTTTTGTTATCTACATGCATTCAACTGTGGAGTCCCAGATACACCTTCTTTGTATTTAAGATTTGATTTGAAGACGCGTTTCAACAGACTATTTTGCTTTTTTGCGCACGGGAAGTCCAACATTGGCCGACTGTGATGGGGGAACAGCACTCTCGCTATTTCGACTCGCGTGGCCTGCAACGGCCGTCCTAGTGAAGGACGATCCCTGTTGTAGACTCGCGCAAGGTTGATTAGTGGCCCAGCCCTGTGTCGTTTCAGTGGGTGGTGGAACAACGACTGGCTGAGACACTGTTACAGGTGTAGACTGTCTCCCTCCTCTTGTCCGTGCTGGTTCCACTTCCGAATGAAGACGGCGGTGTTGGAATCGTGATTATTGGCTGCGGGAGTGAAATGGGAGAGGTGCAAGCGTCATGGCTCGCAAGTTCCTGGCGGTGTTTCTTCTCTTCCTCGTCCAGTTTGGAATACATCAGGAGAATCCCATTCCGATCAAACCTGCAACAATAACTGAAGGGAATTCGGTTCTATTATCGTTTATTGTGACGTCGACTTCAACATACCCAGTGGGAATATCGTCGGAATCTTGCGAACAGAACAGCCAAAAAAAAAGTTAAAATAAGGGTAGCTTTTACACAGTATATCACCCATACGCCCAGATAAAACTTTTAGACGGGCGGACATACAACGTAATTTTATACAGAAGGTGATCCCTTTTGCTCGCCCGGAACGCCAATCTTCTCCATGGAGTCATCGCGAGTGACTTTCTCGGCGATATCAACCTGCGCAACCTCAGCCTCGTCTCCATCAAATATCCTGGCAATCTCTTCCAGAGTCGGTCCTTTTGTTTCGACGTAAAAGATGTATATGAACACGAGTTCGAACTATCGGTTGTCACCACGTCAAGACAGAGATTGCTATAGATATCCCAATACTCACAGCAATCCAGCACTATTACAAGCGCAAGAATATCGAGCGAGATCCGTATAAAGATTCCAAAACTCACAGTATAAATCGTGTAGAGCTTCCAGTTGGGATTCAGGTGTTGGAAGCCGAGTGGGTTCACATATCTATGTGAGGAATGGTTAGTGAAAGTTCTGAATATTTGGAGAGTGTGGGGTAGTAAGACGGATTCCAAGCATCCCAAGATTCCACTACTAATGCGCAACATGGCTGGACGTACTGATTGATCACCAGTGCAACCTGAATCCAGAGATTCATAACCATCAATCCCTTCGCTCTTATCTTGAAAGGCATGATCTCGACGGTGTAGGCCACCAAAAGACCTAGCCAAGGCGTAACTGACACTGAATAGCCAGATAAACACGATGACTGCACGTCCAGCACCGGCATTTCCTGAATCTTGATAGACAGCAGAACAGACTGTCCAGCCAATGAAACAAATCGGCATCCCTGTTGGATCTAAGTCAGAAGTCAAGTTCGACGTTGAGCTTCAATGCTTACCGATGGTGGCTGCAAGGAACAGCGGTCGACGTCCCACTCTATCGCACAGCAGCGCAAATGTTACACTGACGATCAAGCTGAGGATCGACAGACCACCGTTGATTCCGAGCTGGGAGTTTGGACTAGTAATACCAACACTGTCGTAGACATTTGTGGCGTAATAACTGACGAGGCCGTTCCCACTCCACTGCGAGAAGAGCCCGAGACTGATGATGAGCAATAAGCGATATCTGTTCCCGCGAGTCTTCAAGGAATCGAAGTAGCTGCTCGTTTTCTTGTACTGAAACTCCAATCGAAGTGTTTCTTTCATTTCGGCGTACTCGAATTGAACTGTGGCATCGTTGGCATTTCCATTTGCGTGATATTTGGCCAGGATTCCGAGAGCTTCTTCTGGACGGTTCTTCGAGATGAGCCAACGAAGACTTTCGGGAATGAAGAAGATGAAGAGAAGCTGGATAGCCGATGGACCACCTTGAATGATCGTTGGGATTCTCCAAGATCAGGTACTCGGAATCCTCCTCGTGCCGAATGTCAGCCAGGTATTCACTGTGTCAGTCGAATATTCAGTGCTATCTACGGGTAGCGAGCTGGTTTCATACCGATTGAACCGAGATTCCAGAGGCAGTTATAAATGGCTGTAACACGACCTCTGTGTTGGGGATGACATAGCTCAGTGAGGAGAAGCGGGGCCGAGAGTTGTGCCATGCTGTTTCCAAAACCCATAAGAAAGCGAGCCCCCTTGAACACTAAATACCATGAGGGTCGAATTGAGAAGTCATACCGCGTTAAGGAAACTCACTTGCAAGATTCTGAGACGCCCCTTGGATGCCTGCAGCAATGATCATGAGAATACACCCCCCAATAATTGCGACCTTGCGACCGAAACGGTCTGCAATAAATGGTCTAGAAGTTGTTAATACAGTATGACATCCTGGGAATGGCCGTTCTCACACGATAGGCAAACTCGCGATACTGCCAATACTATACAACGCCGTCAAGAGCCCGAGATTGGAGCCTTGTGGATTATCGAAGTAGTCATTCCATTGAGGCAGAATGCAGATATTGTTCAACATAGATCTGCACGAAAGAGTTATTTGGTCGGGAAGGCCTGGCCGCCTATGTCCTGGAAGCGAGTGAACGTACTTAGAACACTTGGGACATTCAGGACGAAACCGCGCACCGGTGGTAATGTCATTAGACAGGTTGTGCAAAAGCCGCACAAGCCGCATGCGGCTTCATGCGGCTTTTTGGCATTGTGCAAAGCCGCGGGGAGGATTTCAATATCCCGAACCCATAAAACTACCGGAAATGACTCATACAAATATCATTTTGAATGTTCTGTCCATGCGGCTATCCAATCAGTTCCAGCGAATATAATGATTTGTCCTTGAGTTTCCGCGTTGATTCCACAGCACCTACAAACTGAATGACAAATGGAACAGCCATCCCATAGTCTAAAATACTTCCCTCCACTCAGCAGGTTCACTGAAAGTTCGACCCTTCCTAGATGAACTCGGAAAATCTCCGCGGCTTTGCACAATGCCCAAAAGCCATGTGCGGCTTGTGCACAACCTGTCTATTGAAGACACCGGGATTTGCGTAGATCAATGGGTTGAGGAACCCGAGTCCCGGCTTACCCACGGCAACCCGCTCATTGGTGAGCAGGGCGATGATGCTAGCGAAGATGGCTGCGCTGAATTCAGTGGCGGAGCCGCGTCTATGATTGTGCCGTCCGAAATATAGGAAACCTGGGCGATAGCAGATAAATCGGGCACTTAAAGTTTCATAAGGACAACGGAAGAAACGGATGAGGTTATAAACACACCAGCGCGACCAAACACATTAAATGCGGTGGCCTGAGCGTTATTGGTGGCCTAAAGATATGCGGAAACCGCCGCGTCCTGGTACCTTGGGCGTCCGAAAACAGTGGAGAAACCTCCCCCGCTGATAAAGGCTCCCGTTTCCTCGGGCTCGTCATTGTCGAAGAAGGTGCCTCCTACGGCGGTTACACTTCCGCAAAGGGAACTGCGCGGATTCGATTCAAAATCAACCGTCCCAGCATGCGAATACGTACGTTCCCATGGCGGGTGGGACCACGCTCTCAAGGCCAATCGATGTATCGGAGTTCGTATTCAGGATCGTTTGGGGCGGGTTTTCCAGCTTTAAAAGGAAGTTCGCCTGGTCCAACATCTCGATGAGGAGGTCGTTTGGCAGCGTCCCGGTCGAAATGTAAGTAACTGGGACCCCGGTTGCCAGCCCTACTGTGTATTGGGTGTCGGGATCCTGCATCCCCGTTTCAGTGCACGAAGCATTGAAGCTGAGAGTCAAACTCACACCCTCGTTCCCGGCGTTCTGTGGAAGCCGCCATCCAGAGTGATCAGGTCAAATGCCGTATTTGGGTTTATATCGGGGCGGTGCAGCTGCAGAAAAGTCTGACCGGACGTATTGGTTAATTATGAAGCGGATGGTACAACGATGAAATACAACTCACTTTCAAGTCCCGTTTGTTGGCGAAATCATTGTTGAAAACCAGATACTCCTAACACGTTTGCTGTCGGTTTGGCCGGAGTGGACGGGATTCCATACAGTTCCTGGAGACACGCGGGAGTCTAGCTCGAGTTGACTCGGCAATCTGCACTGATGGATACTGAGGTCGTAGGAGGCTTGGCATTGGTCGTTTGAGTCCTGTTGACGAACGAAGCGGCACGGGTCCCAGTCGCTGGGAATCTGCAACAAAGTCAGTGGCGTGGAATTTGAAAAATTGTCTCACGAACTTGACCGTGGGATGAACCCAATCGATGTGGCCCTGGAGGTCGCTGGGAATGGCGGAAGATAGAGTTCGAACAACGGTGGCATTGATTGTCTGATCCTGGAAGGTAGAGAAATCCGCCGCAAGCAGATCATTAGCTTGGGCGACAGTTATGTTGACGGAGATCCAATCGCCAGCTGGTGTTACAGGCACGGAGGTGAGATTGCTCCCTGAAAGCCAAGAGCTAACCCGGGAGAGTGTGTCTGCCGACGGAGCCACGAATTTGTTGATCTAAAGTGAATCAATCAATGAGGGTGATTCCCCGGGAGAGGACTAGGGTCTCATGAAGAGCAGGTATATCGTTAGATGAGAGCCCAAAATGCAAAGTCAGGACTTCTGAACCGGGCGTGGGCCCGATGGATGAGTAGCCAGGCGGCGGGCCATCTCGCTTTCCAACACAACAAACTCGGACGCGACACCAACAAGGAGTGGGAAGAGGGCTGCGACGATTGTCAGCATCGGAAAACCAGGAGGATGGTCATGATCAGCACAACAAAACGGATGAGATGTGCTCGCCCTTTAAAGGTGTTTTTCCGCCCACACGCTGGGGTAATATGGCCGGTCAGATGAAATTGAGCGAGGTCGTCATTCCTAAGATGTCCCTCTTCTGCTGCGGAATCGAACCAGTGTACGCCAAATGACAGTTCCGTCGGGTTCTTTTCCCAACGAGAGAAATTTGTGCTGCAAATTGTGCACATGTCCCCGCTTTCTTCTCATGCTCCCGATCACTGAATATGAGATCACTGAATATGAGATGTCTGGAAATCACGTTGGGCGCCCCGACGACTCGCATGGAAATGCTAGTCTGCAATCAACTGCGGAGAACAGTGAAGGTAAGCCCGGATTCAATTGAACCACGGAGAAGAGGGGCCGCCGTGGTGGAAGCAGCTAATTACCACGAGCTGGCCAATATTCCTGATCACAATGATCTGTGCTGCGCAACCGGAAAAACGTAAAAGCGTGCTGGTGAGAAACGACTTTCGTGGCGGGTGGTTCGCCAAGCGAAGTCAATTTGTGAACCTGTATCTCAATTCGTACAAATTTATGGACAACAAAGAGCAAGAACGTGGAAAATTGAACCCGCTGGAGGGCCTTTGGAAATCCCTTCAAATATTCGAGTATTCAAATCCATGCATATGATCTCGGTTGAAACATTTTTTACCTGGAATGAGCTTGTCATGGCGACTTTCCAGCCCTGTCTCCGCTTTCTTATGACCTGTGGCGGGATTCGAAGGCGAGCGACCTTTGGACGTCCTGTGGTGTACTCACACTGGGGGCTACAAATGGCCTACAGGGTAGCGCAAATCTTGTTCAATTTCGGGTAGGAGGGTGACCCGAACCCTGTCACCTGCACGGCCTTGAGAGATAAAAAAAACGATGAAGAGAATTCGCGCGTACCAGATCCCAACCTTCGGTCGCGTTGAAATCTGGTGTGTTACACCCCGGGTTGTTTCCTGATCGTTGATTCAGGTACATACACGAGCATTCAAAACCGGGAAATCGCTCCACGCACCGGTCTTCAGGGGATTGGCGTAGATCAGCGGATTGAGAAAGCCGAGCCCCGCTTTTCCCGCCGCGATCCGTTCATTGGTGAGAAGGGCGGTCATGTTCGCGAAGATGGCCGCGCTGAATTCGGGGGTGGCGAAAATGTCAAGGATGTCCTAGTCTTGAATCGAGGTGACCCTCCGGCACTTGAGGCCGCATCAGCGATATGCAGCAATATGGAATAGATTGCAAGGAATGCGCCGGATACGTACCGGCACGACCAGACACGTTGAATGAAGTGGTGTGAGTGTTATTGGTGGCCTTGAGATATGCAGAAACTGCCGTGTTCTGATATTTCGGACGCTCGAACAAGGTGGAGAAACCACCCACACTGAAGCTGGTGGCCGTCTCCTCGGTCTCGTCGCTGTCGAATTCGGTCCCTCCTACTGCGGTGACACTTGCACAGGGAATAAGCACGCACATGAAACATGCTGGTCAAGCAGACTCTTCCGACTTTCTTCGCCACATGCGCAGGATGTCGGGAGTCGAATGTCCAGCCAGACATTTCCACCTGAGTTAGAGCGCTGAAGGTACACGTGAATTCAATGAATCCACGGAGAGGACGACCGTCGTGGCCAGAAGACGTCCCGACCTTGTCAAGATTCTTATCCACTCATTCGTCGTGGTTACGAATTGAAGCAAATCAAGAACTCGGGCGAGAACATCCCTAGAATTTTGGTTGGCATATCCAAGATCAAGGAGCCTCCGGTACAGTGAGAGCTTGGTGGAAGCGGGAGGAGGGCTCAGAGCAGAGAAGATGCGGATCACTGATCGTCAACGGAACAATGATCGGAATAAAGAGATTGTGACATATGCTTTCTCACCACCACGTATGCACATTTTGCAAAGGCGAAGACGTTCACCCACTAGCTTGATAGCTCAAGTGACGACTCACTCCCAACCACGACTTCACCTCGCTGACTGCTTTATCATTATGGCTTCTGCGGCGGGCGCCGGGGGCCCAAGTCTCCGAGAGCTCACGCTGGTATGGAATCTGGATGGTCAGCGAAACGCAGAGTCTAATCCTAGTCCCTACAGTGACTGTCCGTTCGCTTTCTCGTCTATCGGGCTCCCCGCTGGTTTGGTGATCCGGGTCGGACTTGATTCAACCCGAAAGCGTTTGGCTAGGAATGGGACTGTTGGCTGGGATCGATTTCGTATCTAATGTTCGCCTGACTTGCACGTCCATGCCATTTTTTACTTCTATTCCACGGTTTGAACCGAGTTACGTCGATTCTTCTCCACAGCTTGCGCTTCAGCAACACTACAGAGCCCACGGGGACTCGGCCGAACGTGCTGAGCACCAGTTATGGATTCGACGAGAGCGACCTTTCTCGCTCGGTGGCAAAGTGAGTTCTTGCCACCCATTCTGACTTCGTACTAATCACGATACAGCACTCTCTGCAATGCATACGCGCAACTCGGCGCTCTGGGTAAGTTCTAACCTTTGTGCTCGTTCCCGGTCTTATTCTTGGCCCAGGCACCTCCATCTTGTTCTCCTCTGGTGACGGTAATTGAATCATCTCGCTCCTCATATAAAATATTAACTCAGCGCCTCAGGTGGAGTCAGTCGCAGTCAGTCGCAGAGTTGGTCAGTGTGATTTAATTTTACAGTTCTAGTCTAAACAACACCCCACGCAGCACAACTTTTATTCCCACCCTTCCCTCCGACTGCCCATTGTATGTCGGCATTGAACTTCTTCGATTGGCCAGATATTATTCACTCGCTATTCAGTATCACCTCTGTTGGTGCTACTGGTGGTATCACCGAGACTGCGGCGTCTTTCTCCTCGGGAGGTGTGTTCCTTGCGCATTCAACAGCTGTGACTCCATTCACTGTGAATCCTAGGATTTTCAAATTACTTTGCCATCCCGAGCTACCAGGTGTGTTGTACAATCGCTGTGGATGTTTATTTGCCTACATATTCGTTAGACCGCCGACGTTTCCAAGTACCTGGCGACTCTAGGCATGACAAACAGCGGGAGGTTCAACCGAACTGGGCGCGGTTTCCCGGACATAGCAGCGCAAGGCGAGAACTTTGAGATTGTTTGGGGTAAGTTCCGTCGCGCATCTTCGCGCTTGCGCAATGCTGACTTGAGCATAGATGCTCAGGTGATCCACATGCCCTGAAATTCCATTGAAAATTGAGGAGAACCCCGATAGATTGGCACTGTAGACGGGACGAGCTGCAGTACCCCGACGTTCGCGTCCATTGGTGCATACCTCCAACACGTTGTCCCGATCGCTTCCGACATGTCTTTCTAGTTGCCCTCCTGAACGACGGATTGGTTGCGGCCGGCAAGGCGCCGCTGGGATTCCTAAACCCCTTCTTGTACAGCGCTGCCGGCCGTGCGACGCTCAACGACATCAGAACGGGTAAGCCCATTTTCTTTAATTTGGGTACTGTTTAACATACAAAGGCAACAACCCGGGTTGTAACACCAAGTGCCTAAATTTGCTTCGACTGACAAATGGTTTGCTGAACTTCGCTAGTGGTTTCCCTGCTACGACCGGCTGGGACCCCGTGACAGGTCTCGGTACGCCCAACTTTGCTCTCCTCAAGGCGGCTGTTGGGCTGTAAGTGGGGAGCGGTTTTATGTTCATTGCTTTCTCATTATGAATCTTTGACTGGTTTTACGAGGGCGCGTGTGGCATTGAGAAATCCAATTTTTTTAACGATCTGAGGTCCAGGATTCTATTCTTGTCTATGACCGTGTGGTCAATGACGATGATGGCTTTCTTTCCTCAGGGTTTTCTGAAACATCGTTTGGACGCTGGCATGTGTTTCAGCGTTTCCATGAAACTTTTAGGGGGGATACGATCCTCAGCGCTCAAACTCTAACCACGCGATTCCGCTGCTCATGCACGGGGTATTCTTCTACCGCCAGGCACACCTGCCAGGCAGTTTCTGATAATAACTTGTATTCCTGGGACTGTCTGAGGTTCCAGATCTCCTTTGTCTTAATGGCGCCCTAACTGGGCCTCTTAAACGCGTTAAATCGAAAGTGCTCGATCACACCGAAGCTGTCCGGCCCGCTCACCCTGGCTTGAAACGCCGGTTTCGAAGGGAGGCGGTCGGCCGTGCAACTTACATCCGTCTGCGTCGTTTCCAGGTGCCCGGAGGGCTATATTATCCAGATACTTCCCGCTGAAATCAAGCTGAAATTAAGCAACGTGGTAACAACGAAACATTGTAACATCAATCGGACCCAATCCCGTCCATCAACGCCTCAATACCGGAGGGACATGTCCGACATAGGATAGGACTCATACTCGGTCGCAACATTTATTCGCTTCAAACTGCAACCGCGATGCATGACCAATCTTCCTTTGCCCAACCTCTGTCGATGTCATCTTCGCAGCTCAACACACGCTGCCAAGCTGTGCTATAATGTCTTAGTCCAATGTACGGTTGCCAACAAGTCCACGCTTTGATTTGTTTGGACCAACTTCCGATTTTCATTTCCCGACTTCTCGTCGTTCATACCACAACTATATACAATAGCCTGCTATGCCTGTATCATTGCATTCTAATAGAGCTAGGCCTTGGCCGCCACCCGAACGAGAGGTCGGCATTTGCTCGGCTTCTCCTTTTATTTCTATTTCTGTGGCTTGTTAACGAAACGTTCACACGATGGCTTAACTTCCTTTCAACGACCATGTCAAAGAGAAAAAAAGGCAAGGCCCGCCAAGTGGATAGTGAACCGCCTGCGCCCGAATCACCTGAAGGCTCGGATACGGATGAAGCCAGACCCGCAAAACGGAAGACGTCCAATGCTCGAAACCCGTCGGGCAGAAATCAATACGCCCCCGTCCGTAAGTTGATTGAGCTAGGTTTATTGACACTGAGTGGTTCATTGTGTTTCCAGCCCCCCTAGAGGAAATCGCCGACCGTTTGCGGGAGTATCATGCGAATAACCCGAGATTCAAGTACAAAGATTACATTGCTGCTTTCATGAGCGATCATGGCATTAGCATTGGGTTCGCCGAGTCTACCAGTCTGGAATTTCGTCTATCTAAGCAAATGACACGGACAGCCGGTCAAAATTAGCCGAGTACCTCACTAAGCTTGGACTGTCGACTACGTCCCGTGGCAATCATATGCCAGAGTCTGAGAAGACGCAAATAATTCTCGACGAGCTGGCCAAAGATCCGCATCAAACTCGGGGCCCACGCGTGGTGAAAGAGATCCTAGAGTTGGCCGGCAACAAAATTGGACGGTACTTACGTTCAGCAAATACTGATTCATATCGGCTCACTCTACCATTCACAGAGATGATGTTTCCGCGGTCATGCATGACTTCGAAGGAGACGGATTCCAGAAACGTCACCCGAAGAGAAGAAAGAAAATCATTCGCACCCCGCTTACATCAATAGGTCCCCATGAGGAGTGGTCGATGGACGGCCATGATAAACTCAACAGGGCGGGGTTCGGTACCTACGGAATACGCGACAAATGGGGTGGCAAGTTCCTCCATTATCGTGTTCTTCCATCAAATCGATATGCGGTCGTCGTTGGAGTTGTTTATCTTGAATGTGTCAAAAAGCATGGAGGTATAGTTCTACTATTTTCCCCAGTTAAAACTTGCGACCGAATCTGTTATCAAAGGGATCCCGGTACAAGGGTCTAGTGACCGTGGGTCTGAAGTGCGTGACGCACATGCATTCCAAACAACTCTCCGGTTGGTCACCATAATTTCCGAGGCAGTTTGGATCGACTGAATTTTTTTCCAGGCAGCACTTTGCACCGGACCTTCTTGACACTGTGATTCCTGCTTGGATGTTCCTTCCAAGCACGCGTAATATAACCGTTGAGTCTGGATGGCGGCCTCTGTTCTATACGTGGGGGGTCAATGTTCTTGAGTTTTTTGAATCTGGTCTGAACGACGGGTTCTTCGAGCCGGGCAACATTATTCACGAGTGAGATTGAACACTGCTCTTATTTTTTT
This sequence comes from Mycena olivaceomarginata, assembly GCA_029378375.1. NCBI lineage: Eukaryota > Fungi > Basidiomycota > Agaricomycetes > Agaricales > Mycenaceae > Mycena > Mycena olivaceomarginata. The sequence goes on along the minus strand of JARKIC010001366.1, from coordinate 79,806 downwards.
TGAAAGAATACTGACACTTTTCAGACAAACCTCAAACTGGATCTGGTTTCCGGCGATTCAGCGAAGTCTTGATCAATTTTGCGACGAACAGAACAACCATCGCATCCGCAAACAGAAAAACAAAATTCTTCCAAGTGGTGGAACACCCAACGAATTTTGTTCTAATCCGACTGCCTATGGTGGCAAGGATTGTTTGATTCCGGTTGACGAGGACGTTATAGATCAGCTCTTGGAAGAGGCGCGTGCGGAAGCACATGAGCACATGCGATATGTCGATGACGAGTTTGATGTTCTTGCTCAAGAGGCGTACATGGCTTTGGGAGAGCCGGAGATCACATTACAGAATGCTTGGACAGTTTTCCGTGCTATGGTAGATCAACTCGCACAAATGTAATGGATAGAATGACTCCGTTGGCGATGTCAACGGCTCCTCGTCCACCTGTGGCGCCTCCATCGCACGCCGCTTCGCAACCCGTACGCGATCGTCATCAAGTGGTGTCTTCCCCAGCGCCCGCAAGATATCATGCGCCATGAACCGCTTGTCGGCCTGCTTTGGTGTGCGGACCGCCGGTGTGTACCCGGTGTCCACAGGCTTTGGCTTTGGCATCGGAACTGGCGGGCTAGGAAAGGTCGCCACCGGCGCGTTCATCACCGTCATACCTGTGTATGACTTGTACGTACGAATTCTCCAGCGCCTTCGGCAGCAGGACTTGCAGCAGCTCGTTCAGGCCCCTCGGATTGACGAAGATGCGCGCCGCGCCCTGGAATCGGAGCTGCTGGAACGCCGCCTCGGGCGATATCCACACCTGCTCGTAGGTCTGCAGGTTGGGGCAGAAAAACCGCATTTCACCCGAGGGATACTTCTTGACTCGTATGTTCGCGTGGGGAATGTCCAGGTAGCTCTGCGGAGGAGATGCCCTTTGCCACATATCGATCAGGCCGAGGAAACGCGGGAAGTGTTCCGAATTCTGTGACACTGTCGCTGGAAGGTTGGGTGTTCGTGGGAACGATAACCGTATGAGAAGGAGCTGGGGGCGTTGCGCTCGAGGCGACGGGTTGCTGAGCTGGGGGCGCAACAATATTCGGAGTGGGATTCGGTTGCATCTTGGCGACAGGATTATGTGCAAACGGAGACATGCCATAGCTTGTCGCGGGGTCGGATGGCTACCCAGTAAACATTGATAGTAAAAAATAACCGCGAAACGCGTGCGTACCTTGTGTGCTGCATCTGTGGCCAATTCCTGAGATTTTTGAGGGTCTACTGGTCGTGAGCCTGACGCGGTTGGCTTCGGTGCCGGCGGTTGGCTCTGAGCCGGTCGAGAAGTTGACTGTGTCGGTTGCGTTGAATGCGCCAACGGCGCCGGTGGACGGTTCTGAGGTTGTGGAGCCTGCCACGCGGATGGCTGGCGCTGAGGCTGAGTAATGGTCGTGCTTGGCGCTACAGTCAAAGGCTGTTGATTGGCCTGAGGTCGTTGTACCTGCGGCGTAGACCTAATGGATGCCAATAAGACCATCGACAAGGCAAGAGAGGTCAACACCTGTACCAAATACGTTAGAAGACAGACATAATTTAAAACCAGGACATATAATCGACTCTCCAGTAGTGTGGATGTTCGGATGGAGAGTGGTAGAGGAGAAAGAGCATGACCGATATCGATCACGAGCGACCACCGGATCCGGAAACCAACTTCTACTTCCGCATAACGGACTCGTTGGTAAAAAAAATTGGGGGCTATTAAATAATTAGGTGACTGTTGCCCATAATAATTTGGCCCTTAAAACTATCTGAAACATTTCACCAATTTTTTACTAAAGCTCGAGGCTATTGGATTATCAAAGCAAGCAGTATTACGGCGGGACAGCAAAGTAGTACTAGTGAACGAAATGGAATACGTTGTTCCGTTGGTATACATTGAAACACCATAGGAACAGCTAGTCTAAAAAGTCGGAGGATAGTGAAGTCCACAAAAAAAAAACGAGGTGAGAAACTGTCTAGAAGGGAGCGAGCCCAAATCCGTTGCAGATGTCATTGCAAACGTGTCCATCCATGAATTGATCAATCGCTTCTGGACCCTCGTCGTACAGGCCAGAGCTGGATGAACGACTGTACTTGTTCAGTCGCGAGGAAAGAGAATGAAATACAAATCACACCTGTGCGTTATGGGAGCAAAGATGCTCAATGAGCCATTGACACTGGCGACTGAGGAGTATTGGTTAAATTTACTGAGTATCATTTACAGATGCCAACCTTTGAATTTTGTGAACAATAGCGCATTGTTATTCTGAACCAGCGAGTAGTGAGAGATCGCATTCAAGATATCGAGCTCCGGTTCCACGACTTTGTTGAAAGGAATGTCCGGTTTGGGTTGACAGACAAGGTGGCCAAGTACAGTGTTCTGTTCACGGACAGTCGCAATAAAAAGGTCCGGCGTGGAATACTCTGTCTCATTGTCAGTATGTATGACGCAAGGGCAATGGAAACAGACCTGAAAGCCCGAGAACATTAGTTCCGTACTTATCAATCAGCATCGCCAGCAACGCCTTGAGCTGATGTCCGCGGTTCAGTTCACCTCGAGCCGCCTCAAGTTCCAGCTCTGGGGAAAAGCGAAATTGGCTGGACTCGAGACGGCGAGCAAGGTAGTGGTCGTCCCCGCAGGAGAGCTGAAAACCAGGTATTATCAAATCAATAAATCAGCACAAAAGTCAAAAAGACTTGCCCGAAAGTGGGTGCCTAGAGACGGTGTGGATTTCGGCACGAGGTCTCGAAGACCTTGGAACTGTTCGGTGTTTGTAGGATGATCCAGCGAGGTGCTCAGGAACTCCTTGGTGAACGTGACGGGACTGGTGAAGCAGAGGGAGGGAGTAGGCTTGGCTGGAACTTCATAAGTTTCAGCAATAATGTTTGTTTGCTATCCCGAACCTTTCTTTCGCTGTGTGATGCTTCGGGTCGAGCACAGCTCAGTCTCGATGGGCTCAGATTTGACCGACATCGGAAAATCGGCCTCTTCTTCTTTGACCTTGAGCTTCTTGGCGCCACGGGATTTTTTGGCAGACTTGCGACGTTTTTTGGTTCCCAGTATTTCGTCGATGAGGTCGCCATCAGAATCCGAGTCATCCACAGGATCAATCTACTTTGGGAATCAGGACAGTCGGACACGCTCTAAGCCCGCACAACCGACCGTTAGTTCGATGGGAACAAGCATCGTTATTTCGGCGATGCAGTTTGCGATTGCAGATTTTTTGAAGAACTGGTTCTCTTGCCTCGTGAATGCGGACCAAAACTTCGCAACTGTCGAGTCCTCGGATCTGTACTTCGGTGGGATGTCCATCCCACCACTGAAGGTGAAGTGCACATCCTCCCTGAGGAGCGAATGAGCAATGTGAAGGGATGAGAAGTGATTGAGTTACCGGCGAAAAGTTTTGCCAGGGTAAATTTGTTCCCATCGCCCCCCCCGTTCTTGAACCATATCGACCATGGTGCGGAGAACATACTCCATTTTCTACATAGAAGATAAGTCAGCGAGTGAATACGAGAGATTCGGTCACGTACATCCTCGAACTCAAACCCGCGCGATTGAGCCGGCACACAGGTGCCCACCTTCTGACCCGCGGGTTTCTGAAGGTTAACGGTAACCTTGAACAGGAGTTGGGTGGACTTGGACATGTCAATACGCTTCTTAGCCGTCTCACGCAACTTCAAGAAGTTCCGAGTCGCACTTGGCACCTCGTCCGATTCATCCTTGACTTTGCGAGTCAGACGAATGCTGGATGAGGCTTTCTTATTCTGTGCCAACTTCGACTTCAGTATGTCCATTTGCTGCTGCTGCACCTCCTGGATGTCCGAGTCTGAGCCGTTGTTGAGATCATCGGAGTCGTCGACGACCTCGATCACAGCACTGGACGAGGTAGACATGGCCTTCTGTTCCATGGCCTTCTGTTCCATTTTTCCGACGTTCTCTTTGTCCTTGCTAGATTTGTGCGCTGGATAGAGTTGGCGTGATTAACACGTCCAGCTGGTAGTACAATAGACCGCTCACATTTGGTGTCTCGCTGTTCGCACCTCACACACTGGGTGCGTCCGTCAGGGAGGTACTTGTATACGAGACCACAGTCAAGACACTGCTTCAGTTTCTGAAGGCAGTTAGTGAAGAGTGGCTCATGGTATTGGATGTACGTGCCTCGACTGCCGCCATTTCTGTTGCATTGCCACCGCATTTGTCCAGTTTTTCGCACTTGAAGCAATTTTCGCGAGGGGGCTCAAGGTACTTGAATTCCAGCCCACAGCCGGTACACAAAACTCCGGCAGGAGGCGCCATGGCTTGGAATACGAAGGGAGAATGTGATGCAACGAAATGGTACTGAAGAAATACCTCAAAGATGAGTCGGAGTCAAGTTGTGTCACACGGCAGCGTTTCAAGGGACTGTCCTGGCGTCAGGGTAAGCGAAACAAAGAGATATTTTTATATTGAGAAATGGCAAAGACATTTAAGGAAACTACCAGCTAGGGTTGGATTGTGATGTGAAACTGGTGGGCCGGAATTTCATTGATTGCACGAATTGTGGTAGAGGCGGGGAAGCAGAGTCTAAGCCTGAGGATTCTAAACGGAAGCACCCTAGGGATTAACCTGGGTAGCTTGCTAGTTTTCGTCGTGTTAGGCATTGGTGGTGAAAGAGCACTGCAAGAAGTATAAGAGAGTATGAGTCAGATGACTGCGACGCGGCGGCCAGCCCGAAGTCGGCTGTTTGAGACAGCTGAGGCTTAGTAGAGGGACGACAAGGTAGGATGTGAGTTATATACACGGCCCAAGACACGAGGGTATGAATAATGAGAAGCCGGGAAACGAAAATCGGAAGTTGGTCCAAACAAATCAAAGCGTGGACTTGTTGGCAACCGTACCAATGTCTCATCGCCCTCTGATGGATCTCAACCATCACGTCACACTCGAGGCACATCGGACTCATAGAGAATGATCGTCTTCTGATCATTCAAGACGATAAATCAATTTCAAAACACTTCCGTTTATTCCCTCATATCGACTCCCTCACACCGTCGCCATGCCAGAAGTTACTCTGAAGACGCCGACTGGCCGTGTGGAATTCAGCTACGTTATCTCGACCCCGACACAAGCCTCTGCACCGAGTATCGACCCGGCTCTTCCAACGGTGCTCTTCCTACACCCCGTATATGTAGGCAAGATCATCTACCACCGTAAAGCCGTTTCTCTTGCTTTGGCTGGGCTTCATACTCATAATCCACAGTGCAGTTCGCAGACCGGGAATTACGCCGGTTCAATCTCGTCGCACTGGATTTGAGATGTCACGCGCAAACGATTGGGAAAGCGGGAAAGGCTTATGGACGCGAGGTAGCAGCGCGAGATGTGGCCCTATTCATGGTGAGTCGGCTTCACCGAATATTCACGGCAGCTTCGCTGAAAATCCCTCCCCCAGTCGACCCTTCAGATCCCACGATATCATTTATTCGGAATGTCAATGGGAGGCTGTATTGCGCTGCAGACAGCGATCCTATTCCCCTCATCCGTACTTTCAATCTTCGTCGTATCGTCTCTGCCCCTGACCGAGGTGCGCAACAATTCTTGATTCATTCCTTCTTCGTGTCTTGACTTGCCATTTTCCAGCCCCCGGACGTCGGGGAGGGCCGCCAAGAAATATACGACTATTGGTCGGAAGGAGTAATGAGCGGGGAGACGATTGAGGGCCCGTCCATGATGAAAGATGCGATCACCGGCTGTCTTCAACTGTCCGTCAATGGTGCTCCGACAGAGACATTCAATGCGTGCGTTCCGGCGACTTCACCAACGAGACGCTCCTTCTAATCCGTTGTCAGTATTCTGGCTGCCTCTATGCCATCTATGGCCTCGCAATGGGGAGAAGATTCGCTGGACGACTTTCGCACTATCAGCGTCGACTTCTTCACCCTCCGCAAGGCGTATACCGTCGACGCGATGCGGAAAATCGCATGCCCAATCTGCTTGGTGCACTGCGGCGCCGATATTGCGTACGACATATCGACGACCAACCAAGTCGCCGATCATTTGCGTAGTGCGGGTGTTACGGTTCAAGTGGCGGAGATCGCTGACGCGGCCCACTTCGGAGCGACTACACACCCAAAAGAGTACGTGCCTATTCCTTCCCTATTCCTTCCCCCGCGTCGGCTTGTTTTTGAGTGTCGCAATTCAGGGTCAATGCTTTATTCCAGAAGTTCATATTATCGCTTTGCTCGAATCCACCACCGATCCCCGACCACGTCGAGTCTCCCTTCAAGAATCAGTTGATAGCGGCTGGTTATGATTCGGACAGTGACGAGGAGGACTTTTTCTAGACTCTTTGTTCTTCCCTTTTAATGGGCACCCGTATTTTGATATGTTTGCGATTCGAATGGGTACGCGACAGGTACGCAAGCCATCACGTGGTCGTCGGTCGCATTTTCAACCATTTCTTTCTCTTCTGAGACTCTGAGCTCAAGACAAGTAGACAGCTCTATTGAGCGGTCTCTGTGTTACTCTAAAGCAATAGGGCGATTATCCGGAACAGCGGAAAAAGCTTCGTCCTTCCTAAGGGGGGTTCGATCTCCGAGTCACTGCGGTTCATTGCACACGAAATTCGGCTCAAAGTAATTGCGGTGCGCGCAGCAGTTGGCGGCGGCCGGCGTGGCGTCCCCTCAATAGAACGATCATCGACGTCACCGTTCAGTTCAGAGGCTTGGTGACCTAGGGTGAGGAAGTCGCCATACTACTGCGTGGCAAAAACCATCAACGATCTTGTCCAATTCTAGGACTGCGAGTCGAAACCGTATTTGACGGTTTGACGGCACCCTACCGTACCGTCCCGTCCCGTAGCCCTCTGAGGCTCCCCCTCGACGGGACGGCATAACCCGTACCGTACACCGCAATAGCCGTCCAAAATACAGCCGTATACGGAGCTCAACCCGTCTATACGGCCATCACAAAATTGATCACAACCACTGCAAAATGGAGTTGGAATCAATTGAAATTAAATGGGAAATCGGTGATAAATACAATGTCAATGATACGCGCCGATTTGGCATGAAAACGGTCGGCATTCCGGCAAGATTGATCCCCTCAGTGATCGCATCGAGGTTCAATTCGTTTGGAAGGTTTGAGATGTCGATTTTGTGCCCTCTGGTCACCCACTTACATTGAGGGCTTCAAGAGTGTTTGAAAGACTTATTGTCGTCTGTAAATGTTCCTTTCACTCGGCTTGGAGCCTTTGCTCGAAGTTTGACTCGTTTTTTGCATATAATAGAACATGTATGACAGTGAAGTGGTAATCCTCACTGCTACCCCCCGGCCTCGAGATTTATTCAATGTTTCTCCTCCCGTATTGCCGTTACGGCCGTTTTGGACCCGTACCGTACCGTCAGGGTGTTAAGTTCCAGCTGTACGGTACGGCTACGGCACGGCTTGTGCCGTATTCGCCCGTCAAAACAACGGCCGTCTCCGTATACGGTAGTCTGCAGGCCTATCCAATTCCGATGGTACAGTTTATGATTTGTATTTCTTCCCTTGTCCCCGAAGACCCCACCCGCATTTGTTTCAAACTCATATAGATCGACTCAGACGAGCAAGTTAAGTAGTCGCCCTCTTTATAAAATTACGTGTGTCTGTCTGTCCGAAGCCTTTAAACTCCGCCAACTCCGCACTTGGATGAACTTGCCGAGGTCCGTGCCGAGCAACTAAAATTCAATTGCTTCTCAGCGCTGCCACTTAACCCTAGTCGAAGTGGTGGGGTGCGAAGCACCCCACTACGCTCTTGCTCATTTTAAATTCAAACCTCTGGTCGGCATTTCCCGAGCATCACAGCCCTCGCCAAATACCATGACACCGCTTTCCACTTCCTTCCTGCTCTCATCATCCCAGTGTGGATTTCTGCAATCGATGCCAGGCCGACGATGTCTCTCAAACGAATGTCCTGATTAATTCATACGAGGCGTAACTTGGACGTAACGGACGATGTGCCCACAATGGCGGTTTGCTTCCAATTTACTCTTCTGCCACTGGATCGGAAAGGCGAAGAAACGCTTGATTCGCAGTGCACTTGAGTGCCTGCTCTGGTGCGAAATCAATGACATACTATTCCCGCGGCTGGCGAATCAATCTTCTTTGATACTTATCTGCGGGAGTTTCTGATGGAATTGCGAAATGAATAGCTAACCGGAAGCAACTAGCCGATGAGCGGAACTTGGGATACTATGGAGGAAATCGCGGTGAGTCCTTCAATGTTCCTATAGGCAGCAGTAGTTTCACAAATTGCGAATTTATTCAAACTAATCGGATTCCTCGTCAGATTTGTGCGGACTGCGAGCCAGAGTCCATGGAAGCTTCTTCGCTCCCCGGCGGTGTTCGCTGGCGAAGGGTTAATTTGATCGATCCATCCAACTTGCCCAAAGTTGAACGCCGCGCATCGCTCGAATACCGCCGCTTGGGTTCACCGTGGGAACCAGTTGCGACTTTTCCTCCTTCTATCACGCCAGGTAGATACGCTCGATGTCTCCACTAACTCCCGCCAGTACTGCGTCGGAGGCGCGCACTGTACCAGCGCTCAGCGAACGCACGCCGTTGCTTGCCTCGAACGAGTCGAGTTCCGATTTATCTTGCTGTGATGTGGATGAGACGTCCCTCGACGACGCAGGACACACCTACAGTCACGGCAAAAATGTAGTCCCCAACCAAATAAGGAAATTCCCATCAATCCTGCTCCTTTTGCCTGCTTTTCAGCTCAGATAGGTGGTATTCAGCTTGGAAAATGTATTTTAAATGTTATAAGTATAGGTATCCTGTTTTTAATAATATTGCTCCCCCAAAAGAAAGCCGGTTTACAGTGAATTCAATGAGTGGAAATGACCAGGCTCCAGAGGAAATCCGTTGTTCAGATTTTGTTCATATCTCTTCCGGACAGAGTACTGACTACTAAGAATCATTTAGACTATTTTTTCAATTACATATCCAGTGTCTGAGCCGAAAAGCAGGCAAAAGGAGCAGGATTGATGGGAATTTCCTTATTTGGTTGGGGACTACATTTTTGCCGTGACTGTATGTGGCGACTCGTACATCCTCGTACATGTCGTTCACGCCGCGGGGGTTGGACTTGGATCGACCTATAGACTCTTCGCAAAACTCCCGAGGCGCATCTCTGGTGTTGGAAAACTGCGGTACCGTAGCGCGCGATCACCTCGCGTCTGAACGCACATTTCTTGCGTACCTACGGACAAGTTTGACAATAGCTTCTGCTGGAGTGGGTAGGTGCTTCATACCTCATCTGAATTGACATATATCCTGACTTGTATCCGCCCAGCTCTCGCGCAACTCCTTTCGATTTCCGATCGGATAGAGAATCCACATTCCGTACCGCTGAGACATTGGGCCCGCCCGTTGGCGGGATGTATGATCGTCCTGGCATTATATGTTCTAGGTGTCGGTGAGGATTCATTATGCTTCCGGCAATGTGGTGTAACAAATACAACCTCGAATAGGCGTGTCGCGGTACTTCTCCATCCAGCGCGGACTGGTGAATGGCCAGTTTTCGGCCACGCGAATACATGCTGGCGTTATTGCTCTCTTCTCAGGCGTGGTTATCACGGGGCTTTTCGGTCTCCTCATCGAAAGGCCAACCAGCTTTCGATAACTCCCGGTTCAACTTCTCTCCCCATGTCCCGACAATACATCCCCTCTTCTTCTACCTGCCGCTGCTCCACATTGAGGAAGATCCAATCTCCTTCGACGCTTCTTCGTGATTTGAAGTGGCATAACCCAATGGCCGAAAGGATTTACTATCGTTGTGCGCTAGCGATTGGCTAGCGATACTTATCGAATCGAAAGAAGGAACTTTTGAGTGTTTTCTTGAACGAATGAAATTCTCCGATGTTTCTACCGACCCTTGGGTCCACTCAACATGTTGAGTTATCAACGCGGTGTACACCGCGTTGATAATCAAAATGTACGTCGACTATCCATTGGAGCCCAGAGGCAAAAAGGCCCGGGATGATTTTTTCTGTCAATCGGACAGTCCTTTCGACCCTTTAAGTCTTGGTATGTTTGGGAGTAATGTTGAATCTCGGTCAGGATAAACTCTACGATTGTTCCAACTGCACCACTACCCTCACATGACATCCAACACTCTAAGGAGCAAATGACGCCAGGCCCTGTGGTTCCACCGTTCGTTGATTTATAACCTGGTTCCTGGTTCAAAAACCTTACAGTATCCGGCCGCAAATCGCTCAACATCTGCAAAGGGTCGATTTGGCGGTTCTCCAAATATTCAGATTTCCGAGTGGCAACAAAGTTCATCAATGCTTCACTGCGCTAGAACAGCGACCGCAAGCGACGTCCCATTTGAGTCGGGAGGGCAGAACTTCTTGCATTATTACCCCTCTCAACCTTGGAGTCCCGGCGTGCTAACGTGCGTCGAACAATATGGACTTACTTTAGTTACTTGAATCAAGCTAAACTCTGATATTTGACACCATCGGTTCGGTTACAATTGTGGTACATAAAGACAATATGTGCTTCTTCAAGACAGCGCAGGCGTATCAACAAAAAGTGTCGTCAGCATCCCAGCAGGGTACCGCTCGCCCCGCGACGCATCCGCTTGAGAGGCGACGTTGCGCACGTCCTTCACGTCCTCAGCCGACAGCTTCAGCTTGCTCGCTGCGATGTTTTCTTCGAGGTACTGTTGGGAAAGATGATTATCTGATGCTCAGGTCCAAAGACACCACGAATACCTTGATCTTCTTCGTGCCGGGGATGGGAATGATATCCTCACCTTGCGCGAGCAACCACGCAAGTGCCACTTGGCCGGCGGTCGCACCGCCACATTTAGCGCCGATGGACTTCAGGCCGTCAGCGAGCTTGAGGATGTTGGGGAAGTTCTGAGCGCTGTAGCTGTGTGGACATCATCTAGTGAGTCCAGAGAGACAATGAAAGCGGGGAGATGAAACGTACCGAGGGATGCCCTTGCGGAAATCGCTGTCTTCAAAGTCATCCGGTGATTTCTGACCTAGGGGTAGAGTCAGAATGATACACCGTTCTGGAGGTAACACCGGGGGCAAAAGCCGATGCATCTGGATTCCAGGGGCCTCTGAGGCATGTGGTCCGAAGGCTACAATGTAGAATACACAAGGCCTACAAAGGTCCTTAGGTCAACAAAGGACAGACAAAGGAGGGACAAAGGACAGGCAAGATTTGCTGGGTGGTGAAAATCCTGCCTGCCCTTTGTCTCACCTTTGTTAATTCTTTGTCCACCCAAGGACCTTTATCGGTCTTTTGTCCACCAGTTCACAACCTGCGGAGAACATGCCCCAGAGGCACCTGGAATCCAGGTGCATTGGGGTTTGCCCCCAGTGTAAGATGCACATATTGTCCAGTGAGCAACCCACGTTCCAGGGAAGAATATGCGATGACCTGGATGCCGAGCTCGCGTGCAGTGACCAAGAGCCCAATCTTGGGGTCCTCGATGTCGAGAGTGAAAGGCGAGTATTCGACTTGCAGAGCCGCGATCGGGTGAATGGCGTGTGCGCGGCGGAGAGTCGCAGCAGACACTTCCGAGAGTCCGATGTGCCTGATTTTTCCAGCCCTGGATAGAGCTTGGTCAGCTGGAACCAATAGTTGGGGTGTTGGCTTTACTTGACAAACTCAGCCAAGGTGGCAACTGTGTGCTGTTGAAGTGTTAACGAACCAGTTTCGAAAGACAACTTTAGTTGTACCTCAATGGGAACTTTAACATCAGCTCGCTATCGGGTGTTATGTTAAGACGAAGGAGAAAGGAATACAATCATGTACGTGAAGATAATACAAGTCAATGTAATCGACACCGAGTTTCTTCAAAGGTGATTCGGCAGCCTTCTTAGAATCTTCCCGTATGCGGGGCTCCCATCGATATCATTCGACGGTGTGCACCCAAACTTGGAGGCGAGGAATATATCACCGCGTTTCCCCATGCGCTTGAACCTGAATTCAGAGCTGTTCGTTAACCAGCAATCTCTCAAGTATGAAGGCAGATAAGCATGCCATTTTCCAAGCAGCTCTTCCGAGTCACTGTAGATGTCAGCGGGGTCCCAGAATGTGTCACCCGCAGCATGCGCGGCATCAAGAACCTACAAATAAATTCAGCATCGACCAGAGAATGGCGAGAGCGGTACACGGGCCTTGAAACACTCTTCATCAGATTCAACCGCGCCGTAGTACAAGGAAATCCCCATGGCGCCGAAGCCGATGGCAGGGAACGTCGAGTTGACGATTTTGCGAGTGATAGTAGAAGTAGGCATGTTAGATGTGTGCGAAGTGGAGGATGAATATTGAGAATGCAGAGGAGGGCTTTTATATAGTTGTGCCTGTGACCTCATTTCCGCGATGACGACTTGCGGATGCCAACTGCCGACGAGCACCCCGCCACCGCACACAAGAAGCCGACAGAAGCGCGGGGATTTTCAGCGCGGGACGCCCGTCTGTAAGCGCATGACTGAATCGGGCGGAAAGGGGGACTCGAGTGGGAACTGAGGAAGGAGATATTTTCGGAATCGCCAATTCATATGTGCATAGCGCCAGCATACTGCAACGGTGAGCAGGAAGATCAACTAGAGCACGTCGACGTCGGATGGCTAGGTCTGCAAACAAAGAATCTGTCGTCTATATTCAATGCCAGTACATACATTATTTTGTTCTTCTTTGGCTTTACATCTAGGACGCCCATGGGTGCACCAGGCTACTTCCGCGTCATCTGTGGAGTCTGTACAATGGAGCCGCACCGCGCAGAAACAGGTAAAAGCCCGAGGCGCACACAGTTATTTCATTTTCGCGAGCAACGAGCGCCCCGTCATCCCTGCGCCAAGATTCGTCACAATTTGCGAATATCCGTGCCACGTTCACCCCGCGTGTCACGACTGGATGCCACACATTGAGCACCTCCGCACCTCTGCATCTCCCGCGGGCCGATGCTCCCTGTCCCGGGCAGACACCAGCACGTCCGCACGCTTGTAGTAGTAGAAACAGTGCGCCCGTCGGCCGGGTTTAACCTCCAGGTGCGCCGTCTAATGTACAGAGGCGGTGGCAGCGATACACACCGCCGCCCGCCGTCGCCTGCCCCTTGCCTTCCTCACCCGCGCATCCGCGTCCCCCTCCATGTAGTCCGCGTCGCCCGCACGACGACAGCTGGTGCCCCTCCATGCCCCCGCTCCCCGCCGTCATTCACGCCGTCATCACACTCTCCCCTCTCCGGTGCCACACCAGCAGCACCGTTGACGTCGCCTTAATTCACAGATGACCCCTTTTCCGCGTCCTTATCGGGATCGGAAACGCCTCACCACTTCCCGTGCAGCACCCAGATCGCACTCCTACCATGCGCCGCCGGAAACACGGGCTTCCAAATGGCCGCACGACCACTCCGGGCACCCGCGCCTCCACCCACGCACACTCCACCTGCGCCGCCTGTTCTCCGCTCGCCCCACGCTCAACACTTTTCTCCCTTCTCCGCACTCCCTACTTCCCCGCTTCCCACCTCACACGACCGAACATAATCATCGTCTCGGCGCTGCCTCCATCGCTCTCCTAGACAGCGCACTCCCGGCTGACGGTTATGCTCTACCTTCCTTCGTTGCTCCCCGCCGCAACACCTCACCTACGCGCTCCCCCACGTTTCCCACACCACGCTCCGCACTCTTCCCCATAGCCAGCGAGCGCTCATACTCATGGCCCGCAGCACAGTCACAGACCTGCCACCTCGCCAGTCGCGCCCCGCGCATACATCCCGAACACCGCACCCCCGCGGTAGACTCCCTGCACCCATCGTCATCGGCGGCGCGTGCTCGCATACTGTCCGGACCCCGACATTCCAGTTGTCTCCAATCGAGAAAAATGAGCAATCCCAAAAGGAAACCTCCGCCTACTTGCCATAACCGGCAAAACGAATTGCACACCACAAACTTGTGTTTCTGGTCCCCTAGGGCGACATCGCTGTTCTTGTCGTCCGGATGATGGCTGCAAGGAGACATCTGGGACGGACCTCACAGGTAGCTACCTAGAAGGGAAGCTATGTCAGCGAACGGAAATGAGTCGGATCGGGACTGGAGCTGAAAACTAGGAAGAAAAGGAGAGGAGGGCAGAGGGCAGACGGGGACGGGAATGGGATGAAAATGGGAAGAGGGGAAATGGGGAGGTGTACCGATGGGTAGCGAGGGGAAAAAAGGAAAGGAGGGCGAAAGGAGGGGGGCACGACAGAAAGAGAACGTTGGGAGATAAAACGCAAGGAACAGGGCGAAGGTAGTAGAGCGGAATGATGAGTAGTCGTAGAAGGGAAGGAACAACGGACAACGCAAAGTAAATGGGGGGAAATCGCACCCACCAGCAACACCGGCCTCGACCTCTGCTCTTCTCTAATCACTCGGCCAGGACATTGCGCATGTATGACGGAGGGAGACATGACGGAGGGAGACACGAGGAGCGTGTGCTGTGAGGGTGTTAGCACCGGCCAATAACATTAAAGATGAAAATAAATAGAGAAAGATAAGCAGGAATAACGGCAGGCGGTGGCGCACCCCCGGTGCTCGATCGACCGACTATACCGTGCAGCACTGGGCGGCGCCGACCCTTCCCTGCTTCTTGTCGCTGCGCAAGGCGTTCCTTGTCCTCGGGAGCCTCCAGTATCAGCGCGCTCACCGCTCGCGCGACCCTCCACACGACTCTCGCCTTTGGTCCACGCCATAACCCTCAACAGTCCACAGTCCACAATCGATGCATCTCACCGCCTCCTCCTACTCCGCCTCCGCCTCCTCCGCCTCCTTGTCCTTGGCCGACCAGGTCATGCCACACAAGCCTCAGCATTGCGTTGTGCATACGACTCTCCGGCGCCCGCCCCACTCTTCGCCCGTGCTCGACCGACGATGCCATGCCACCTTCGCTTCCGCACACGAGCACCCTGGAGCCCGAGGACCGATCGGAACCCGGACCGCGCACACAACCGCACCCGCACCCGCACCCGTACTCTGAAGACGAAAGCAGGATACATACATGCTCATAGGCGGATACCCGGGCAGTACTTCCACTTTTCTGGTCCGAGGCGACGGCCTGGAAGGGAGGTGATGTCAGCGTCAGATGAGAATGGGAGAGAGTGGGAGAGTGGCAAGGGAGGGAAGAGAGGCATGCGGGAGCGCTTGAGGTGGGAGTGGGGAGTACCAGAGGGGAGAGGGGGTGGAAGGAGGGAGCAGGAGCGATAGGGGAGGTGTGTGTGGAGAAGGAGGTTGGGGAAGAATGAAGGGACGGGAGTAGAGGAAGCGGGATCAGAATGGGGACCGGGCGAAGGAGGGGAGAAAGACAAAGGGACTATGAAGAGAGAAGATGGGGAGGGGAGAAAAAGGGGGTAGTGCAAGTAGCGAGCGTACATTAGACACCAAAATTATAGACGCTCTTGCTGTCTCGACGGTGCCGGTAAAGAGGTGGGCGAGGTGACGTGGGCGTAGTTTTCGAGTCTGTCGGGCAGGGATGTGTCAGTATCGATAGACAGGACGAAAGGAGAGGAAGAATGACAATGGGAGCGGGAGAGGGTGCACGCAGACGTTCATCGATGACATCCCGGCATAAAACGCGGGCAGGGTAGGGGAAGAGCAAACGAACTCGTCGCCTCCTTGCGCCCTCCCCTCCGGACACGGCTGGGCTGTACGCAGGGGCCATCAAGTTTCTCGGAACGGCACCTCACGCCCAGATAAGGATCAGCGCGCCAGCCTCTCGGGGGCGTACTGATCGCGCTCCGCAGACGTCCGCCCCCGACGCTGCCTCCATCGCTCCCACCGGTCCAGCACCGACGGCGCACTCCCCGCTTGCGCCCATGATATGTCTCCCCGCCCGTGATACACCCTGCCGTATTCTCACACCACCACGTACGCGCTCCCTCTCGCACATCCCACGGCGCTCATACTCGCGCCCCGCAATCGTGCATTCGCCATCGCGCACTAACCCCCCCACTCGCCGAACTCGCTGAGCCCCGCCCGTACAGCACGAACACTACACCCACACCCCGCACCCCAACCCCTCCGAATCCGTAGTCTCAATTTGTTTCCCCGAGACGCCGATTCAGCGCCCTAACGCCAAAAACCCCGGGTGCTCGCAATCATCGCTCCGCACGCCGCACGCGCGTCTGCGCTCCCTCTCCCTTCCCCATCGCCGAGATCGGATCGAATAGGAAGAACAGAATCGTTCTCCCAAGATCCCCAATCCAAAAAAGGAAACCTCCGCCTCCTTACCATATCCGGCCGCGACAGAAGCGTATTTCCCCTCCCGTCTTTCTCGTCGTCCCTGGCGATGTCGATGAGGGGGCGAGGCCCTGCGCGGAGTTTTGGACTGGGGAGAGGCTACCTGGAAGGGAAGTCAGGGTCTGCAAGAAAAGAGGGCAGAAGAAAGACGGAGGCGGAATGAGTGGAGGGAGAGGAGAGAGGGAAGGAGGATGATGAGTGGAGGGAGCAGGAGTGGACAGTGGAGGGGATGAAGACAGAGAGAGGAGAGGATACGAATGGCGAGGATCGAGGCAGGGAGGGAAGAGTATGTAATGAAAAGGATCAATGAGAGCGAGAGGGGAAAAATGTACGGGCGTTGTAACTGGGCTCAGAGGAAGATGAATAGGGGACGGGGAGGCGGGGGGTAAGTGAAAAAAAGGATCGGGGAGCGTGGAAGTCGCGTACTCGAGTCATACAGAGAAAGAGCGAGATGAGACCCACCTTCGGACGCGGTGTCATACACTCAGTCTGGTGCTCCTTTTCGCCGCGGCGTTCGACGGAGGGCGGATTTGTGGGTTTCTAGATGCGTTGTGTGTCAGTATCGTAATCACGAATGGTGGGGGAGAGTAGGGATGGAAGGACGCAAGAAGAGAAGGTAAGATACGGGACAGAGATGGAGCGGGAGAGGGCGTACGCATAGGCAGAGGTAAATAAAAGGGCACAGAGTACGCCGAGCCGCGGAAACTCGTTGTCCTCCTTCCTTGCGTGCTGCCTCCTTGCTTCCTCGTGGCCCTTGCTTTACGGCGCGCACTCGTCCCGAGCACAAAATCGTCCCCGCCATCCAACTATTGTGGAGCCACACAAGAAAGGCGGGGTGGTATCATTTTCAGGGGAAGCAGATAAGATGAGACGGGCCCATGCATTGTGCAAACAAAAGCAGGGACACACGACAAGCATGCACGTCAGACCACCCAGCCGACAGCGTCGCGCAAAAGCAACCGGGGGCTCCCACGGCGCACCAAGCTGCTCGCAACAGGGCTGTACGTCCGCGCACGGGGAGAGGAAAAACTGGGTTCCACAAGCGCTCCCCGTCTGAAGTATGGTGCATGGATGGCCACGCCCCCCACGCCGGTGTCCGCTCCATTGCGAAGCCAAAATGGGTGGCGATTAGAAGTCCCCTCGTGTCTTGAATCCACGCGTCGCCGCATGCGCCCCGAGCCAAACGCGCGCCCGTACGCGGGTCAAGAAACACACACCCGCACCGCATGCGACTCGTCGCCATACCGCACGGGACAGCGGGCTCCCCTCCGTGCCACCGCATGCCACAGCATACAGGCGCCTACGCCGCAGCCCAGCGCACCGCCGCATTCCCCGGGCGCGGCGCTTCTCCCTCGACGAACAAAAACAAATAAGCAAATAATCAAGGAACAACACCCACCAGATCCTAGACCTCGACCTCGATCGGTGTCGGGGAAGCCGGGGACAGTAGCAAGCTGGCGCATGTGGTCGGAACGGGAGTTGAGGAAGAAGAGCCTAGGTGTCTGCGTGCGCCTTTTTGTCAATACGCGCTCGGAATTGAGTCCAAGATAGACGAAGCTAACCTACCAATTTCCGCCTGCCCTTCTCTCAGCGCTCCCTGACCGCCGTCCCAGGCGCCGCCAGCCTCCTTTGAATCTTCTCTGTTTTGCGCACTATCGGTTTGCTGATTCGATGATCTCCATGGTGGTCGTGTCGTCGTCGAGCCAGCGAGAAGTCTGCGAGTCGTTGGCGAAAGGAAGAGATGGGAGAAAATAACGCGTACATGCTAGGTTCTTCAGCGAGCATGGTGGTTGGCGGAGAGATGATGAATTGACCGATTGATGCGTTGTGCGCATCAATCTCAGCACGTGTTCAGGCGCGTCGCGTCGCGTCGGTAATTGTCGGAAGTTTGCAAACACATCCTACACGATGTGTGCTCAGAATGAATGGCAATCTACTAAGTGGAATCGCAAACGGAATTGTGCATCTTGTTCTCCTGAACCTGGACCGTTCAGCGCGAGTGAATACTCATCGTTCAACCCTGGATCGGATGCAGTGCTTGTCGTTCAGCGGCAGCGAAGTTGGCGGAGTAGTGATTCATTGTGCGGATGGGGCGTCAAATTCCGGTGCTTGTCTCTGCACCGAATGAGAGTCGCTAATGTTCGCTCTTCATCTTAGTTATGCCACCAGCAATGAGAGATGCCGCGTGAGCCCATTTTCCCATTTGGAGTATACAAAGCTGCTGATTATGGTCGGCGACGTCAAGACGTTTGCAACACCAGAATTAATTCGACGCATTTGCGTCTTCAGTAGACCTAACCAAGATCATGTTTATCATTTTCTTCGCACCATTTGCTATTGAACGAGTCCAGCTAAATGAGAACGCGCGAGCTGAAATTGATTCGGGGTTGTTCGACTTGTTGAAGGCAAGTTGTTTGGTTACTGCGTAGTGAAAAAAAATTAATTCTGGGCGAGACCCGACACAGAGCATACAGAAAATCGCCAGGCAAACAGGTTCTGGATTCGGAGGATGTTGACTCTGCGAGCGCCGAGTGAAGGCGTGTAACTTGTTCGAGTACTACTGATTCTTCTTGAATTTCACAATTGCAGGGAAGTAGTAAGTGTTTGAGGCTAGGCTTTTCATTGGAGCCAATATGGAACACTAGTAGTAGTAGTAAACCGTCGAGCCATGTCAGATCAAGGCGAGCGTGAATCGTCCGCCCTGCCAGCATGCGACGACGTAGATGGTGTCGAACCAAATGCAATTAACGAGCGGCCAACGTACGACGGATAGAGTTCTATCGTTTTTTGCGGCTCGGAGAACCGTTCAAAAACCGCTAGAAATGTTAGCCACAGAAACTGATCAGTAGGTCGTGTGGTCGAATCCTTAAGCGGACACCGCGAGGAGGATTAATTTGGATTCCGGTCATTGATGTCCAATGCTCGCATTTGCTTCAAAGCGACGCAGGTAGAGAGCTCGAAATTCGGAAAAGCTGTGCGGGGACAAGGATGATGAGGCGCGATACAGTCGAGAACCCGGCTTGGTATCGATCTGACAGAATCAGGGCCCAGGGGGACAGGCGAAAATCTTGGTAACCAGATATATATCGACGAGGTAAAGATATATAGCATCTGTCAAGAGAGATTGACCCGCGACCACTGCTGGCAGAAATCCAGTAATCATGTCAAGTCATGTGTTGGGAAACTCCTTAATGAAGAGACCAGAATAATCGGGATTAAGTAGGGTTCGGTAGAGACGAGCCCAGGTAGATAGAATCAAAATTGTGGTCGTGGAAGGAAGAGAGGTGTTAGCCGAGGCTGCCACTGGCACTCGGGAAATCCCGGCCATCTTCTTCCGCTGCCCACTGCCGTTGTAGGTCCGGATTCTCTCAGAGTTGTCTCAGACTGTCATCTTCGCACTCGACGTAGGACTGATAACGTCTTACAAACCTGCGTTTTCGTCGGCAACATTGACGCGCAGCCATCTGTCCAGGGTACGAATCGTGCGATACTCGTCAGAAAAGCGCCAGGATGCGTTGCCCACCCGTCGACCGCCCGGCAGCTTTCAATTTCCATTTTCTTGGTTACATCGATGTCAGGACCGATCACCTGGCCTATTGATAGCGGCCCACATATAAAAGCCCTTCTCGAGGCGTCGCCATCTTAACTCCTCCCACCCACATCTCGAGCAGCAACTTGAAATGTCTACTTCCACTACCCGCAAAATTGGGGGCTCTACTTTCTCCGCGATCGGATTCGGTGCGATGGGCATTTCCACATACTACGGCGCGGTAGAGTCGGACGAGGAGCGGTTCAAGGTTGGTGTGCCCGGTATTCCCTGATCGATGCTGAATTCCTTTCCGCAGGTCCTCGACGCGGCGCACGCTGCGGGCTCTACATTCTGGGACACGGCCGACGTCTACGGGGACTCCGAAGAACTTCTCGGAAAGTGGTATGTAATCCTCCTACCCTACGCTACACGAGCTAACAGTGTAGTCAATTCCAACCAGGTTCAAGCGCACCGGCAAACGTGCCGACATCTTCCTGGCCTCCAAATTCGGGTTCACACCGTCGTACTCTATCGACGGCAGCCCCGAATACGTCAAGAAAGCGGCAGAGTCGTCCCTGAAGACACTTGGGGTGGATTATATTGATCTGTATTATATGCACGTACGTCGCGGTTCTTCGTCCGTTTTCTCTTTCTTCTCGCTGAACAACGACAGCGCGCCGACGCGAAAGTTCCGATTGAGGTACGATCTCCCACCGAGCGACTAGTCAATATTTCGAAACTCGTGGATTAATTCTTCAACAGCACACAGTCGGTGCCCTGGCCGAGTTCGTCAAGTGCGTGCCAACCCCCTCGGATTCCACCTTGCTCACTCATATCTTCACTCAGAGCCGGAAAGATCAAACATATTGGCCTCTCTGAAATATCCGCCGCTACCCTCCGCCGCGCACACGCCGTGCATCCCATCGCCGCCATCCAAGTCGAGTACTCCCCCTTCACGCTCGACATCGAGGACCCGAAGATCGGGCTCCTGGCCACGGCGCGTGAGCTCGGCGTACAGGTCGTGGCGTATTCGCCGCTGGGGAGGGGACTTTTGACAGGGCAATATGTGCGTCTGCTCTAGAATATCTGGAGGTGGGATGCTGACTGGAGGTGCAGAAATCCATAGACGACTTCGAAGACGGCGATTTCCGTAAGGCCATCCCTCGGTATGTTCTCTTTCATTCCTTGATTCTATTCTTCGCAGGGCCTTGTTCACTCACTCCATGTCGTGCACACTCAGTTACAGCGCCGAAAACTTCCCCAACATCCTCAAGCTCGCCGCCGGGCTCAAAGCTATCGGCGAAAAGTACGGCGGCGCCACCGCTGGCCAAGTCGCGCTCGCGTGGGTGCTCGCCCAGGGGGAGGATATCATCCCGATCCCGGGGACGAAGAAGGTTAAGGTGCGTCTGCCCTCCTTCCCTTCGGAACGAATGTATATTCATTGGAAATGCTACCCACCAGTACCCTCGAAGAGAACGTCGCCGCGCTCAAGCTTAAGCTCTCCGCTGAGGACGTGCAGGCCGTACGCGAGGTGGCGTCTCAGGCGGACGCGGCGCAGGGGGAGCGGTATCCTCCGGGGATGGTTGAGATGATGTTTGTGGATACGCCGTTGCCCTAGTGTGGTGGGAACCCGCATCGAGGTATTTGTGCAAATTCTGTAACACGTTATCTGTCAGGCATTGGAGAAGGGTACAGAGCGGACTGAGCTTTTGCTTCCGAAGAACCGACATTGTTCAGTTTGATTGGATTCCGGGCTGAGTGGTATCCTGAGGTATGACGTTGACGACGAAGTTTAAACAGTCCTGGCAATGGGTTACAAACTCCCTGAAGGAAGCGATGGATGGTTGTTTTTGGCAGAAATACGTGGACGGGCGACGCAGAAGAAATTAGACAAACGTCGCAGCTGAATTTAAATATTGAGTCATTGAGGGCTGGCCCCAGAATCAGGAGCCCGAACACACAGAAATCGAGACAAACTTGGCGAGGACTGGGCGTATCAAGAAACGAGTTCACGTGGATATGAGGTACGTTCCATCCCATTCGCTCTACTACTAGCAGCAGACGACGGACGAACTTTTTTCGAATCAGGCTGGCAGGGCGGTCCTCGAAACAGCAGTAGCAGCAGACAAGCCCTCAGGATAAGAGCAAGGGTCGCCCTGGCTCCTTGACATTTCCAGCTCCGTTCCTGGTCCTGGTGTTGCTTGAAGCATACCGACCGAGCGTAGCAGAAAAGAACAGCTTTATCCTAGAAACCCCGTCGGGCATGTGTAACCTCAGATTGAGGGGAAATTCTTTGAATCTTCTGGCGTCGTCCATTGGCGCAAAGAAAATCCTTGAGGTGGGGACTCTGGGCGGGTAGGCGTTTTTTTCGTGCAGTTAAACCTTGTCTGAAGGTTCGAAACAAGATATTCCACGATTTGGCTCGCTCGTGCCCTCCCCGCTGATGGAGAGGCTTATCACACTCGAATATATGCAAAGGTAGGCGGAGGGTCCATGTGGATCTCCTTCCCTCATCATGCACCCTAGGTTGCCGAGGAAAACATCGACCGTGCCGGCCTCAGCAATCAGGTCAAAATCATCGTCGGACTCGGGCATGAATCGATGCTCAAGATGCACCCCAATACACCGTTCGACCTCATTTTTATCGATGCGGACAAGCCAGGGAACTTGAACTACTTCACGGAAGCCAAGTGCCTGGTTCGCAAAGGCGGTGTTATCGTATGTGTGGTGTTCTTATCTTGAAAAAGTCTGTTCTTTTACATTTTGAAACCTGACTGTAGACAATGTAGTGCGTTGTGGCCGGGTTGCGGATCCAGAATACACGGACGCCAATGTGGAGGGTGTGCGCGCGCTTTTGAAAGCCGAGAAGGGAGATAAGGACGTCGAAGCGACGACGATTAGCACCGTGGGCGACAAAGGATACGATGGATTTATGTATGCTATCCGCAAGTAGAGGCTCAAGGTGTGTCGTAAAAACTATCTATCCTGTGGGCCAACGCCCCAAATGTTTCAGTTCAAATGTGCTACATGTCGACGCAATGATACATCACATTCAAGGGGACCAATGCAATAAACTGCTATGTTAACGGTATTTTAGGCAGTGGTCGGGTATACCGAGGCAAAGGCGTCGCAGGCCAATCACCAGAGACAAAAGTAGGTGCACGAGATAACGAATATCCGTTCTCATTAGGCGTCGTGTCGTAAGGATCGGTCTGAGTGAACTGCGGCCGCGACTGAGATGTCACGTTCTTCTCAGACTGGCCAGATGGCCGGACATCAGAGTTATTTGGGCCAAGCAAGTTGTCGCGCGAGTCCATATTGGAGGTCGCATCCCGAAGTGTCACATGAGAGTCTGCTTCCGCTGCATCGAATACCCTGTGAGAGTGAAGACGGCGGCGGCGGCGGCGCCAACGGTGAATGAGGATGGCAGTGATAATGAGGATGATGAGAAGGGAAACCAGGACTCCTACTAACACAGAGGTGTGTTTGGAGCCCTTCGCAGCAGATATCGTCGAGGTGGATGGGTTGGCCGGAGACGTATCAGGGGCGGGGCTAGATGGGCTAGGAATGCCCGTAGTGGAACTCGCGAGTTGGACAGTAGCAGGAGACAGGCTGCTCGCAGGTGTAGATCTCTCCGACGAGGTATTCGACTGAGCCGATCTCGGAGGAGCTGATGGATTGGGATGGGATGTCGGAGGACGCTGGCTGGATAGCCGTGGTGGTGGTGGTGAATGAGTTGGTGGTGGAGTAGGGCGCGGAGGCGGGGGCGGGGGCGCGGTTGCGGAATCCTGCGCCGAGGAGGGTGACGTATTGGGAAGTGAACTGAATGGATCGCTCAAAGGTGGAAAAATGCTAACACTGAAAGATATAGAAAAAATGTCACTGGCAGAGCTGACTCGATCAATTAACATTCATGAACAGCCATCTGTGCAGCTCACAAGGGGTCTGCAATATTTTGTTCCGCTGAGATGCCAAAAAAGCCTGTCCTGAATTGAATTTCTCGTCAGATACGACGGAATAAATCAATGGAGGGAATTCACTTACCTCTCAGCACTGGCAGCAGGCAGAACTGTCTGAGAGGCAGCATTATCGTCCACGAGGGGTACGGAATTTCCAAGCGCGGGCTGTCCGGGACTCTGGCGTTATACGGCAGGATCAGTGTCGAGGTCGAGTAGACTGAGCTCATGGGGCGCACCATCGGTGTGCTGGCGACCTGGGTGGATGTCCTCCCAGCTTGAGACACGCACGCCACGCAAGGCCCAGAAATAATATCCCTCCCGGCATCCGCCCGGTAGTTGACCAACCCAGCATTCAAAAGAGTGAATAGTCCAGTAAGGAACGTGAGGCAAAGGAGTGGTGTTCGTCGCATAGAGAGGGAAGGAGACGGAGAGGCACGCACGAGGGCTTTCCATGGCTGATAGAGCTCGGAAGCCAGGAACGATGGAAGAATGTAAAGATGATCATGTTGGGGTTAAGTATAACTCGACCGGAAGGTGAGGTATCATGATGCGGCGTTAGCGTCGGACTAGAGATACGTGGCGGCTTTGTACAAACGCCTTGTGAGCTCAGGAGTGCATTACATCTACTTGTTTTCCCAGAAGATGTCGGTCGGTCTGGGTACAGAGATAGGAGACTTTGAATATGTTGTTCGAAGAGATCACGTCCACATCCAAAAATGCGCACAAACAAACTCTTCCTCCATCACTTCCAAATTCTCGTGCCTCCTCACGATGAAAACCCTCGGAGTCCCTACTTATTCGGTATAAAGGGTATCTTAGGCAACGGCCTCGCATAGCGCGGGAGCGGTGTCGGCGGCGTGCGGTCCTCCGAGCCCTCCGACTCGAAGGTCACGAAGGTGGGCGCACGGGAGAGGGAGAGGGTTTGCTCGTGTATATCTGATTCCTCGTGACCATCTTGGGTGAGCTCGGAGGGGTCTTGGTCTCGCTTGGAGGCTTCTTGGTGGGGCTCGGAGGCGTCGTTGTGGAGATCATAGGCGTCTTGGTTGTGGTGAAAGGTATGCACGGCGGATGCAGCTGGGGATGAGGCGGGAGGAACATCGCTCTCTCTCTGTGTCCTGTTTCCCCTACAGCCGTAGCCGAGGACGAAGACGAGAAGGGCCGTTCGCGCAGGGGTGATGCGGGGTACCGGAGACGGAGATTGTCCCCGACTCGAAGTCGGCGTGGGAGAGGGGCTGGGCGAATGTCCTCGGCTCGGTGCAGCGGCAGTGTTTTCGCTTTCTCGGGGCAAGAGCATCACCTCGGAACCAAAGCCAAGCCAAAGCTTTTCCACAACGCGTCCATCCGGCTCGTACCTCCTCCTCCTTCTCCACCTCCATCTCCGCCCCCACCGTACTCTCCACCGTGGCCGTTCCCAACGGGCGACTGCTTCTCCCTCTCCAGCACCACGCCCTTCTCCTCCCGCCCCAAAACGAGTACATCGGACCCGTTCCAAGGCGATTCCCTCTCTCCCCCTTCCCCTCTTGCGGTGCCAACGCCGAAGCCGATGCTCGCGGGGGTGGGAGGGACGCTCGCCTGCTGGAGCCACCTCCCGTCCTCGTCCCCATCGCGCACATGCACCTCGCGCTGGCGCCGCCGACGGAGGACAAGGAGGAGTGCGACGAGGGCAGTGAGGAGGAGGAGGGGGAGGAGGGTGCCTATGAGGGCGGGGAGGAGTTTGCTGTTTGAGGAGGAGGAGATTGCTGATGCTGCGGGGGAGGGGGAGGAGAGGTCAGGGGTCGGAGTAGGTGACAAAGGTGGTGAGGAGGATGACGGGGATGGAGGTGAAGATGGAAAAGAGGATGAGGTGGCGGAGGAGGACGTGCTGGATGAATGCGCGGACACAGAGCTGCTAGAGTGGGAGCTGCTGGTGGGGTGTGGCAACGCTGCAGCGCTATGCGTGGACGTTGGGGCTGGTGGAGGCGCGGGTGGCAGGGACGTCGACGACGGAGGCGGCGGCGGCGGCGGTGGAGGTGAAGGGACAGTGGTCGAAGTGGTCGAAGGAGTAGCAGGCGATGCGGTGGTTGGGTCTGTGACCGTCGGAGTATTGTTCGGTCGGCCCGGACGCCCAGGACCAGGCCTACTGAAACCAAACCGAGAAGGGGCTGAGATGCTATCGCCGTGGTCGGGTCCGCTACAGAAGGTGGATGGGGTGGATGTGAGTATACGCTTGCGGGAGATGAGCTATAAGTCACCTGTGGCCGAACAGAGGCGAGTGTGAGCGGAAAGGACTGTCCTCGACCGGTATTGTCTCTACGGTCAACTGGACGCCGGGCTCAGGGGTAGCACTTGAAAGAATGGCTTGGGTGAGGAAAACGAAAGACTCCACGAGAAAGAAGGGAAGGAGGATGCTCGGGGTGCACCTCATAGTGGTGGGCGAAGGTGGGGGTCGGAAAGCAAGAGCAACCGGCGCGGCGAAGCCCTACACGAAGAAGAAGATCCCCGTCCGGGTCTTGCACGGAGATCAATCATGTATAGGTAGAGGGCTCGATGTGGGGATACGCTCCCAGACAAACGAGGATCTTGATTAACTTTGGTCGGAGGCGCCACTGTGGGACGGGAGAAGCAGTTAAGATTGATTATTGAGCTGGGTGTAAGTATACATGGTATCAATCCGCCGCCAGGTAGATGCGGCGAAGTTTTCAGTCTTTGCCAAGTCGACAATAGGAGGTGCGGTAAAGAGCCATAGCAGGAGGACACAGAGGGAACAAGCACAAAGACTCAGGTCTGACGGTTGACAGTTTCCATCTCCCGAACAGATCCCGAACAGATCTCTGAATGGATTGACCTGACCCGATCTTGACCGCATGATTTGAGTCGACGCGGATGCAGAGGATGTGGGTATATTGGGAAGGAGGCGTTTGTATCTCAGTAGGGAGTGCCAGCGGGTGACGCGATGATTCCCTTGTGGGGACGAGAGGAGGTTTGTGGAGAATTCAATGCAAGTCTGAAGAAAGCCAGCGCTTGTTTGGTTTGGAGGTCGTGACGCTCCAGTGTAAACAAACCACGAACTTTGTCTTTCACAACGAGAAAATGCAAAAAGAAACGACAAAGGAAGCTTGGAAGAGAGCTCAAGCTCAAGGGCCTCATTTAAACCCGCGTATGGGCACGAAACTTAGGCTGGGCAGCATCAAGATCAAATCAAGATGGATGAAAACTTTTCTGAGGAGAGAGATATGACGAGAGATTGATCAATAATGGAACTTTCTCAGCACGTGTTTCGAACGCTGAGAAACGCGTCGCGATCAACCTGGAACTGCCCAGAAACTTGTTCAGCACACTGGTGATGCACATAGAGAAATAGACAAATATATCGAGTCTGAATGTGTTGTTGGCTTAGCTGAGACAATTCAACAAAATTTGAGCTCATACCTCGCTTGTTGAAGTCTGCTGTGAAACACCAATTTTGACGAGATTCCTAGCATTGTAACACTTCACAATTTTTAAATATGAGGTCTAATGCACTCATGAGAACAAGCCGTTTTGGCTTGCGATTGCCACGTGATTGATGGTTCAAACTTTGGCCGAGACGCAAAATCAGTCAAGGCTTGTCTGAAAGAGTCGGAGAAAAATGCGAGAGCATCTAGTAATTAAGAAAATGTTTCTGGACCCAAAATAACGCATATTTGTAGGGCGTATACGGATTGTTGGCTAGTCTCTTGTAGACAGACATTTCAACATTGTGGAACTCGTACCTCGTTTGTTGAACTTGTTGGTGTGGGGCAGGGAGGAAAAATTTGACTGGATGCGCTCAAGATGCGCCTCGCCGCCAGGTCGGGTTGGCAATACAATTCATAAATTCCGAGCGGATGTCTGGAAATAGGAACAGTGAGCCAAGCCCCTTGCTACTCATCCATTCAACTCAAAGGCAGCGAAGAGTGCTTGCCCAAGGTCGTCAGTCTCCACACACCAAAGGGGGGCCGCCACAGGTCGCATCGGCCGAAATGAGCCGAGTATCAAGCCGGCACACACCGACTCGGATCAGCACCGCTTGTTCCTTGCTTTCTCCCAACTTCATCAGCCTCAGGTTTCTTTGCAGCGGAATCGTCCTTCAATCGCTCTGATGTTTTGGTCCCGCATATTGCGATTGCAACCAGTTCCGAAACCCGCTACTCAGCGTAGTACTCGAACAATTCAATAGACCCAGCCTCACGCAGAGCAGCGGGCTGATAACAACCCATGAAGGCGTCCCGTTCCAGGCTATTGTTCTCCCCATGGCTCTCCGAGAATGTCCGGCTCGCCGGACCGGAGACAGGCTTGCTCCGAACCTACGGATGTTTCGCATCTGTCGCGTTGATCACAAAACCAGATCTGCGGTAGCCGAGGGTACTAGCCGCAAATCTGTGAGCACATGGGCATTGGGATGAACGTTTTGAACGGCAAGAGTCTAGTATTGTTGAGGATCACGTTCACAGTTCGAGCAAGACAGGGAAGAGAGAGACGCCCGAAGTTGAACTTCGACGACTGCGCGATATTTATTATTGGCGCGCTTCGAAGCCTAGCGAACTTCAGGGGAATGTATGCGAAGGAGTGCCGCGGAGAACCGGCCGCGGAGAAACACTCGCAGTTCCGACTGATAGGATGTCGGTCCATTGCGCGGTCGACACCAAACCATTATAACGGCTAATTTGCACTTGACCCTGTCTCGGGCTCGGTCAATGCGCAATTACTGACCGCCGTCTTCTCCGAGTCTGCCAACACTGCGTGAATTCTGGAACGCTCCCTACGCTGGACAGCCACGATCGAGGCAAGGAAGAACGCGGAACCCTGCAGGCCCATAAGCTAGAGCGTTTTGTAAATAAATAAAAGACGCAGATGATAAAGACTCACCCCGCTGAACAAGGCCGGCTTCCACCACATGAAGTCCCGCCCGTGCAGCGCGCCGTTTATTGGAGGCCCTGAAGAGGATCAGCGGCTGGACCAGAATTCGCAGTGGGCGTACATGGAAGAAAAACATACCTACGAGCCCGCCGATACCCTCGACAGCAAAAAATAGGCCCATGCGCAGGCTGTCAAGTGAAATGAGTGGATGAAGGAATGAAGCGAGCGACCGGCTTACCCCAGCTCTGTGAGATCTTCAGTCAGGACGGCCACCAGCGGCGCCATCGTTGTAATAACTAAGATAGAAATGAAAGATGTCGCAGTGAGTTACATTAGACGTCGGGTCGGGAAATGAGAACCCACAGACACCACTGCAGAAGCCGTATAGGATCGCCAAGACGACCACGCTCGCGATGTTGGAGAGGCCGATCATCCCGAGGACGAGCACGGCGCCGCAGCCCGCTGAGGCGGTGGCCATGTTCGCGATGCCGAGGGAGTGCGCGAGGAAGCCTGGGACAATGCGACCGACGAAGCTTGAGGTGTTCATGATCACCAGCTGAACAAGAGAATTTGGAGTCAGGTCGATTAAAGTTGAGGATAGAACGGGAAGACGTACAGAATAAAACGAGAAGGTACCGTCTATTCCGTGGGTAACTGCGTCTAACTGTAGAAAAAAGATAGGGAAGTAGAAGGTGACGCTGAACATCGCCAGCCTGACAAGGGGTAAACCAAGCTGTTCACGAGCGGCACGAAGACTCACCCCAATGTCGCAAGAACGTAGGGCGTGTCGTGGCTGAAACGTCTCATGGACGGCCAGAACTCGGGGCTGATCCCGGTAGGCGGCAGCCGCGGTTGCATGATGAGGCAGGCCAACAGAAGCAGTCCGGAGACAAGTCCGGCGCTTGCACGCACTGCAGTTCCGAATCCAAGACTGCTGTGGAGAGTTTGGTTGAGCATGATTGGATGGATCACCGCGCCGAAGGAGGAGCCGGAGGCTACGATCGACATCGCGAGTGCGCGCCGTTTTTGGAAATAGTGGGAAAGGACGGCCATGCTTGGGATGTAGACAATACCAGCCCCGAGGCCCATGCCAACACCCTGCGCGAGAAACATCTGCACATGAGGCTGTGAATTTAGTTGCGGAAGGATGTTAGGAAAGAATACCTGATACAGCTTTTGACGCTGGCAAAGAGATAACATGAATATGCTGAATGCTTGGAGTCCACAGCCACAGAACAGAAGAAGGCGACTGGAAGGATATGAATATCATGTCCCAGCCAAATAGGCAACTTACAAATGACCGCGGTCGTAGAGACGGCCAATGTAAAGACCGACAGAGATGATGAGGAGAGCATTGATGCTTCCGATCCACCTGGAAAACAAGTCAGTAATTAATTACAAGAGAGTCAATGTTACGACTTGCGAGATCGCCGATGAAGAATTTTGAGATAAGTAGTCGCGAACGTAGAAGTCTACGCATGATGAGCATAAAGAAAACCGCACCGTGAAAGATTAACCTTGGTAGACTCCAAACGATGTCGTGTACCTACATTCGTGGCAAAAACATCGAGAAGAAGCCCTTGGACACGGAGATCAACGAACCCAAAGCCGCAAAACTGAATCAAGAAACTGAGAGATGGTCAAATTGACGGACACCTGGCAGTTTCGAATGGACCTACGCTCCAAAGACAGTAGCCCAAGCACGAAGGCCTCCCTCGGGGAACGTCTCGAGTTCGCGTGTTTCAGATTCCTTCGAGGTGCCCATGGCCAAGGAATTCGATGTTTGATAGGGAGAGGAAGCAGCGACTGTCATGAAGGCCTCGTGTAAGACCATGACGGAACATGGACCTCCGCCGGCATATGCATTTTGCCGAGGGTAAGTTTGGATAAGTTACCAATTGATTTATCTGGCCGTCGGCAAAAAGCTCGAGCCTATTTCAATCTGTTCTCCCAGTAACAAGCACAATTAATCAGTCGACGGGAATGCATTCAACCGAGGAAGATATCTTTGACGAACTCGAATATTATCACTACCAAAGAAAAGTCGGATTCACAAGAGTACCCAGGATACATATCGAGAAACGGAGGCACCAAGATTGTGTTGGAGTTACGAGTTATGTGCGCGCACTGCCTCTGTGGCGCACTTTGTTACCAGGTCCCCGCCGTTCATTCCTGTGCCCGCACCTAGACTTAATTTGTACCTTAATTACAGCAAAGTAATATATATATGTAGTGTAGATAGCGAAGAATTCCCCGCGCGTTTGCAACGGGTTCCCTACAAACAACCGAGGTACGAGGTAAGTTATGTTTGTAGCGTCTGTCTACGAGAGACTACGGGTTCCCTGCTAATATTGGAGTCTCTGGTCTTGATTTCCAACATTGGGCCAAAATCCCACAAGGGTTCCGTGTTCCCTCGTACGGGGTTCCGACAGAATTGCGTTTATTGTCCAGCGTTTACTGTAGTAATCCGACCAAGTGTTCAGGTGACGGGTGACGCCCACCCGTGAACTGAACACTTTAAGTATCTGTGACGGTGACATCCCAATTTTTTGGCCCAAAAACGCGGAAATTTTCGGTCCGGGAAAATACCGAACTGCCTTATATGGCAATTTTCCGTGATTGCCGAGGAATGAACACCGTACCCAGTGAACACTGCTGGTAACGGGTGACACCCAGTGAACACTTGGTCGGATTACTACAGTAGGTTGGAAGATGCTCCGAGTTCGTCGAATGTGACCGTTACGTGTTCACACGTCGTCACATCATGATTTGATCGTTGATCGTTGTCGCCTCTTAATTGCACATTATGTTGGGATTTTTCAAGGGGATTTTCTCCATTGAGCGGCTAGCCCGTTTCTCCCCGGATTGCTTCAGATACCGACAGTCATTTACTGCGCTCCGAACGTTTTAAAACTTGAACCAGCACGGTACTCCCAATAAGTGTGCACAGCATTGATCTACATCTTGAACGCTCGGCAATCTGATGCTGGGCGCTTAGACGGCAAGAGCATGCCAGCAGGTTCTCATGTCGGCGGATATCCTTTAGTTTTACTCCCCTTCTTCCTTGTCGCTGGTACGATTTCATTCCCCCCTGTAACATCGCCAGAGGCATGCCTCGGATTTTGTCATGGATGTGCGTGCATGCTCTTGTGCAACATTGATGGACCTCATGTACGCGCTAGAATCTGGGCGATGTGGGTGGCGAGCGCTGCGGGTCTCTTTGTCAATATGACCTCGTCGGATCCTCTTCCCGCTGGAGGGACAGCAGTATTCGTCTGGTCCCAGGACAATGTCACCGTCAATCCGAGCCAATTCACTCTCTACATCGTCCCCGCGTCGGGATCGGACGAGCATGTGGTGGGTGCGCAACTGGTCAATGCGGGGAGCCAGCTGTCTGGAACCGTGACGATGGTGGTCCCTCCTGAAACTTCACTTGGGTTCGTTTACATTATCTTCACCCGTTTATGATGCTGGAACAAACCCCCTCAGGGTCTATGACGCACTTGCATACATTGGGACAGATAGGTGAGTAGGATAAGGGCATATTTCGGCCTGGCTGACGGATCCTTACCAGTCCCACCGTGGGGACTGGCCCGGCACTATGGGGAAACGAATTCAAGATCGCCGCGGCAGTGCAAAGGTATGTGTACTCCATTGAAACCAGCGGTGCGAGCCTCACGTATTACTTTGATCGTAGTGGAGGCTCCAGCCCCAGTTCCAGTGCTGGGGCATCCAACGCCGGGATCCCCAGTGCATCCAACACCGCCGGGCTCTCCAGTGCTGGCGGGCCATCCGGGACGCTGAGTAGCGCGCCTTCTCAGTATGTATCTCGACCCCAGTGGATCGCAGAGATCTCACTAGACATACAGATCGGCTTCGGCAACAGGCCTTTCAGCGTAAAGGTTTCTTACCTTCAGATTCGCTATGTTCACTGACGTCCGCCATGCTTCTCAGATCTACCTCTGCATTGGGTTCGACATCGTGCGTGGTCTATCCATTTCTGAATCCCCATGATATTAATCGTACCGCTGCTCGCAGCACCGCCGCAAATGGAACCGGCGCGTCGTCCACATCCCCCACCGGGCGCCCGAGTGCAGTTCCCCAGCCCAAACACGGCCTCCCCGTCGGCGCCATCGTCGGGATAGTCCTCGGCCTGATCCTCGCACTCCTCGGCATCGGCCTTCTGTTCTTATACCTCCGATGGCGGAGGCGCAGGGCACGGGTCCATGGCGGTCCCGCCCCCCTTTCCCCGTCCTCCCCGTCGCTCTCCTTCCCGGCGGTAACTCCGTTCCCCGGGTCTCCACCAGCGCCTTCAATGGCGCAGGTCCAGGTGGTCCGTCCCATCATGGAAAAGGACACGGTGGTCGGGTCATACATGAGCACTGTGAGTCCGACGACGGAATCTGCGTCTGGGAGCTCCTCTGGGTCGGGTGGTTCATCGGCTTCCTCGGCGGCCCATGCGGAGGCATTGGCACGGTTGGAGCGCGAGGTTCAGATGCTCAGGGCCCAACAGCAGCTGCAGAGCCCGACTTTCAGTGAAGAGCCGCCGCCGGGATACAATACTTTATGATGTTGCGCTGAGCCACGTATCATTTCAATATATACCCATACGATTTCTCACGAATATGAGAAGTAGTATTCTGGAAGGAATTGTCGCATTCTGAGGTGGGTCTCATCGGCCTTGTGCAACATGTTGATTCTCACAAAGTATTCCTCAGCGAGACGTGTCCAAGATAGTTCCAATGATGTGCGATCAAATATTTCCTCTTCGACTGGGCACTAGACACAGAGCATTGCTTCGAGTATACGGACGATAACGGCTTGGTTAAAAATTTATTTTTACGTCTAGATAACTCTACCGGAACGTCCTACCTACGCGGGATTTAGGGCTCAATCGCGATTCTGTGATTTTTTAGGTCTGCCTGGCGCCGGCCAATATGATGAGTTGGTTCCACTAGTCCAAAAGAAGTGCTTACCACATCAGCATCTTTCAGTGCGACGCTGCGGATAGGCGTTGCATTATTTTCATTTCGCCCCGTGAAACTGCGACTTTATTTCGACGAACGAGGAGGCCATGGACTGCGACTGGCACAGCCCCGCCCCAAGGTAGAACCCCTCTAACATCGACTCTTGGGAACATCCCGGGCTACTGGGGTAAGGACCCTATTTTTCTTTGGATTTACGAATACCCAGCTTTCCATACACCACAGCATCTTAACTGTCTTTCACTGGTTTTGATATGACTTGAATCCTTCAGTGGACATTCGTCGCTGTGTTTTCTTAGAAAGGCATGTCCCTAGTTCTGGGTGGTGTTCTACAAGATTTCCCGCTTCATTAACCGTGGACCAGCTGGTGAGCTTTCAATGCTTAGTATTGCTCCCATATTAATGGCCCGACCAGATCCGTCTCCCGCGAATTCATTCCTTAGGCTAATTTCACGTCAACGTCTACCATCCACGACATGTCGCGTCGCACCGTGCCCAAATTTGTCGTCTGTTCCCTTCACCGCGTCTTCCTTGTTTGTCCTTCGTATTGTATTGCACAGACGCTAGCTGCATACCGGTCTATGCGAGTTCACGAGCACAACTTTGTTATAGCGTCTGTCTACGAGGGACTAGTTCTGGTCTAACTTCAAGTGATGTACGCAGAGTTTACCCCTGCGCAGTCTGCCGGGTCAAAGGGCCAGGTCTGGGGCTGGGGTACGTCAGGTTCGTCCACTTCTAGTCTCCTTCGGCGTCCATTCGTCCTCAATAATTTACACGATAAAGCGTTTAAAGATGGTCTGGCGGACAACTCCCATGGCCAATTTCGAGCTATCTTCAATGTCCGTCCGTATGTTTCACAGCCGGTATACTCAGTCGCCGGCGTCTGCCAGGATCAGAGGCTCAGTAACGAGTCTTTAAGATTCTTCGGTGAATCCCTCCGACAATTTAAAAATGGATTTATCTTGACGAACAATATTTCAGAATTTCTCTGACTACGAGCCTTATTTTCTGCTTCTAGAAAAACCGCGGCTCAGCAGGACGCATCCATGTGCGATTGCCCCCTTTGCGAATGTAAATGAGGATCATGATCGACGACCTCGTCGACCCTAGATTGAGCGGGCGGGGCAGGCGGAAGCAATATAGCTATACCACCATGCCAACACTTCACTGCAACGATGGAATCAGATCCCCCCCGCCACTGGACCTACACTTTTAATACGCTTTCAAGAGCGAAGGCTGTCCGCTGCAGCTGCTGCTGCTGCAAGGTCCCCTCATGATTATCCTTTGATGGTTTTTGTATTTATTTGTTTGTTTATTCTGAAGTTGAACTTGCGAACTTACGAGACTTCGTAGAAACTCAAGGCATCCGACGCGAAGACCCCAAGCCGAGACGCCGGGAGTCGATGCCGTGATTTGATCAAGATTTCCTCACGCTGCTGATCGTTTCTCTTCCCAAACCACTGAGTCAGTGGTCATGGCGATCTGCAATAATGTTCTCCCGGCGCTCAGGTCTCATCTCGTCAAGACGATTGTCCTCCATCTGCTGATTCCGTGGGAACTGCATCGGTATGCACGAAGAACGTTTTGCAACGACCGGTAAGTCCTACCTCTTCTCCACCACGGATCCAATGCGAGTTCGTATTTCAGCGTTACGGCGGCTCATTTTTGCAACCATGTGGTGTGAAACGCTTCCGTAAAATGACGTACGTGGAATGGTTCTCAGACTTTTGCCCCAGACTCAAAGCAACGCGGAAATTACAGATAGCTGCACCTCCCGTTTTGGTACACCCATGGAATCGGGGTCAGTGTAACTGTGGGTGATCCGCACGTTCGCGACGTCCTTTTTTTGCACGCACGTCACATAGTGATTTCCGAATCTGTCGACCCATTCAGTCATTTCACAGTGCCATGCGTGAAACCTTCAAATTCAGTAATTTTCCCGGCCAGCTCCTCTTGGGCTTGAGCAAGCCTGATCGACGCCATGGATACGTGGATACCCTTTCTTTCCGTGGCCCCGTAGTCTGCAGAGATGGCGGATCCTTGGCCGATCGGTGGTATAAAAGGCAAGGCTCTGGTGGCGAGATGAAATCACCACTCCTTTCTCTCACATCCTTTCCGTCTGAATATGAAGTCCTTCGTCGCTCTTTCTTTGGCTACTATAGCCTCTACTGTTACGGCCCGTACCTTGACCGTGCGTCGGTTTCCTTAGACTCTTCGTCGAAACTCAACTCCGCCGATAGGTTTACAACGCGTGCCCGTTCACCATCTGGTATGTCGTCCATTGCGATGGTTTTGTTAATATCCTTACCTTCTGCTAGGCCCGCGGTATGCATTCGCATACATACACAACTACGTATTGAATTAAATCCCTCCCAGCTCTTCACATCCTCCGGTGGACGCCCTTCGCAGCCAACTGGGTATGGAAAAGCACTGCCCGTATCCTCGGGATCGACCGGCTAACACGCCATTGTAGATGGACCGCCCCCTCCTTCTCCAAGGTGACCTTCGACGTCGCCAGCGACTGGGTGGGTTCTTTTATCCCCTCCTTTCGTGCTGAATCACAATTGACTCAAATGAACGGTCAATGTGAATGCTAGGACGGTCGTATCTGGGTTCGACCTCTTCTCTGAACTTGGCTTGGATATTGCGATCTCAGTTTCAACAGGGACGCCGCACCTGTGATTTCACCACCAACCCGGGGCCGAACTCGTGCCTCGACGGCGGATGCAACGGGGGACTCGTGCGTCGACTCCATTCTTCGCTTCGCGAATTTCGTTGAGCGGGCGCTGACGAGACCGAATGAAGCTTTGTGACGTTAACACGGGCACAGGTGTTCCTCCCGCCACCTTGGCCGAGTCAGAGCCTCTCCTTCCTGCGTGAATAAATCCCATCTGACATGAACCTAATTAGGTTCAACTTCAACGGCGGCGGAACCGACTTTTTCGATGGTAAGTTTCCGTTCTTTCTCACTCATTCATCCTATTCTTGCTTACACGCCCTGCCTCACTTCACTTCGCCGTCTGTAGTCTCCCTCGTCGATGGGTACAACTTGCCGTGTGTCCAGTTCACTATTATTCCATCGTTGACGGCAGAGCTCACTCGTTGAGACAGGATGCGCATCGACAACAATGTCGGGTGTGGGATTCCCTCGTGCCCTGTTGATCTCGGTCCCAACTGTGCGTATCGTTTGCATCCCAAAAAAACAAACCCAAACCCTGACATATGATTCTGATTTGATTCTAGGGCCCCGCCGCTCAGCGTGGCCCCGTCGATTCGAACGGTTTCGTTGTCGGATGCAACAGCGCGTGCACCGTTGATGCGCTTAATGGGCATGCCGGTATGTGTTTCAATTATTATATGTGTATTGCTTCTGAG
Source organism: Mycena olivaceomarginata (assembly GCA_029378375.1). Taxonomy (NCBI): domain Eukaryota; kingdom Fungi; phylum Basidiomycota; class Agaricomycetes; order Agaricales; family Mycenaceae; genus Mycena; species Mycena olivaceomarginata. Next base: position 42,825 of record JARKIC010001366.1, on the reverse strand, counting down.
GTTGGCTTCAAATTTTTATCAGATGACTCGCCCAACTGCTGCAGTGGGATCCACGGCACTCAGCCTACCTGCCCGGCGTCGGGTGTTACGAACTACAGCTACTTCAGTCAGTCCCTCCTCTTCCCGCACGCATTGAATATACATACTAACTTACGCTCCTTGTTGCAGAGGATAACTGTACGTACCCCCGTAGAGGGCATGTGTGATCCTGACAATGACACCCCCAACTGCAGGCCCGAATGCATACGCATTTGCGTACGACGAGCCGAGCGGGACCGCACTCTGGACCTGCCCGACCAGCAGCAACGCAGCGTACACGATTACGTTCTGCCCTTGAATTTGAAAAGAATACCAGAAGCAGGAGTGATAGCTCTGTGTCAATGTACCACGCGATTTTCGAATTGTCTCATATATCCTCATTACGTTTGTGATTATACCTTGCTGCATCCGGAGTTCCGCGCGAGTGATGACACTCAAAGTCCCAGCCTCAAGAATAATAGAGTGCAACTGAACCGGGTGTCGACTCAGTCGTGCATTCAAGGCTCTGAATGAAGTTTCTTCACCAGTTTCTGTTTTATGCGCAGCCGAAAAACGACGCTAATAAGCAGGAATCGCAACGCTTCAGAAATACAATTCGTAGCTTCCGGAGAGCCAGACAATCTATATGTAGTGCCAAGAAGATCGCGCGGTTCGATTTCAGTGCACTGGCGGGTTCTTCCTTCTGCTGCATCGTACGGCGCAAGGAACGAATTTATATCGAACGCTTCAATACATTTTGAACTTGCACCTCATTTGCTTGTGTATGTATGTGCCTAGGTATCTCTCAAGATCAATTTGATTGGGTTCCTACTCAAGAATTGCTTTGAACCTTGTTTGGAGTTCGAACCCCCGGTGCGGCTTGACGGAGCACGTTTCGGGCGATAGCGCCGATTCTCGTTGGGAATTGGGATCACGACTGTCACGGCTGCCACACAGCTTGCACACACTGCAGCCCACACCTTAGCACACCCACCTCGTCGCCATCCAGCAATGTGTTTGGACTAACTCAACGCGGACATTCTTTTCTCGATCTTGGCCCTTACAGATGTATCTACGATCCTCTCCCTTTCTCGAGTGCGCTCTCTGTTTACTAGCACGTCTATGGGGCGCTCACCGTTGATAGGTGAACAGATATCTGCATAAAATCTCGACCTCAAGACCAGTCTGGCTCTGCGGTTTTGGACCTGTCTTCTCGTCATCTCATCGACATTCCGTTTGACGGTGTTGAGGTGTTGTCTACGGATGCGCTCAACGACGAGATTAAGGGCCTTGTAGCTGGCCCGAGCACATGGTCGCCCACCTCCCCGAAGCCTCCAACAATCCTGAGTCAGCAGACGGTTGCATTGCCTCCTCTGCGCAAGCCATTTTCCCATCAGCGACTCACATCATCGCATACGTGGAGCAGTCCGACGGCTGTAGTTCCCTCCAATGCCTAGATGCGCGGACAGGAAACCTCGTGTGGAGTCGGGAACGCCCTGGACACGAAGTAAGAATGGCGAAATTCGATTTGCGTAGTTCAACAAGCGCGGTGATGGCTTTGTCCTTCTCCGACCCGTGCGTATTGTCTGATGTGCCGATCCGCTCCAAGTAACCGGTAGCGCAGGCACTTTTCGCACCATGTCTTGATCTTCGAAGTCAATCTAACAACGGGAGACTCTCGCGAATTGCTTGACCTTCAAACCGGAGCCATCCCACTTTCTGGACTCCAGATTTGCGGCGACTACTTTACATGCACTATCCACAGTCCTTGTTCTATTCTTTTGGTCAACTGGAGGGCCGGGGAGCTCATCCTCTTTAGTGCATTCCACACATAGGTATGCCAATATTCTATTCAGCACCACAAATGCTGATAAACTTCTCTGAGCAGCCGCACTCCGGGTTAGCTTTATGCCCGGGACAGTACCTCATAATACTCGCCTTCAATACCTCGAACTCCCCGTCCGGGTATACTCGTTTCTATCATTCGATGGCCTCTGGGGTTCGATACGCAAATTGGACTTCAATAATGGGATCGACGCTACTCAAATTCGACCTTCCACCACTTTAGAGCTTCCAGGTAACGCCATGGTCGGCAAGTCGCATTGCGAGCACATCATGACTGTCCTCGAGAGTCCCTTGCGTGCCGACACTTACGAGCTCATCTTTGAAGTCATGGACTTTGACGGTCCCGCGGTGGCCGAGACGCCATTCCGGCGGCCATTCACACGCTTGCTCTCATTGTTTCGTTCCAATGCGCCATGACCGGGCACAATCCCACGATTGACATGGTCGCGCCACCTTCTCACTCTCCAGCATCCCCTTCAACATCCCCGCTTTTCACCTTAAAATCTCCCTATATTCGTGCACCACGGGAGATATGGCATGCTGTACGTTGCCGCAAGCTTCGCGTGCGGCGACTCAACAGCGTGGGGGCACACCAAACTGTTAGAGTTTGCAGATGGCGACGGGCGGTGGTTGTGGGTGATGCCGACGCGTTCAGGAGCGATTGCGGTGGTGTATGACTCCAAGGTCGTAATGAATCATTATCTGTAGTGCTTCGCTGCGACTGTTCCCTGAGAACTTGCGCTACCGAATGACGACAATCTGGGACGCGCACTCTTCCCATTGGATGAATTTCGTTTGGGCCGTTCGACGAACTCTTCCACCTTGGTTCCCCGATGCCGCAGGCATCTTTGGATAATCGGTTCTTTCCGCTGCGGGCTGCTCACCTAGGTCCTCGCGCGTACTCTCTCTACATATCTGCCATCCGGGTCAATCTCTCCCTTCACAGCTCCATCTGGATAAACACGATTGCTAGAATAGGAACCGGAAAGCATCCTTTTCCTTTTGATTCGGCCACTTCATTCTGATTTTCTTGTGTCTCCCTCCTCCAATGCGCTCGGCGTCGGAATCTATATATTTACCAACGCTCGTCATTTCCTATATCTCTACAGATATCAACTTGCTCTCTGCCTGGCTCTTGTGGCATATTGTGAAGACCCGTGATCGTTGCCTTGTCAAAATTCCGTTTTGTGGCAAACCAATCCGGTGGACAATGGTCCACAAGCTGGGTTAGTCAGGCCAACGGATCCAAGCCCAGATACATCCTCGCGGATCGGCCGTTTTATGTAGTTCGAGCACGAAGCATCATCGCGCCGGCGCTGGATTCAGACGCATTTGTTCTTCGCCACATTTCTTCTCATGGGCGAATAAAAGCGGATGCAGATTGCAAGTCTTAGAGAAAGATAACTCTGCTCTTGGAAGGTTGCGTCCGTTATGTATTGTCTCTTCAAGGCTGAAGCTAAATTGCACTCGAGCAGCGCACACGGACACATGTTATACATTAATGAGACACCTATGGGCGGGCGACCTCCGAGGGCAAGGGATCAAGGTCATCACCTGCAGGCGGCGCGCTCCTGGGCCGCACGACACACCCAACAGTGATCGTCAGCACGATCAATATCCCTCTCGATCTGCTGCCCAAAATTCTGAAATAAAGCCAAGCAGTTGAGTGTCGCGTAGTTGCAACGAGACAGTGAGTGGTATTCGCACCTTGGCGCATGTGGGCAGCCGACAGCCGCTCGGGTGGTAAACTGAGCGTTCACAGCGCTTGGTGTTGCAGTCCACGATGGCGATGACAAGATGACGCTGGAAGTGCTGCAGAAAACGAGAATGAGAGGAGAGGAAGTATAATCAAGGCACATAGAGCTCAAACCAACCCCGCAGCGTGTCCATCGGGTTCCTTCGCTGTAGAAAAAGAGGGCATCAACTCTACGGTAGCAAAAGCACAACACAAAGAGACGCACGCCAATTGTTGACACATCATTCAGGGAAGGCGAAAGACAGGGGTGGCGGGGGTGATATCGAGAGTTGAGCAGTGGAACGGAGGTCCTTTTAAACGCCTGTCCATGGGCCCAGTCAAAGAGTGGCGCTTCAAAATTCGATCGCGTTACGCGACATGCTGTTGACTCCAGTAAGCGAAAGCGTACAATACACAAGGCCACAACTCGGTCCTTTGTGCCGTCATCGAAGATTCTGTTCCCCTTTGTTCTCAGCGAGAAAACCTAAAGCGGAAGAAGCGGGAGACTGCATTGGGGACATCGGCTGAGCAAAACTTACCCTGGCGACCGATATAATCCCGCGGACATTTGAGACACAAAAGATTCGTCTCGCTTCAGTTCCTCCATCTGCGCAAGGAGTCACAGCAAGTGTTGGATTTGGGACTTAGAAAGACTCACCCCAGTCTGGAGTGACGTGCCGACTCGCGTACGTTTCAACGAGATTTTAAATTGTCTTGATGAAGTTCTTCAAAAAACGCGACTCAATAAGAAAGGCGTCCGGGGAAGGAAATGAAGTACGCGGCCTTTGTTGTGAGGGCGGCGGCATGAGTCCTTGGATGTAGCAGAGCCGGAAGCGACGCACGTTCGTGGTAAGGGCTAGAACTCCAGGGCCTGGCCGCACAATGTAGGAAAGCGTCCGCATAGTTGGGATGGGTAGGACGTATTTGAGGTCGACAGTGAGTCTGAGTGGAATTGACACAGGCCTTAATAGCACACCGAAGCAAAGTACCAGTAACACTGCTCAGCAAACGTTAGGATAGCGTACCTACCACAGGGCCGATGTGGCGTGCGATTCTCTAAGTCGACGCATCTCAGAAGCTTCTGGAAAACCCTTGTGAAATGTGTTTCAAGCTGCCGTTGCACATGGGAGGAATCATAAAGGGAGCCTGAAGTTGCGGTGGAGCGGTCCAAAGATCTTGGAATCAGAGAGACCTCGGACGAATGGATCAGTCCTCCAACCCGTGCCCGTCGCCGACGGGTCAACGAACGGGAACGGGCGGGTTTTTCGACGGGACGGGTAAGGCCGGGTCGACCCGTAAACGGGGTACCCGTACCCGTCCGTTCAACGGGAACAGACTGGTTCTGGCTTACAAATGGTTCTTACGCTAGATTTTGCAGTATTTTTGACCTAATTTTGAGCCTTGTGGGCGAACGAGCGGTAGCTAGAATGAGCTGAGCCTAAACGCACCCGAAAAAAGCAAACATAAGTACACCCGAAATCGTTGTTGGGTGGATTTTTTGTGGAGGCCTCGGCAAAAGCCCGGAAAGTATCGAACTCAAGCCGAACTGTTCCGTGTGTCGAGTCCGAGTCCACTGTCATCTCTGTACAAGAGTAGAGGCTTCCTAAAGGGTAGTAGTACGGATGTGAGCTTATATTTACAACGGTTAGTACCTCAGTAAATCAAATTACCTGTTATTTCACTGGTACCCGTCCGTTTGCCCGCCAGCGGAAACGTGTAACGGTCGGGTTGGAGCCCTAGGGCCTAAGTGGATGCCGCGCAACGTTTCAATGTGGGTGCGAGACGATGATACCGAAGAGGCTCGGGGGATAAAATTAAAAGGGCACTCAGAAGATTGCACAGATGGAGTCCCGCTAGTAGCGGCCAATAGTCGCATAGAGTTGGTCCAGGTGGTGCGACTGCGAAGAGGGTGGTTGGCCAGAATAACGGATGGATCGACGAACCCAATGGTTACTGGGATATCCGGAATTCCGCAGGCATGTAGATGAAAACCTGATGAAGCACGATGGAGCAAGAGCAAAGGAAGGGGACAAGCAGGTTCGGATTTTAAGGCTGAAAGGCCAAACAGGTACACATGATCGGCACTGCTTTCCCCTCTTCCCTTGTCGCCCTATGTTGCGACTCGTGAGGATCTTCTGATGATCCTTCACACTCTAGATAACTCTTCACCGCCTCATGCCCTGGGATCCGCGCTCCAAACTTCAGCGGCGGATTTTTTAGCATTCAACAGAAATTGAACGACGTCGACGACTCGAAACTCGAGCACAACTACAACAACTACAACTTCAATACGCAGAGCGGGGGAACTCTCATTACCATCTTGCCCGACATATGCCGCTATCGCTCCTCGTTCCGCCGGGTTTGAAATTCGGCAGGAAAGTTGGGGTGCTCGGAAACAACGCTTCACGTCACATGAATGCAATATTCTATTTGCCCGGAGGAGCTCGGTTCTTCCTCGGTTACATATGGTTTTTTCTAGTTCATTTTCAAACTGCTATGGCCCGCTGACGACTGCACGACGTTCCGGCCCATCTAACCTCCCGTATGTACCGGGCCATTGTATAGCATTGCGAATGTTCAAATTGTCCGATCCCCTCCCAGCGATGCCTTTCCGTCCTTCTCTATTTGATCTTCTTATCCAGTCAGCAAGTACCAGGAATGCTTTCATCGGTGCTGGCCATCTCCGAATTCGAGGTCAGCGCTAGTTTGTGCTCTGTCTCGCTGCGTCTGAATTCTCCGAAACCTAGATGATCGATCCCAATTCCCTTGTCCAACACTCAAGCGTGTGTTTTTGACAAAGAATCGGTGGGTATGTGTTTGTTTGATGGGGGACTTTGGCCCCCAAGTGATTTATCGTGCAAGTCGTCGCAGTCTGAGCACGTAACCGCAGATGCAGGCTATCGGCTTAACCGACCATGATAAAAAAACGCCTCTCCTTCATCCGGCTTAGCCCAGCCTTGCCGCCGGAAGCGGAAGAATGTAATTTCTGTTTTCTCCCCTTCAGACACACGAGCATGGAACACAAATGCGTGTTCCCTGCCACCACTCGTGACTCCATTCACATTCTCCCTGGCCGGTGAAGAAGAGGGATGTGCCCGGTGCGTAGGTTCTGGAAATGGGTCAGTAGTCCGGGTAGCGGTGGAGCGAACGATGGGGGATGAATCGAGATTAAGGTCTCGGACCGTAGAGTGGGAAAGTGGTGAAAAATCAGAGTAAAAATGTGCGAAAATGCCGTGAATAGAAGGTGGCGTCGTTTGGGCGTCGTAAGGCGTAGTTCGGGGGTTTTTGGTGGCTAGACTGCCCACTGGCGACTTTCCGAGAGGAGAGGTCGAGGAGCTCAGTGCTACCTCTAGGCGCTTGGCCTTGCACTGGTCGCGATGATGGTGGTTCGTGGTCAAAAGGTGATGTGTTGGCCTATTTACTATACAAACAAATGCTGTAATGTAAAATAGGGGCATGGTACTGTAAAATCGAAACCAAAGTGCGGATGGATTTCCACATGTCGGCCATACGACCCCTCCACAGTGCGGGGGGTTTTGATGTTGACCCCGACATCCAGAAACTATAGAGGAGTATGGCCGTAAGTACGAACTAAATGAGGTGTAAAAACTATATGCTTAAGATATGTCAGGTGTATACGAGGAAGAATAGATTAAATGGGCAGTATGGAGGTTTTATACCGTTCACGGACACGTTTCTCAAGCGTGGTAATATCTGCGTCCACGGTTAAAAGATCGATCGCGTCGATGAGCTCGGCCAGCGCACAATGCCATGATAGGGATAGGATAAGACAGTCAAATATCTGGAGGATGAATGCATTATCGAGACGTGGGGTAGAATTCGAAGGTGTTTCGAGATGTGGTCGTGAATCGTGAATGGGAACAGGAAGATAAAGTGGTGGTGAAGGAAGGTGCTCGACGGGCGGAAAGTGCGGGGGATTCGATTCAAAGGTGGGCTCCGGGCTCGGAATATGACGCAGATGTACGATGGCGGCGGGCGGTGTGCGTGAGCGATTTAAACCTGCGATGGGGACTGCATCTGGAACGCTACGAGGCTCGGGTGGACGTGGGGCATGCGAGGGATTTAAATCCACGATGGGAACGGCGTGTGGGACGCGATGAGGTACACATTTGGGTGGATCGTGCAGAGCGGGAGGAACATGCAAGGGATTTGACTGAGAGGTGCCAGGCGACTTCGAAACACTGCAAGACACGACACAAATGGTGCAAGGAGAAAGCCGCCGTGGAGACAGCAGATGCGCTGCAGCTCCGCCGGTGTGCCGTGTCATCGGAAGAGGCGATCCATTGTACGAAACGAGACGGAAGGTGGCGTCAAATGTCGCCAAATGCTTGGATAGGAGCTCGTAAGTCCGTGGGCAAAAACGAGGGTTGAGCCGGTGCTTCCCCGTGCCACCGCACACGAAGTAGCGCCGCGAGCGCTTCCACCGAATGTGAAATGGGAGGCATAGACGATGACGTGAACGAGCTGTTCGCCTGCGTGGGGCACGAAGCGATGTGGGGATGCGAAATGTCCGTGGGAGCAATGGGACGCGCAATGGGCGGATGTGTGGACAAAATACGAGTCGATGAATGCAAAGGATGGCGGGTATATGATGAAGATGGCGTGCTCTGTGCCTGTACCGAAGGCGACACGACGTGGGAATGTGAGACGTGCAAGGCGACGTGGGAACGCGAAGAGGTGGCCGTGATTGAAATATCGACGTTGGAATGCGAAGTGGGAAACACAGACGATGCGCAGGGCGGTACGGAGCGCGGTGCGACGTGGGGATACGAAACGTCCGAGGTAGCGGTGTGACACATGATGTTATATCCGTGTCGGAAAAGGCCGGAAGGACGGAAGGCCGGAAGAACGGAAAGGGCCGGAAGTGATACCACGTAGAGGATCGGGTACACCAACTAAGTTGGCTCAGAGACGTAGAGGACGGAAGTCAGACAATGCGGAGGTAAAGCACGTTAATTGTCAACTAAAGATACAGTGGAACATAATACGTATTTATACTAAATACGGAGATAAGTCTAATGCGGAAAGAAGTATGTAAAAGACAATAAGTACAGCGAAAGACAATAAGAACAATAAGAGAGAAGCATAGTTGCATAAGTCATATGTTTGATTTGGGGAACACTCAGAAGACCTTCATTGCGAAAACCCCAAGGGTTGTGCATCAACAGAACAAGCCGGAGCAACGGAAAGTTGGTTTGGCTGTAACGACCGTAAAGACGGCCGTAGCCGGAAAGGCCGTAACGGCCGGAAAAGGATCGGAAGGTGCATGGTCGTAACACGCGACGAGTGGCGTAGGAGCGACAGGACGTACGGGGAGCGGCGTAGGGACCGTTGATAAGCACGGGATTTGTCCACCCATGAAATCTTCGCTTTTTTCGTGTTTTCATGACAAGACATGTGCCGGGCTACGCTCCAGAAGCGTCAGTACTGAGGTTCCCAAGTAGCTGGCAGGGCAGGAACCACTGAGTAACGGATGGGAACGGGGAGGAATACTCTGGAACCATTGGCATGTGTTCGCTCCGAAACCTGTAGGAGATGTGTAGCCCAACGATCAAGTGGAACGTGAAGTCTACTCTATTCCCGCTCACGGAACTAGACGGGACGGACTGGAATCCTGTTGTGGTGTGTTGGACATGAGACGCGTAGCGCGTTCTGATCATATGATCACTGGAAGGGGCTGGGAACATCATATCTTGATGGATCCACGCTGTCCCGGGCATTCCGGATAAGGGATGGTCACTAAGCGAGGGTCTGATCACTTGGACCTACACTCGTCAGCTCCTGGAGCAAGTACCCATACTGGGAAGTACTTCGAATGCGGTATGGAAGTGCCTATCGGCACTCTCATCGCTTCTACCCCATCTGGGTGAGTACTAACTGTACCTTTAATGCAACATACCCAGTAATCACCAGAGTTGATGATGCATTATTGCCAGACTGTCACAGCCTGCCATAGGAGTGATATTGCATTATCCCGGGGAGTTGAGGCTAAGGTCAGATTTCAATATCTTGGGCAGTTTTTCCATAATAATTAATATTTAACTGCCTTTTGGGCTTTCCATAAAGGGAAAAGGGCACATTGATAGCTGATTGGATCACTGTTCATCACATCCTCTTGATCTAGGTCAGAATCTCGGTTATATGGTATGATAGGCCATCACCTCAGGCATCTAGGTCTTCCATAGACCACTTGTACCCATTTGGAACAGCCCCTAAACCTTGGCGGTCTCCGAATGCTTGTATCCACGCTTTGCACTTGTTATTTCCAGGGCCCCTCCTCGGCGGTCCCCGAATGCCTTCATCAGGGTTTACACCTGTTATTTCCAGGGCCCCTCCTCGGCGGTCCCCGAATGCCTTCATCAGGGTTTGCACCTGTTATTTCCAGGGCCCCTCCTTGGCGGTCCCCGAATGCCTTCATCAGGGTTTGCACCTGTTATTTCCAGGGCCCCTCCCCGGCGGTCCCCGAATGCCTTTATCAGGGTTTGCACCTGTTATTTCCAGGGCCCCTCCTCAGCGGTCCCCGAATGCCTTCATCAGGGTTTGCACCTATTGTTTCCAGGGCCTCTCCTCGGCAGTCCCCGAATCCCATCCGCCTAATCGCGCTTTACATCTATTATTTCCAGGCCTCCTCGGTCCGTCCCCGAGCCGCTTTCTTTTTTTTTTTTGGGAGGGGGGGGGGGGGGGGGCCGGTTCAACGCCTGTTTCCTCGGCCCTTTATTTCTGGTCCGTAGCATTCAGACTCCCCAAATCCTGCAGGCCCTGCCCTCCCTCGCTGTTTTCACTCCCATTTTAGTGGCTCGAATTAAAACCGTCACCTCATGGCATTCTCATGTCATTCTCATGTCAATGTCTTTCTCACGTCAAATGGTACGGCCACGTGACGTTCTCTCCCTTGGATCTTCAAGTCAGACGCCATAAGTGGCAACGAAATCAAAAATCATCATCAGACTACAGTATTCTATCTCCCATTTTTGAACCTGGGTTTGGGTTTTGGACGAGGCGCCGCGCTGTTTCTCAATGAATTCCCAGGCCATCAAAAATGGTGCAGTAATTCCTCTCACCTTGTTACGGAACGACTCTTCGCTGGCGGACCATCGTTTGCTGACTTCCTCGTGCGGCGTTTACCACCCCCTTCTTCGTCCTCCTCCTCGCCTCCACCCGACTGGCGCTTCCGCTTGGTACCGCGGCGCTGTGGTGCCTTTTCTTCGTCTCCTGGGGGTGGCCTTCAACAACCAATTAGCGCCGTACTTGGACTCTATCACAATCCACTCACTGCGCGAGATTCTCTTGCACGAAATGCCTCAAGACGTGCTCCACGCAGCCGACCGCAGACGCCCACCCTGAGTCAGTCCGCCCCTGACGGTGCACCTCCTGCCCCCACCACAGAATGCAGATCATCAGCTGCATAAAGCTGTTTCGCCCGTACATGCGAGGCAACTTCCCCCATGTCATGTCATCCGCCCACGACAACATACCACCCATCCAAACTCGTTCAGGTGGCTGCACCGACCTCCACCAGCGCTACCAATTGTCCACAAACGACCCTTTTTGCCCCAGTTTACCGAGATTCTCCAGCTTCGGCGAGGAGCCCCACTTCCTGCCTGACTTGATCCAGGCTGCCACCTCTGCCGGCTTGTCTTTTCCGTCAAACCGAGGTCCCGTATCTTGGTACCCGCACACCGCTTCGAAGTCCATGTAAGCCTTCACCAACATCAACCAATCACCTCCCCATTTCTCCCCCAGCGCAAAGGCCGTATACGCGTTGCGGAGCTCATTGGGCCACTTTGCCTTGTCGGTGCGGTTCCACGCCCCCTCTCCCGTGATCTCGTCTTCTTCGTCCTCGTCGACGACGGCCCTTGGCCGCGGCACAGTATTGTCAGGTGGCACTCCATCACCACTGTGAGTGCGAGGAGCGCCGTCTCCCTGCGCCTCCTCCCCTCCTCCACTGTTGCCCTCGGGATTTGCGGTGGGGGTGGTGGTGCTGCCTGCGCCGTCGGAGCTCGCGTCAAGGGTAATGGTGCCGCCAGCGCCGTCGAGAATCGCGTTGGGGATGGTGGTGCCGCCTGCGCCCTCGGAGCTCGCGTTAGGGGTGGCGCTGCTGCTTGCGCCGTCCGGAATCGCGCCATCTTGAGGCACGTTCGCTCGCGGGAGCAGAGTGCCTGTACCAGCCGGGCGAGGTGGGAAGAGTTGTCCATGCCCCACATCTGCATTTATCGCCCCTGCCGCGGCGATCGTCTGCCCCGCACCTTGCGATGACCCTCCTTCTGAGTCGCCCAGCTTATCCACCACGCGACTACGGCACTCCTCCGCAGCTGCAATTCAGGTGATCAGTTTCTCTATACCATCCTCCAATCCTGCGACTCACTATAGCATTTTTCAGAGAACCGAATCATCGACTTCTCAGCCTCGTGATACCCCAGCCGGTCAAATTCGTACCAGGCCCTTGCATTCAGGCCTTTCGTCTTTCCTGCGTGCACGCTGATGTGGCACTGTCAGCGCCTGTCATGTACGTATCCATGCTCCTCACCTTCTTACTCCCATCGTGCCTCCCTGATCACCAATCGGCCCCGCCAGCATAATCACCACATTCATCCCAAATCGGGCATGGATTGTATCCGCAATAGGCTGCAAGTAATGGCCTGCGTTATTCAGCGCTCTGGCGTCGGTCAGACCAAATCAGCACAAGGACCGTTCACGTATCACTTCACTCACCCAATCATTTCCTCCTTTGTGGTGGAAGGCACCTCTGCGCGACCGATCTCCCACGCGCGAACTTTCTGATCATAGTCGGCTTGCAGGCGAGCATTCACGTCCGCTCAGAACTCTGCAGATTCACCCTCCCACACGCGACGTGTCACCTCACCCCGCACCTTCACGTCGGCGGGAGGATCCAGGCCCAAATCTTTTGCCCGCTGCGTCTGCACCCTCCATTCCTCCTCGAAGATCTTCTTCACGCGCTCCTTGTAGTAAAGCTTGGAATAGAATTGCCATGCTTGCGATTTCCCCCGTTTCGAGCCATCCGCGACGTCCTGACCTCCGCTGAGGAGGTCCTGAAACAAATTATTTTTCCCCTGCTCGGCACCATCTCCATAGTTCAGTCGATACCATTGGCCAATTCTCTAAACACGGCCTTCAGCATTTTTTCCATCAGTGAGGTAGCAGCAAATCATACGAACCCCGCGAATGCTCTCACTGATCGCTGTGCGATGGTCAGCCTCCTCCTTATCCAAGACATCCGCGCTCTGCGCGTTCGGGTCGGTGGGGTCCGGCACATCCTCCTCTAAATCCTCGTCGTCCTTCATATCATACCCGTATTTCTGAATGTACAGGTTGGTGATGTCGTCGTAGAACTTCGACACCTTCTCCTGGCTTAACCGTTTGGCCGTTTGCCAGTCTTCAGCGCGCGTCCGGAAGAAGACCTCTTTGGTGCCATGCACCCAAGACACCTTCCCCGGTTTCCTCCCGGTCTTTCGAACACGTTTTCTGGCACTGGCCTGCTCGGTCGTAGTCGTCGCTGGAGCGCTCGCCGCTGAGGTCGCCATTGGCAGTTGCAGTGAAGGTTTTTACTAAGATGTGTCTGAGGTGCGTCGATCTCTCTGATGGGAATGGCATGGCCTGTTTATCCGAACGGTAAACAGATTCCCAAATTATAAATCCCCAAAGAAACCTCAGGTTTTCAAGTCGGCAGAAAGAATATGATCATTTTTTTGTAGCGAAATTTACATATGTGCGTGCCAGAGAATTTATTCGTCATCCACCTCCATTGCTTCACGGATGGCGCCAGACGTGCCCACCCTGGCGGACATCACGCAACGGCGAGCATATGAAACAGCTGCGTTCCACCCCATCACCACCTGCATGGGCCCCACCTCGACATCCGCAAATGCTTCCGTGCTCGAATGGTGAATCGAGCCCGTCGCGCTCACATAGAACGTGTCGTCGACTGAAATGGTGGAAGTGCCGGGCTTCACCTCCTTGGGCCCGACCTGGCCCTTCCCCTTCCCTTTTGCTGCCGCTGTGGAAACCGACGACAGTGGAGTAGGCGACCTGGTGCTGGCTGAGTGCCTGGTGGGTTGGGTGACTGGGCTGGTAGACCGCCCAGTAGTGGCCGCGGCTGGCGGCGCATCCGGATCGTAAGACACTTCCCTGGTGCTCGCAGGAGAAGTGGTGGGCGAGGGTGTGTCGTCGGCAAACAAGGGAACACCCCCCGTGGCGGAGAGAAACGCCTCCACTTCACTGTCTCTGGTGCCCACGGATTCACTCTCTTCAGAGCCCTCGGAATTGGGAACGGGCGTGTACGAGGGGGGTGGCGCACGTCGAGTGGTGATTCGCGACGATCCACCTCGGCGATTGGAGGCGAGGGGGGGAGGGGGCTGCTGCTTCACCACTCCATCCTCCACCTTCACCTCTCGCTTCACGGGCAACAGCGCAGAGGACCCTTCGTGCTTCACCTTTGTCTGCACCGGGTTCTCGGCCAGCGCGCGAGCACTATGCGCGGGGCACGGCCCCGTGCTGCAGCTCTGCGGGTGAAGACGGCACTTGGCGTGGCGGTGGAAGCAATGCTTTGCCCAGATCTCCTGTGCCTCTTTCCACGTCGCGGCGTCACCCATCACAGCCGCCTCCTTGTACTTACGCCCCTTTGTGGCCAGGCAAGTGGCCCTGCAGTTCGAACTCAGCTCCTTCGACCACCAAGCCTCGACGCAAAATGACTCACTTCAGAGAATACGCCCCTTGCTTTGGCGACACGAAAAGCAGCCAGTAATGCTTGTTGCGTTTCGACGAGAAGTCCGTGTGCGTCTTGAAATTTTCGCCGAAGTGCTCCGGGATGCTGCATGGAGTGAAGTCGCATGGGGGCGCCTCGAGATTGTCGAGGTAGGAAGGAATCATGATAGTCGTCACCGTCACGGTAACGAATGGCGAAGCGGTTTCAAGCCCAGTCGCGCGAATTCCTTCAGAATACAGAGGCTTAATAAAATTACAGCTTGTCCATTCGTCCTTGCCGATTCGTCACCCCATCGTGCCTCAAAAATCCAGAAATTCAAGCCCATCAACCAATTTTTATTTTGCTCATAAGCATCTACTTCAAGAACCTCAAGTAGTACAGATGATAAATAGTACGTGCCATCCATTCAAAATATTGCCGTTCCATGGTGTACTCCCTCGGATGTTCGTTTGGATCATAACACTCGGGGCTGTCCATCGACGTCTCCCATCGAGCCAGCAAGCCCCGGACCTCCTCCCAAAGCTCTGAGATACAGGCTTCCCAGCCACGAAGGCGGAAGTCGACCCGGCGCAGTGCGTCATCATCCTCCCGCTCCTGCAATCTGACCGCATGCAGGAGAATGACTATACGCTCAGTGAGGTCTGCTGCCCCAGGCGACCACGGATTGGCCTCGTGCGCATCGTCGGGGTCAAGGGGAAAAGGAGGCTCGTGTCGCCAGCGCCTCAGGCAACGCTCGTCGAGGATGATGTCGCCGCAACGTGATTGCTCGTAAAGATCCTGAGATTGGGGAGGGAGCAGGAGTCCATGGTCCTCGCGGATAGCAGCAGGCACTGGCGGTAGGCCGGGAATGCAGCGCGGTGGGAGTGACACTCCTTTTTGTGTAATCGTCTGTAGGTACTGAGCACGTCGTATACAAGCATGCACAATTTTGCCTCTAAAAAAAAGAAATCCTGTTTCACCGACTACGCGAAGCGGAGAGCTTTGAGAACGCACCGAGACGTCAGAGCATGGCGTTTACATGCATCCCTTTTTGCTGCGTCACGAGCTGCCGCGGTGAGGTACTTGGCCCGGCGTCCCATGCAGAGTGTATGTTCAGGTAAGAGTTGCACTGCCATATTACCCGGCTTTTGGTCCAGACGTGCGTTGTTCCAAAGTCAGTTCGATCGTGATCCAAAAAATCCCAAAAAACGATTTCAGGAGACCGGCGCGTGTCACCGGAGATTGGGCCAAATAAATCATGATCACTATTCGGCCAATACTTGATGTATTGGCCAAATATTGGTCGAATATTGGGCCCCAGTATTGGTCGACCAATATTTGGCCAGTACATCCAGTATTGGCCGAATATTGGATAGCTCTTACTTCGTCATGGACTTTGAATATCTACATGCAGCTGAGCTCGCGCGTCTTCTCCTGATCATGAGTCTTATTGATCAATATTAACGATTGATCATGAAACTCTTCAGTCACCTACCACAGCTTCAACCTCTGCAACTCGGTCTCAATGGACGCTGGCTGTCAACGTCACCTTACCACTGCTTCTATTGGTTTAACAATTTGCTCACGGATGCCTGCCGACTCGTCTTGACTTCATGTATCGATGGCGTAAGTATCCTACGAATAAATATCGGATTTTTAAACCTCGGGAAATCCTCTTCACAACCTATCGCAATCGTGAATTATACGCAGGTAGGTTCGTGTACTCTACGTAACGCCATCAACCCGAAGCAGCACCGACTCGCACGTTCCTGCCCACACGCACCTCGACTATGAGCCGTTCTGACACTCAGTATGAGTGGTGTTTATGCTCCGAATGTCGGCCCAAAGGAGAACATGGAACTTTACAGATGAAGCAGACAATCCTTCGACATATAGCTGCAGACCGCCGTCTTTCCTTAAACCCCGCAACGGCCACTCGGGTCCCCTCTCCTCCCCTGCCAACTATAGCCTCGAGCTCTCCCCCTCCTCCAGAGCCTCTAGGATTCCCCGATGACGATTCGGACGACGCACCTCATGGATTGTCGCCAGCTTTTTCCGATGCTGACTTTCAATGGCCTGCAAGGGATTGCTATACACCCAGTTCCCCGAGATTTGTCTTCTCCTCAGACGAGGAAGACGAGAGCTCATCACAGGGTGATAACTGCGACACCTCTGAGGATGAATCCGACTCTCCAGAGCTGCAGGATGATGGCCATGCAGTAGATGTCGACAAGATAAATGCAGATCCACTTTACCGCTCTCGCGCCTCTATTTTTGAGGCAACCGAATCCATGGCTGAGGAAGATAACATACCTTCAGCATTTGACGACCACCCCGCAATCCGGAACACCTATATTCGAATCTTCGTTGGCGCAGCCTTTGATGGGATGACTCGAGAAGCTGTTAAGCTTATCCTCGCTGGCTACGAGATCGCATTCAAAGCTTCTTCTTCGAATATCAAACGGTCTCTCTGACTTTGCTCGTACATTGCCAACCGTCGAGAAGCGTCTTGGAGTCTGCACAGACAGCTTGATCACATATTATTTCCTCTGCACTGGCTGCTGGAAGCCACACACGCGGCAAGAGCTTGCACAGCTCGAATCTCCGAACTGTATTGAGCCTGACTGCTCGGGAATCTTATACACCCTCAAACGGCTCTCTGACGGCGAGAAGAGAACTCCTGCATTGACGTTTCCTTTTGCCCCTCCTGAGAAAGCTTTGCAGCGAATGGCCCTTCAGGCGGGGAAGGTCGCTCAGTGGCAGAAGTGGCGCGGGCCGGAGGATATTCCCGGAGTTCGCGAACCAGTTACCTTGAAAGGCTACGCCGCGTTCTCGGATCTTGACAAGCCAATGACAGACATCACGGATGGCTGGGGCTGGCGGGCAGTCCAGGCTGGCTTGCAACGTCGCCGGAATGGCAAGTGGGAGATCAAGGATGTCGACGTTCACGAGCTAAAGCTGCAGTTCGTTGCTCTACCCAATGGACTCATTCTTCAAATCAATATTGATTGGTACATCTTTATGAATATACTGTCCACATTATTAACCTGCTCTTTAGGTTTCAAGCAGTCAAAGCAGGTTGTCACTCAACGGGTGCCATGTACGGAACCATCTGCAATAACCCACGTGGCATACGGCATCTTCGTGAAGAGACCTTTCTGATTACAATGTTCCCCGGTCCCCATGAGCCAACGCAGGAACAGTTCAATAATGTCATGAATATCTGTGTCAAGCATTTCCAGAAATTGTATAATGGTATGTGCGTCTATTTTATAACCTTTTCTCTATTCATGTCTTTCAGGAATTTACCTCAAGGTCTCGGGCGAGCCAGAGCCAGACCTATTCCATGTTCAAATTGGAACCGACGTCTCAGATCTCCCCGCGAGTCGAAAAACCAGTGGGCTGCTTGCGGTGACTTCCAAATGGTTCATGTGCAACCACTGCGATACTCCCTTTTTTGCGCTCGTCGACCGCGATGCTTTCGATTCAACAAGTTTGTCCTCCTCTTCAGTTTGGCAATCTACTTAATAAAATCAGAGATCAATGAGCGCGATCCGTGGCGATACATCAAGTACGCTTTTCGAGCACGCGATGCCTCACCGGAAATCGCAGAAGAAATCAGTCGTCAGAGGGGAGTACGATGGTCAGCCATGGACAATCTGGTCAACTGGCTTCCCGGAGTGACGAACCTGTTTGATTTGATGCACGCAATCTTCCTTGGTACGCTGGTTTATTTCTGTAGCTTGGTATTACTGACCACTCCTCCAGGTATCATCAAGTATCTCTTCCGTGAGATTCTTCAAAAGAACGGGATGATAGACAATGAAGCTACCAAAAAGCTCGAAGATTTTTTGAGTAGACTTATATGGCCGGTTTCGGTCAGTCGAATGCCCCCTTCTGTGAGTGTTGAATCGGTCAGAGAATAATTCCTCTCACACCATTTCCAGATTGCTCGCGGCAGCGGCTCTATCAAAGCGGATCAGTGGCGCTCCTTGATCACTGTTTTATTCGTTGGTTTGTTTTTTGCATGGCAGGTTGACGGGGAAATCCCCAATGTCGATGCCCCTCCTTCTGCCGAGAACACCAAGAACGCTGCTGCTCAACGGAGACAAGAGAAACTGGTCCGCTCTCGCATGAAGGAAAATTACCTGGCCAAAAATCCGAATCCCAGCGAGGCTGAGCTTGAGCGCATCAAGACGGTCCAAATGAATAGATCACTGCGGCTGCATTACGAAAACTTGGTTCAGTTTACGGCTGGGATACGCATCATCACTTCCGACACAATCAGCCCGAACGAGGTGAAGCGTGGATGTGGCGCCGTACAGCGCTCCATCCAATCCTGGGCCGACATGAACTGTCACCTTGTCCCCTATTTCCACTACGCCGCTGTTCATCTTGAGCCCCAGTTTTTGAAACATGGACCAGCACCTGGTTGGTGGACCTTCCCATACGAACGGAACAACGGTTTTCTGGGGCGTTTCAACACCAATGGCCACTCCGGCGGGGAGTTAGAGGGTACGATGATGCGTGGCTGGTGGAAAACCACTCTCATCCAGGACCTTGTGAGTTCCATCTTCTCTTACTGTCTCACAACACCAAGAATTCCTGCACACAGATTGCACGTCTTGAGCAGATTCCACATCCTACACCCGAAGACATTGATTCATTGAATGTCCTCAAGTCTCATCTGAAGGCGGAGAAAGGTGAACGGCATGGAACCTTACAGAATTACATTGCTCGCGCCCAAGCCGACAGGAACCTCGGTACAGTTTCTTCAACGTTTTTGGCAACTTGTACTCATCAGTCATACTCAGATAAAATTCGGTACCCGCGCTATTCGAAAAAGAAAAGCCTGCGAGAGATGGAGGATGGACTTTACCACCTTGTCTTCCGGCATCTACAAACCCTCTGGGCGCCCGACATTTTACTTATTGCAGACGTTGAGATGTCTCACGACAAAACTGCGATCACATTTATGGTGAGGTTGAATCCTTCTCACATATCTGGATCCACCGCCGTCGTTATGGTGCTGCAACCCAGCAGCGAGGCATCAAAGCTCAATATGCCTACATCGATTCCCGTGTTCCAGTCCGTATCCACCACATATTTCGCATCCAACAAAACCTGCCGGCCAAGAGCAAACTGACCACCGGATGTGCTATTGTGGCGCGCTTCTGCCCAAGCACGGTTATCACAAACTTCCCTTGGGACCTCTGGTATTGTCTGCGGCTTGGACATCTTTGAAATCGCCTCCTCAATTTTTTTTCAGGGCGACAGATATTGGAGTCAGAGCCTGGGATGCCGAAGTTTTTGCATCGTGCGAGGTTGTTTCTCTTGAACGACTGTCAGGCCAGTTTGTGTTGGCTCCGGTCGAGGTCTGCGAGCAAGCACTGTGGATTACCATTGCTTACGATCACGTACATTGTGCCTTCAAGTGATCGCTATGTATTGTACTAATCAGGTTCATACAGGAGGCAACAGAGGAGGACCCAGAGGATGAATACGAAGTAGAATGAATAGTAATACCAGTAAACTGTCCCAAGCTAATCATCTTTCTCCATCTCGTCGTCATCCTCTCGATGAACACACGAAGGCACATCAAATTCAGCGTGATCTTCCAGCCATGCAGGCAGGACTGCGGCAAGCGGTATCTTCAATTGGTTTGCCTGGAGACTCGGAAGACCTTTGTCTTTCCATTCGCCGCACTTGCGAGGGTGAGCCGATGTTTTGTTGCGATGGAGCTTCTTCTGCTTTCTGCGCGCAGCCATGACAAGGTTGTCAAGATCTGACACCCATTCGGTCACCTACATTGGGAAAATGAGTTAAGTCTGAATGAAAAGTCAATGTTCTCTACCTCGTGATCACGATACATAGGTGGGCAGGAGAGCCAAGGCTTCCTCGTAGCTGAAACTGGGACTTCATCACCGGACTCGAGATCAGTTCCAGGATCAACGACGTCAGAGTCATCGGACTCGTCACTGCTCTGGTACGGAGCTTGGAAAAACCACCTGCGGTCAGGAGGAACCTCGCCATGAGTCTCTTGGAACGCTGCAAGTCGCTCGTCACATTTCTGTCGGTGGCCTGGTCAACACAAACGAAAAATTGCACGAAAATACCCACCCGAACTTTACGGGTTCCCCGCCGGTTCAGCTCCTTCGCTCGCTTCTCATGCTCTCCTTCCTCCTGGTTCTCCCCCGCATCTTCCCCACCCTTAGTCTTCGCTTTGTTTCGCTGTGCACACCGATAATTATCGCTGATGTTCTTGAATACGTTTTCTAGTCGTTCCATGATCTCGTCATCCGTCTTCGCATTGATCATCGATTCAGTCATGGTGGGATGGAAGACGGGGGCTTTCTTGCGAGCAAACTCGAGCATAGACTTATGCCATCGACTGTTTTCGTTGAAGCTGGCGCTCCAGTCGGGTCGTAGAAGTCGTCCTTTACTATCAGAATCAGCGATATACGATCCACCTGCTTTTATTGGAGTGTCGTTCGCCAGTACTTCGAGTTTGACGTTGACGCCGTGCCCCATCGCGGCCTTGAAAACCTTATGCATAGCTGTCTAATGTTTGATTGAATATCAGGCTCAAGTGAAGCGCTGACCGTGATTATGAACTCACATTGAAGACATTGTCTCGCTCGCTCTTGCCCTTGGAACCTGACCCAGATGCGGAAGTATGGGTCGCGCCAGTGCCCGTGAACTCGTTATTTTCGATGAAGTCGATGATACGTTCTAGCTTGTCTCCGTGAATTTGCTCGAGCTCATTGATTCGTCGCCACAGTTGTAGGTTTTCGTTGTCGAGGTCACGGATATCTGCGTCACGTTCTTCAAGCTTATCTCGGAGGTCGTAGGCGACTCCTTCCAGAGCGGAGATACGATCCTGCAACTGCACAATTTTGTTGGTAACAGCCTTCGGCAACGGGGCTTGCGCAGGTTTCGGGGGGTGTCTAATTGGGTGAAGGACGTTCGGAGCAGTTTGTACGAGAGGAAGTTGGAATGCAGGCAAAAGAGGTTCCGATGAAGCTGGTCGCAGAGTAACATTGAGGTTGGAGGTAGAGTGGGAATCCAACGAAGGGTCAATTGTCGAGCGAAAGAGATCTTCTTCGTCTCTCAACGGTATCACGGGTGAAAACTCTGCAGTTCGGAGAGGAAGCAGGAGAGACGAAGTGGTTAACGATGAAGACGGCAGTGATAGGTTTGCAGGAGTATCGTTGGTTCTGGTGTTAAGTGGGGTACGATTTGGAGGAGGTGTGGAGCCTGAGGACGGAGCTTCCGTTGTTCGACGGGCGTACGGATTAATGAACGTGTTTCTATCTATTTTGCGTTTCTTTACGGCCTGCGAAGATTCTGCATACCGTGGTTAGTTCCTCGAGCAAATAATTGGTGTGTAATAGTACGCATACTTACCAAAGGGGTTTGGCTCATTTTGAATTGAATTCAAGGAGGTTGGACGTTTGGAAGACATTTAATTTCAAGCTAAGCCGAGTACGAGGTGCTGGTGATAAAGGAAGAGCAAGAAAGAGCAAGAGCGAGGACGCGGTGAAGAGAGAGATGCGCGTGATGCCGCGGCGGCGCATGACCGCGTCCTCCTTGCTTTCTCTTCTCACCGTGGCATCCAGATCTCGACCCTCGTGGACTCTGGTGCCCTGAAACCGCTCAAACCGCCTCATCTATACCCTGGCCTCCCGCACCCCACTTCTCCACCCAGCAGATGCAATATCCCATCCGTTTCAAGCGCTTCTTTACGTTCAAAACAATCATTCATTCCTGGTTTTTCTATACCTTGCAGCATGCTATCTCTTATGGTAATCTCTGCGGGAACCTCAAAATCATGCGAGCAGGCACTTGGGGGAGTTGCGGGAGACTTGGTAAAGTTTGCGAGAGTTGATCAGGCTGACCAAAGGCCACCTCGTTCTGGGTGAGTTTATGTCCCATTCCATTCGCCCTGGGGCCCCTTCTGAACCTCCCCGCGCAGCTCCTCTCGCGCACCCCGCAACTTGTGAGGCCATCAGAGGCCAGACGCATGCCGGGCGTCGACAACACCGACCTCATGCCCCCATAGGCTGAGAGACCTTCTGTGCTTGCACACTCCGTCTAGTGCAGATGAACAAACACCTGAATCCGCGCACAGAATCCCGAGCCACTCGTCTTTGGGAACGGCGATGGCGCAGGTCCTCCTCTTACCACCGTATCGACACTGATGAAAAATTCGATGCCCGCAGCTCCGCCCCATCCGTGCGGTGACCGACAAGCACCGCGAGCTGCCGCCCGTGCATATGGGCCACTCGGACAAGTTCTTCGACTACCTCGTGGAGCGCTCGCAGGGCGGGAAGGTGCTGCCGACTTGGAAGGGGGAGCAGTACTTGAATCAGTGTACGTGGTGTTTCTTCCTCTCGTTCCCCCTACCGATGTGTCGGCGATGTAGTCCCCGATGTTCTTCCCGGCTCTGCGATGTGAGCGTCCTTCTTCACGTGGACGTGGGTGATCATGCTAATGGGCTTCAGAGTGGCATGGTCTACGACACGACACCAAGAAGCTGTACGCCGAGGTGGGGAGGCGGACCAGGAGATGCTCGCGCTCAATGTCAGCCTCGACGGGAACACGCTCCACTTGGCGACGCAGCTCGAATTTGCAAAGGTGTCGGTCGTCGCGCAGGGCCCGCTGCGTGCGTCGGTAAGGGTAGAGGTGGTGTGTGGGCAGAGCAGGATCAGTGTTACGGTGCGTGGATTTGCGGTCGTCCGTGCCTCTGTCCATCTGGCTGATAGCATGCGCCATAGATCTCGCTTGACGCTGTCGCAGGTACGCGGTGTGTTCTCTTCTCCCGAGGAATCAATAGCTCACTACCCCGCTCTAGTCTCGACGAAACTCAACCCGCGCTCGATATTTTGCTTCGACACGTGGGTGGACTGGCACCAGCGCACGAGTTCAAATGTATGTCTCTTTCTAGCCTTTCCTCGGTACTCCGTTCCTTACGATGTCTTTGCAGTGAGCCGCTGCTCGCCCTCTCCAGTGGCAACGCGATATACGAGACTCAGTTTGGCTGGGTGCAGCGCGCCCTACGCACAATTGCAAGAACACGACGTGGGCTAGGAGACAGCGCGATGAGCATCTCGAGGCGCTGGTAATCACACTGTCGATAGCCCGCATGTAGTAGATAGTCAATGCATCCATCTTCTTGTGTACAATTGAATTCGTACGATGCGGGCAAGGAAAAAAATAATATATATTAAATGGCGGCAGCCCTAGGTAAAAAAGGGACAGCCAATATGTGGCCAATATTCGGTCTAATATCCGGCCAATATTCGGCCAATACAACGTATAATCGCCGAATATTGGTCGACCACTTTTTGATCACTATTTGGCCAATACTCGCCCAATACAGCATGTATTGGCCAAATATTGGACGTGATTTATTTGCCTCAAACTCCGGTGTGTAGAGACCAAGACAGGTAGCTGCTTGCTTCTCAGAATGAACAGCATGAGTTAAAACAAAAAAGAATGAAAGCGACCCATACTTATTTGTGTTACCATTGGTTGGTGGCCACAGCAGAACGAGATAAGACAAGAACAACATCATATCAGATAGCAAGCACATCAGATGATATATAGCAAGCGCATCAGATGATATAAACAAGCGCATCACGCACTCTCCGGCAGCAAATGTTTTATTCCACACTCTACCATATGGCGCCCATTCGCAATCCTGCTACCTCGTCTACCAAATTCTTCCCTGAGCTCACTCCTCCAACTTCTCCCAAGGCCAAGAGGGTTCGAAAAATTCACTGGTATCTGGATCAACGCGGTTAGATGAGCACGAGCCGGTACGTATTGTTGGTCGAATAGACCCATACAAACACCGAAGCGAGTGCCATCCAGTCAGGCGCTGGTCAAGCGACAGAGAGAATGGCGTTGGAGCGATGATGTGAACGGGATGATCTCGATGTCTCCGACCCTCGCTTCCAGCACACTCCTGGAATTGCTCGTGTTCTTGCCAGCGTGTCAAGAGTTTGCAAACCAGGATTTCGAATACCTCCAAGCCACCGGCCAGATTTATTATGTGGTGGAGAAGTACCCCAAGACGTTTACCAACATGTGAGTCTCGCTAATTTTTGTGATGATTGATGGTTGACGGTGAAACCGACGAAGGCTGTCGCGAACAGGTCAAGAGCCGCGTGATGCTCGCGACCAAAGACCCGGAGAATGCTCAGTGGTTTACCATGAATGTCTGAGAACATCGTATGTGCTTATATCTATGCACCTTCAACCCGAGCTAATTTTCGGTCTAGCTAGTATTGCTCCTCATATTGCTGCCTCGTATTGCTCGCTGCTCGTGCTCACTATTGCTATCGTCGTGCTTGATATATTGACACCGCTTATCGTATCGCTGCACACAATGAAAATCTAGACCGAATTATCTACTTGAAGTTGCTAGGAATGTATACGACAATCAATTGTTTTCGAATCCATTAATCATCCACTCGGCTGAACATCGCTACCCCCCTTTTGCCACCGCCCTGCGGCTTCCTCTGCGCGCGCCGCCTTCTCCGCCGCCGTCGCATGCAAGTTGAATGCCTCGTCCGTACGGAAGCCGTTCCGAATCCATCTGAACAACTCCCCGGCGGTATATTGAGTGAACGAGTATCGACGTTCGTGCAGGGCGACAGGCACATTAGAATGGCGTATGATGGTGGAAGGTATCAGGATGGTGGCACCAGGCGGGAACTGGATGACGAGCTTGAGGTCCCACAACACCAAGTGCCCCCCCAGGTCAGGATCAAAAGATCCGAGTGCGGTGATCGTGCACCAGCCCCACGCAAGGTTACCGAAGTCAAGGTGAGGGACTGTGATAGCGTGTGGGCCAAAATTAAACGTACAGGCCGCAAAGACGCTGCACGCAAAATTCCAGCGCAGCGTCGGCTTCCAAGTGGCAATCATGGCCATCTGCTGTTGGTAGAAGGCGTACAGGAGGGGGGCAAAAATGCGGAATAAACCTGATCAGACAGCAAAGTCAGCACCAGCAGCAAATTGAGAAGGATCATGCGTACAGTTCGCAAATCCGGAAATCCGTTGGAATGAGGAATCCTGGAGGAATCTGTCTGTGAGCTTGGTGTTGGCAGCATTGTTACAGAGTTCGCCTGGTTCCTGTCGGACAATGTGAGTGCAGGATTGTCTCGCACCAAGAATCCATACCAGTTGTCCGCCCCCATGAGAGAGACCACGCGAGACCTGCGGGTAGGGCTCTTGAGCCCGACAATGATGAAGTTGTTCAGCCGAAAATGAGCCCTTCGAGGCTTCAGTTTCCATTAACTGGGCCGCACGATCCGTGACTTGCTGCCAGCCCTCCACGTCGGACGGCATGCCGCCGAGGACTGCAATGATTCGCCCGGTCGAGTCGATGATGGGGATGGACAGACTGTGGCCGTCGTGCCATGAGATACCGCGACGAAAGGAAAAAAGACCCGCACCGCCTGAGCCAATTGATGTACACCAGATCCGCTGAACCCGTAAGCGCCTGAATCTCTTCGCGAATATAAACTTTGCCCCCCATTCCAGACGCATGCGCGTGTCCTTCCTGAGCGGTCCTCTTGCCAGTCCACCCAGGCCCGGCGTGCGCAAGATCAGCCGCATCGAGATCGACTCGGATCGTGTTCTCCAGAGCCACCCGCCGATGCGCCGAAGCCACGAGCTTGGGGCCCGGGCCTTGAGCTTCGCGCCTTTCTCTGCGGCGGCGTTTGGAACCTTCTTTAAGTGCCGCCCGGCGAGTCGTTGCTGAACGAGTCGATGTAGTGGGAGCGGTCGGTGTCGGGGAGTCAGAGACGATGGGGCTGGGTTCCACAAGCTCCCCGGGCTCATCTGAGAGTTTCAGAGCATCGCAGCGCAGGGCCAGGCACTCTTCCACATCAAAGAACTGAGCGGGCTCCAAGGGCGCGCCAACGGCTAAGTCGAAAGCAGAGAACTCGCGCCCGGAACGTAAGACGTGTCGACCTAGGTCTGGTCAAAGAATAATCAGCCATTGAATGCTAAAAACAGGTGGGGAAATATTAAAATTAAAAGCGAAGCGGGCAAGCTTCGCAGAGTTCCAAGGTCGGATCTTTTGAAGCTGTACCAGAGGGAGTCAAGCACTGGTGTTGTAGTTCCAATGTCGGATCTTTCCACCAGTGCTTGTTGACTCAAAGAAACTGAAGACGTTGGAAAAACAATTGAATCAAGCTCTGGTGTAGTAGTTCCAATGACGGATCTTTCCACCAGTGCTCATCGACTCAAAGAGAGAAAAAAAATTCTCACCTGGCATACAGAACGGCTTGGTTTTGGAGTTGGCAATGGGGAAGGGTGGGGCAGGAAGAAAGAAGAGAGGCAGCGCTGAAATGCTTGCTCGGTGTCTACAACAGCAGTACTAGTTTAATCAAGACCCAACGAGCAGAATGCGAGTTGCTTGATTAAGGCAAAAACGCAACTACTAACCAAATCCTAACTACTTTCCCCTTGAATGGTTTAGACTGTGCCGCCGAGTACGGGTCTTTTGAACGCTTTAAGAAGGTTCAAGGAGCACAGATAATCCAACAGAGGTTGCGAGGAACAAGCCTGTTTTAAGAGGTCTAGTCCGAAGTGCAAGGTTGATTTAGAGTATTAGACCTCTTTGAGCGATGCCAAACGAGTGCCTAAGCCAACAAATCGAGTTTAAAAGCTTTAGAAGCTTGAGCCAACAATCCCAATCCTAACAAGGTGCCGTGTTCTCCAAATCCCAAATAATAAGCCTTCCAAGGCTACTGTAGTGCGGTGCCGTGTTCTCAATCCTAATAAGCTCTCTCTAGCTTCTTAACCGTTTCCAATCCCAAGATCCCGATCCAACAATTGATATTGAGTTACTCGTGCAGACGAAACAAAACTTCTTAACGAAGTCAGTCCTGGGTGACAAGTCCCGAATCTCCGTCGTTTATCAAGCAATATCCGGTAAAGGCTAATGCTCTTAGTGACAGAAAGTTCAGTGCCTATCCATGCCAAAACCTCCTCCTTATATACTGTACAATTACGCTTACAATACGATGATTAGTCTACTGGCTGGTATATGAGTAAGGCGTCCGTAGTTAATCACGTGTGGTTAAATATATAGGATCCTCGTGTGTCGACCCCTTAATGCTTGAGTGTGTCCGGTGTGACTGCTCCTTGTTCGATCGTGTAGACAGTCTCATCTTCTATCCTCTTGTCCCCCGTTCAGGACCTTCAGTTTTAGGTAGACGTAGGTACTGGCTTTGGGCCAGTACCTTAATCAGCCCAAACCGCCAAGTGGTTGTGGAGATATGCGAGTTACCGTCCTGGCCTGGCTCAAGTAACCAAATCAGGATGGCAACAATGATCGGATAGTTGATAAGTGAAGTTCAACCACAGCCGGGGTAACCGGTTACTGTTAAACCCGAATCACCTGACCCGTCGCGCAAGGCTCCCTCTGTAAATCAAGCACAACAAAGTACTTGAATGTTTAACCAAGACCCCACAGTGGCGCCCCGGATCATCAGAGAGGATGATTAATATTGCCCATGTTGTTTGTAGGCCCCGCGATGCCTTGATTAAGCAGCGATGCTTAATCTTGGCAATTAAACCCTTAATCATGGATGTCAACCAGTATGAACTTTCCAGTTGATGCATCCCAGGCGGACTTGATTAAGGTCCTCATGCAGGATAAAGCCCTGATTAGCCATATAGGACTTATGCTAATCCTTTGGAGCAGCGCGCTACGTGATTAAGGTGGAAATCGGCAAATTCCTTGCTATTTCACCCATGGTCCGTTTCACGGCTTATCAGCGCATGAATTCATGTGTACTAGGAACCGCGCACATGAATGTCAACGGCTAACGGACAGCCGGGCCGAGCACGCAATTGCCTATGTGCTCCCGACCGTCGGCTCTGGGGCGCTCCCTTCCGTTCCCTCCGTCGGCGCCTCCGTTTCCCAAACACCACCCGAGCCCCACCCGCCGTCCCCGCCTGCGTCGCCCAATCCCCACCCGCTGTGCCCCCAGGCACCCGTTGGCCCGACGTGTCCCCAGTCGCCTGAAGATTGGCTGGTTGCCTGGATAGCCGTCAATTGGGCCCATGTGGCCGCATCCACCTGAAAGTCCGCTGCATTGCAGTTACAAGTCAGCATGATGCGGAAGATAGGGGAGCTGAAACTTTACCCGCAGTGATCCCGAGCCGGCGAGCCAAAACCATTCGCCGAGAGTCGCGAAAGCGCAAATGGCCTGAGGTAAAGTAGATAAGTGAGTTAGTGATGCTGAAATAGTTGCGGAACTTACGCCTGAGTGCAGCGAATTTCTTGGTTTTGGTCATCGTTGTGGTGAGGATAAGAGACGAGGTTCCCGGGGATAGCGCTCAGAAATGATCAACCACCGGGAGATTTAAGCGATTGAGTGATAAAAAGGCCGAGAAATGAGAAGAGTCAAAAATGATGGTACCTACGCCAGACCCAGAGATTGAGGCGTTACTCTCGAAGATTGGCCGAGCTGACGTGTTGTTTGTCTGCAGGTGAGCCCCTGGAGCAATTATTTTCTGGGCGGGGACTGACGTCGACGAACCCGAGCATCAGTTACGATGTCTGTTGCCAGTGGGCGCGCTCACCCAGAATGAGGTCCGTCACGCACCGGGCGGAACATCCAGTGATCAGCAGCATGCACGGATTGTATGATGGAGAATCGGTGGAGCGCATGTGGTCCAAAGTCGCAACGAACAAGCAGGAACCGAAAGCCGATTGGTTGTGAGTCTCGCTGGCCACTGACACAAGCTGATGGTTGACGCGGCTGAGCACAGGCACGCTAAGCTGTAGTCCAAACGGTCGACCAAAGGAAGAGCTCCTCATAGTACTTAGCCCTCGTTGTATCGTGTCGTGTTTGGTGTATGTATGCGTTGTGTTTCCCAATCAGGCTGAGACGAGACGACCGGAAAGAAGGACCGGGGTCCTGAAGTTACCGTGATTGCCGATCACACGCAGCCTTCTTTTGTTTCTCATCAAGCCATCATGTCGACATGGTGCGCATAGCGCCGACTTCGTTTATCACAAAGCAATGTCGACATGGTGCGCGTAGCGCGTACTTCGTTACTCACAAAGCAATGTCGACATGGGACACGGCTGACAACGACGAGCGCGCGCGGATTCGCAAAGCCCTAGGCAGGAGCGGCGCCCCACATAAACCGTCGCAGGAGCACTATCGAGAGCCACGCCTAGCCCCTCTCAAGAAGGCGACTTTATACGTCGACGGCCGCGTTCCTGTGCATCAGCCCGCGTCTCACGAGTACTACCGATGCAGCCTGTGTAATAGTGTGAAAGCTCACCCCATCTCGTGCGTGTTGTGACCTCGAGAACCTGCTAACCTGACTTAATTGCAAACAGATACTTGTGTGGCCATAGTCACTGCTATGCGTGTATTCGGATATGGCTGGAAACCGAATGGTCGTGCCCCATTTGCGAAGAGATCATGACGCGTCCACCTCACCAGCAATTTTCGGAGGAAAACGCGATTGCGGATATGTTTCCGGAGTGGGCCAATTCCACCCAGGTCGAATATTCATGGGATGGGTTGACGTTCCCGGGGTACTAGCGATAGCGGTTTGTGGTTCTGCTTCGTTGACTGCACTGTTAGTGATTTTTAACCAGTAGACTGTCTGTCTTCTGGAATAATAATATTTGTGTGTTTATCATGTCACAAACTGTTTGAGACCGCGTTTGGGAAGACCGAAACTTCAAGCTCTCAAGATGGCGCACAGTAGGAGAAAAATGGCGCCAGGTCAGGGCTCAGGCTCCTTGTACATCCACCAGGACGCGCTGGCGACTACATACACGTCGTCCTCAGATGGACACCGACTTTTCGCCCGGTCCACGTATCTGAATGCGACGATGTCGGTGCCCGCGAGCGAGGACTATCATGCGGAGGACATCGAAACAGCAGAGGCTCTGGAGCAGGAGAACTTCTCCTACCTCTACGGAGACGACGGTGGTTGGGACGAGGGGGGCGAGGGCCTGGTTGCGGGGGAGGAGAACGCAGAAGACGACGGCATCACTCTGCGTCTCGGAAATCTCGATAAACCGATACCTCTGGAGCGCTGGGTGAATGCGGTAAGATTTCCTGCATGATTGTATGAGAGGACGAAACTAACAGAAAAAAAGGACACACCTATGAAGGTATTCGTCAACAATCATCGCGACGAGACATTGGATGAGATGCTGCGAGGGGACGGTCGGGGCTCTGAGGGAATCTGGGCACAGTGTGCGCGATGTAAGGCAGAGGACCCGCAGTTTCGATGCGCGCGTCAGACCTGCCTTGGCGCGGCGATGTATTGCGAGCCGTGTATCGCGGAGCTGCATCGCCAACTGCCCACGCATATGCTGGAGGTACGCACGGATAAAGTCTAGACCTTGGATGCGCACTGACTATTAGGTAGAAGTGGAATGGGGAATTCTTCGTCTCGTTGACGCTCAATGAGCTTGACATCGAAGCTCGCGTCCAGCTGGGGCATCTACCAGGATCCTTTTGCCCACGCTCTCGTCCGGCGCACAAGGACTTCGTGATCATTGACACCTTGGGTGTCCGCGTCGTGAAGCTGAGCTTTTGCGGGTGCGATTCCCGGATTGCGCACCGACAGCAGTTGATGTGCGCTTGTCTGTGGCCTGCAACGTCCATTGACCCCCAGACGTGCGCTACCTTCAATGTGATCTGGTTATTCGAGGTCCAAAACTGTCTGGGGAAAATCTCTTCCTATGACTTTGTGCGATCCTTGGAACTGCTGTCAAATGCTGACGGCCTGGAGACAGTCGATCAGAAAGGAGTGCCAAAGCCACCACCGGTAAGTGTTATATACCGCGATGCTAGAGGTTAATTATACTGACTGGAGCCAGGATCGCCGCAGGGCGTTTCGGGCCATCGTACGCCAATATCGCATGATGGACATCCTAAAGCGGGGAGGGCGGGGCAACGATGACACGGGGGTCCGAGGAACTGGGCAGGGGGAGCTGGCACTGCAATGCAGAGCATGTCCCCAGCCTGGCGTCAATCTACCGCCAGGGTGGGATAAAATAGACTGCGCTAGGATGCCAGAGGACCAACGGTGAGCGAGACGTTGCTATGGGAAATCAAAGTGGTCACTTACCCCCTCTGCAGATACAAATACGAGCTCAAACTGTCCGAGGACGCGAACTTCAAGCTCATTAACAGAAACGTGTCCACAGAAGCGCGGGACCCTGTCATAGATGACAGTACCGGGTACTTTGCAAATCGCAAGGATTACAGCGAGCACATCTGGAAGCACGTGGATGAGCAAGAGATCTCGAGCTGCTCGGGATTCCAAGCCATGTTCCTGGCCAATTCAAAACGCGTGAAGGGCTTGAGAGTGATGGGGGTCGGTGGAGTGACGTGCGCCCGCCATAACATGTGGCGTCCAAATGGATTTGGGGACTTGCAGATGGGGGAGCGGTACGGCTTTTTTTTGCGTTTATCGGACGAAACTGATGGTCCGGTTTGCGCAGGTTCTGCAATATGGACTTTTTGCTATTTGCATCGCTGCTGGGATTCCTGCTAGCGTACCTGACAGTGTCGTACGACATCGCCTGTCAATTCTCGAAGCATGTCTGGACGCGGATGGAATCGCTGCCACAGAAGTACCACCTGAATATCGACACCGCGAACGTCCGTTGGATGATCCCCAACTTCCATTTACCAGGCCACAAGATAGGCTGCCACTCACTGTTCTCGTTTCATTGGCTCTGGGGTGCAGGGCTTACGCACGGCGAGACCGTGGAGCAAAATTGGGAATTCCTGAACGGAGCTGCAGGTTCGACCAAGCTGATGGGTGTTGGGGCTCGGCAGACTGCGTTGGAGGGCCTGCTGGGCTTTCACAATTGGCGAAGACTTATTGCTCATTGTACGTGCTCTTTGTCCGAAAAAGGAAATGGATGTAAAATCTGATGGCATTTTTGACAGGACAACTGCTTAAGCAAAGAATGGCAGAGGGGATTAAAGGGGGGAGAGCGCACGGGGAGTCCTTCAAGGCATTCAGCAACGGTCTGAAAGCATCGGGCGAGGTTGACGTGGAGGCGTGGCGTGGGTGGGTTGATAAGTGGGAGAGGGAGCGCCATGTGGAGGGCGAGAAGGCTTCCCCATATGAGTACGAGGAAGAGGGTACATCTTTTCGGATGCGTGTGCTCCGCAGACGAAGGCTGACTGTTCGAATCCAGGAAAGTCATTGAAAGAGATTCGTGTTATGATTGCTGCGGAGGAGGGTCTACGCACAGGGGATGGTACGGAAGTGGAGCGAGAAGATACCCCTAGCACGTTTGTGACTATGGGAATGGAAATTGAGGAGACACAGTGAGTGAATCCATGTATGTTTTACGGACACCACTGACTGAGTGGGGCAGGAGGCAACTGGCGGTGGTGATCAAAGCCACAGGTCCCAATCCAACTCCCACTCAGCAGTTGGATGTTTTGAAGCGACGGCTTGCCCTGCGCTCGCGGATTCAAGGTTTTCGGAAGCTGCAGATGACGTATATGCCGAAAGTGAGGCAGTACCTCTCAGCGTCGCAGAAGGCAGTTTGGGATGCAGATGATCAGCAGCCGGAGGCGACGAGGCTTTTCATGCCTTCGGATTTAGGATCCGAGGCTGCCCGCGTCAAGGCTTGTGCAGCGGGGCTGGATGGCGTAGAGGCTCGACTGCGAATTGGTGAAGCGGGGGAGGCGTTGACGCAGCTTCATCGAGGCCTGCGTACACGAACGATGACCAATAAATTCAAGATCCGGAACTGGAGTGGTCAGCGAGCTCTGACACGAGGGCAAGGGATTCTACGCCAAATCAACATTCGAATCCACGCCGCCAAGCTTCGTTACCGCTATGCGCGGCAGGCCTTGCTCAAACTGAAGGGCCATGGGGAGTGGGAGATGCAGTTCCGGGTGCTGCAAGACGACAATGTGCGGGCTTTGAATGATCATTCCCTCCGCGAGGAGGAGCAGGCGCAGGACGAGCAGCTCGGAGCGCTGGGTGTGGCCGATGGTCTGGCGGCGATTGGTGCGGTGGCGGCAGGAGAAGGTCATCGGACTTTGTCATGGATCTGGTATGTGCACTCGACTACGGCGGAAGGTGATGCGAAGCTTCATGAAGGTGTGTAGTATCATTAGCTCTTGTTGCCTCTGAGCTTGCTAAAGTTTAGTTCAGCTCTGCGAGTTGAGTGGTACAAGGCGTACTCGAGAGCAAATAGGTGGCGGGAGGAGCTGGTGTTGCTAGAGGAGGAGATGCGACGGACGATCGAGTTTGGGCGGTACGCGGAGCGCCTGTGGACTAGTCGGGCATCCGCGTGGACATTGATGCTGGGGGATTCGTCGTTGGAGGTGGATCGGGCAGTGATGGAGGGGGCAAGAGCATATGCGTTCGAACAGGTTGATCGGGAGCGGAGGACTTACTCCAAGCTGGAGGCAGATTGGGGTCCGTTACAAGTGAAGGCAGGTATGTATTTGAGAGGCAAAGACGCAGCAGGGGGGCCAGAGATTGTAGTGGAGGTTGAGGAGGAGGAGGTACGCTGGGCAGAGGTGAGGGCATACACAGAGGAAGAGACAGAGAACGACATGTATCAATAGGGAGATAAGATTACCTTATGTGGAACTCGGAGATATGCGGGGCCAAGGATAAGATAACAGTGGATGGGAAATGCTGAGAAAAGGTCATGGGGATATTCGGATGACCGGCAAGGAGGCATCATCTGATGCTTGAGTGATGGGGAGTTATTGTAGTGATGGCCGTGCTTGGCCATCACAGGAGTTCCCATTATGGATGTTCTGTGACAGCCGGGACCGGCAAACGAGGGGTTACATAACGTGCTACGTCTTAACTGCAATTCCCGCAGATTCCCCGGGACATTGCATTATTCACTAGTAGCTCCGCCTGTGACAGGCTGGCAATAATGCATTGCAACGTCCAGTAATTACTGGGATATTGCATTATTGACACAACTAAGGGTGTCTGGGTGCCGCTAGCGAGCTCCTCATCGGGCGTTAACAGCCACCCCTCCTCCTCCTTCTCCTCTACACCATGAATGTCTCGATATTTTCATCCCTCTCTTTATTTTTCCTAGGCTCTCCACTCCACGGCCGAATACCACGCGACGCGCTCAATGTTCACGTGCCTGGGACGATCATGTGTTCGCGGCACGCAACGGACTTCATGACTGTCCTCGCGATTATAACCTAGCTGGATGGTTGGACGGCGCGTCACCATTTTCCTTCCTCTTCCCTCGATCCTATACACGCGTTTCGAGGCTGATACTCAATTCCTCCTCCCTCAGTTTCTCTCTACCTACCGCTCGTGATGTACTACCTCCTGGATGCGAACCCGCCTCGGATAGCTCGGCCTACTCGGAACGCACTTGGGATTGACACGCTGGAGACTTGGTCAATCTACAGCGGGCATTTATGCGGGAACGTCGTCTCCCTATACGTCTTTGTGCGTCTCCCGGTTGGCTTGGGCTCTTGTAGGTGGTTAGCATACAGGATGGTTATTTCTTTTTCTCTCCATGGACTCTTACCTATCAACCGTTTGTAATTCGTTTCCACGGGCTCTGGTGGCACATGAGTACGCGTTTCAGCCACCCCGATCGCCCTATATAAAGCTTGCAATGTGACGGACAGGGGATCTTCCCTCTTCCCATTTTTTCCCCCCATCTTTCCTCTCTTGAGTCGCGAGTTTGGAGCCAGCGAGTTGCGAGCGCGAGTCAAACAACATACGAGCATCAAGAAGGAGATATCCCACCCACAGCTAAGTCATAACATCGTTGTATTTCCATCACATCCTACAGTAACCACGCAGCCTAGGGTACACTCTCGACCCTCCGCTCTCTGATCCACCCCAGGATCAACCCATTCTTCTACAGTGGAGCCCACCGCGAGGGTGGAAGGTTTTCCGCTGCAGAGTACCAGCTGCGTCCCCCTTCCCCTTTTTTCTTAGCCCCTATATTTTTCCTCTATCGATCCACTACAGCTCTCGGCTATGGCTACTACTGTCGGCACCACCAACGTCCTCTCTGTTCCCATGCCCTCGGCTCGGACGCCTGGGGCGCCTCGCTTCGAAGGGAAGGAGGTTACCAGCTTCCTCACCAGCATCGTCCAGCACGGAGCGAACGCCGGCCTCATCGACGTCGACGATCTCGTTCCCTACGTCCTTCAATACTCCACTGAGGACGTCCGTAACCTTATCAGGTATATGCCGGAGTTCGATCCGGAGAAGACGGGCAAGACATGGAACAAGGCCAAGACTCAACTGTTGCTGCTCTATGGCCACTCGGAACGCGTGCCTGACTACACTGAGGCGATGCTCAACTGCGAACACCAATCCGCTAAGCAATCTTTTGTTAACATGTCCGACGTTGAGCAATACTACAGAGGTTTTTCTAGGATCGCCGTTCCCTTGGTGAAGAAGGCGCGTATCACGGAGGCCGAACACGATTTCTATTTCATTGCCGGCATACCGAAGGTCATCAAGGAGTGGTTCCTCAACCAAGTCCCGGTGCCTAAACGTAAGTGCTCGGATCCTCCCACAGTTGCAGAATCTATCAGTTACCTCCAGAAACACTTTGACGACGACTCTCTCACCTTCGAACCGTGGGTCGAGGATCGAAGCGCCAGCATCGACCAAGCACCCGCATCCGTCCCATCCGCCGCCCCAGTTCCTCAGGCGAACTCTGGACTGCCTTCCAACGCCATGGACGACCTCACGAGACAGCTGGAGCGCCTCAACCTCCAGATGAGCACTGCCGCACCGGGCAATCCTGCGCCTCAGCCGTATGTACCAGCTCTTCCAGCGAATGCACCGGGCCCGGGGAACGCTGCGAATTACGGAGAGACTCAAGGGCGTAGGTGCTTCATGTGCGCTAAAATTGATGAACATAGGCTCGGGATACGCTATTGTCCCGACACCCAGGTCATGTTGGATGCTAACCTCATTAGATACGACACCAATCTCAACCGGTACGTTTTATCCGACGGGAGCAACTTACCTCGTGTTCCAGGAGGCTTTATAGGCGGTGTTGCGGATTACATTCGCGCCCAGATCAGGGATCGGGCGGCAGCTCCGGTCGCTCGCACCAACGCTATGGGACTCTCTTACGGCACTACGCACGTTCTCACAGGAGACAACTTTGCGGTGTCTTCCCTCGATTTTGTGACTAGAGACGCTAACACAGTGACTCGAACAGGAAAAGATACCACTGTCCGGTTCGACCCCGTGAAGCGCCCCGACAACAAAGGCAAGGCCCGAGATCCTCCTCCCCACATGCCTCAGAGCTCCACTCCCGTGCCGGTGAATCCCCAGCCAATTCTGATCCCGCAGAACCCCATCAACAGGCAAGAACGCTGGAAGGATTCTCGCCCTTCGAACTCCAAACCCCAAGACGCTATTATGAGAGACACCAAGAAACCTCCCGCGGATAAGTACCATATCACCTCCGAGATTCAAGAGCGCGCTGACGCCAAGGCCGTATTCGAGCAGTTGATCAAGACTCCAATCACTCTCCCACTGTTCGAGATCGTCGGGCTCAGTCCTCAACTCCAGAAGCTTTTCACCGATTTGACTCGTTCCAAGTGTGAATACGCCACCAAAACAGCTGAGTACTCTATCAACCGCGCTGAAATCGATGACTACTTCACCCCAGAGAGCTACAGTGGAGTGGAGTCCCTTCGGAGATCCAAGAGTTCCTGGTTCATTACAGCAACGCAATCGCCAAGGTACCTGAGGGAAGATATTTTGCGATGAGTACCGGTTCTATTTCCGTGCGCATTGGCGAAATTGAACTCACAGCGATGATCGATACGGGTTCTGAGTTGAACCTCGCAGGACAGTCTGTCCCGAGCCGTTGCAACCTACCAGTCGACTTTGAAGGTATGAAGTGGGCGCTGAAAGGTATTCATGGAGGACCGGAGCAGCTTCGCAGTTGTGCAACTGATGTACCCCTGCGGATCGGAGGCCATGCTTTCCCCCACCATCTCTTCGTCTCGCATCAAGAGCTCGGGAACCACGACATGATCCTTGGGCAACCCTTCTTGCAATGGTTCGCCGCGCGACTGGATTACGAGCGCTCGGGAGCAGTAAGTCTGTATATGTGGAAGGGAGGGGACCGGAAAGTCAACCCAACTATTGTTGTGACTATCACCGACCCCAACGACTTGCGCAACGCTACTGCTATTTCCTGCAACTACCGCGCCACGATCGAGGAGGTCTCCGACGAGGAGGACGAGGATTTTTGATACGGGGGAGCTCTTGCGCTACCTTCCATCCCTCCCCCTTGAATACCCTTGGAAGGTCACTAGAAGCGCTAATGGGAAAAGCTGAGTATTCTGATTTCGATTCCTTATTTTATCTCTCTCCTCCGTCCTCCCTCGATCCGTTCCTGTATGATTACTACCGGGCCACGAACGCGGACATCTCCGCTATTATACGTACCCCATGGACAGACCATTTGCTCGCTGATTCATCTGTTTCTAGCTCCGGATTTTCCTCTACGAGGAAGATCTGTCGAGCCAATGCGTCCACCAAGACCAAAGCACCAGTCAAACCCAAGAGATACAAACCTGTCGACCGCAAGGTCAAACCCGTGCCCACGACTCAACCAGATCCACAGGCCCACTTTTTCCGTCCTATCCCCCGCACATCCTTTACTGATCTCCCTACACATCCCCTAGATTACCACTCTCTGAAATTCGGGTCTCGAGTCACTCTGGAGTGCCTGGAATCCATGCTGGCCAAAATTCAACCCGGAATATTGACATGGGATGAGACCAACCTCCTCGCGTTCGTGGCTGTAACTCGTGAGTCCGCATTTGCCTTCGAGTATTCCGAG
The DNA here is from genome assembly GCA_029378375.1 of Mycena olivaceomarginata. Classification (NCBI taxonomy): domain Eukaryota; kingdom Fungi; phylum Basidiomycota; class Agaricomycetes; order Agaricales; family Mycenaceae; genus Mycena; species Mycena olivaceomarginata. Next base: position 4,644 of record JARKIC010001366.1, on the reverse strand, counting down.
AAGGGTTCGTTTTCCAGAGAGTACTACCCCGACTATGTTTTCCCGACTATCGAACATATCCCCTAGCGAAAGAAACCCATCCCCATACCCACGGCTCTCATTGACGACGTTCGGAAGGTCATCATCGACAACGAGAAGGGCGGGCGTTTTGAGCCCACAGTATCGAGCTACCGATGCGCCATGTTCCCTGTGATGAAGAAAACCGGGCTCTGATCCACCTGTGCGTATTATTTTGAACCTGGAACCGCTAAATGCAGTCACAATCCAAGACACCACTATGATACCAAATGTCAACGAATTCGCTGAGTCGTTTGTTGGCTATTCTATCTACGGACTGGCAGATTTATATTCAGGTTTCGATGCTATTTGGATACACCCGAACTCTCGCGCACTTCAAGCATTCCACTCGCTGGTTGGTCCGCAGCAACAGGCGACTATGGCTCAAGGGTACTCCAACGCGATGCAACAATTCATCTTTCGCGTCGCCCATGCTCTCAAGCCTATTACGCCCAAAAAGGCGGACCTGTTCGTCGACGACTGCGGTGTAAAGGGACCCCCGACGCGCTACAACAATGCTCCGATCCCTCAGAACCCCAACATCAGACGGTTTGTGTGGGAGTATGCGCAGAATCTTGATGATTTTCTAGGCACCTTAATCATGGCGGGAATCACAGCTTCTGGAGCGAAGACTACACTGGCAGCGTTCGACCTCCACATTGTAGGCTCTGTGGTTTCCTACGAAGGCTGGAAGATTTCCCCTAGTCTTGTACAACGCATCCTCGACTGGCCTGTCCCCACCTCCGTTACTGAGGTACGAAGCTTCCTCGGCGTCGCTGGAGGGAGCCGACGTTGGATTCTTGGTTTCGCCCTGATAGCTAAGCCCCTTACTGTCCTTCTGCGAGTTGTTACTGTCGAGTTTCGTATTACCACAGAGGCTATCGAAGCGCAAGAAATTCTCAAGGCCCGTGTTGCATCCGCACCTGTGTTGATTCGACTGGATTACCCTGCTGCTAAGTTGATTTCAAACCTACCTAGAACTTCTGATGAAGGACTGATGGTAGTTGGGATCGACTCGTCCTGGATGGGAGCTGGCTGGGTCATCTACCAGATTCGGGACTCCGAGAAACATGCAGCCTTGTACGGCTCGTGCACTTTCAACCAGACAGAGCAGAATTATGGGCAGCCGAAGACAGAAGTTTACGGAGTGTTTAGGGCGTTCAAGGAACTACGCCATAGGATCTAGGGAGTACATTTCCGCTTAGATCATGACGTGAAATCGCTAGCTAAAATGCTTAGAGAACCTGATGATGTACCCAATGCGCCTCTGCTACGGTGGGTGGCCTGGATCCGCCTGTTCGACTTCGAACCGAACCATGTACGCGCCGAATCATTCAAAGTCGAAGATGCCTTATCGAGGAGGCCACCCGCTCCCGAGGATGCGAACTATGATGATCAGGACCCCGAGGAGTTCCTGGAAGCTTACCTTTACGCCGTCTACGCTGGCATACACAACGCACCGCCCGGAGCCACCCTTTCCTCGGCAGCCAAGTACCTAGTTGAGTCCGCGTACATCCGACTATCCTCTCCGTTTCTCTCCCATTACGCTGCAGAAGACGTACAGTTCCCTATTTATAGGACCAGCAGCGCGCTCATAGATGTCCCTACATTCGATCCGCACGCCTTCTCAGGCGATCAACTTGATCCCGCTCTCCCAAATTCTTACCTCGCCTATTCCTCCCTCCGATACGTTCGCTCCCACAACATTCGCCAGATTCCCGACTTCACCTATCGCAAGACCTTCGTGACCAGCATCAGCGACTTTCTTTTGGGTAACGAGCTCATCTCGCTCGAGTTCTCCGAGGCCCAGACGTTCACTCAAAGTATCCCCCTCTACGACCCCGCTTACATCAATGTCGGGCATCGGCACGGCATACTCGACGAAGATTCGCCAGAGATGTGGTTGGAGCTCCGAGAGTATCTTCTTTTCGGTGTCTATCCGGCTCGAGCAATCTCTGACAGACAAAAGCTGAGTTACTCCAAATGTGCGCGTTGCTACCTATGTCATCAGGACCGACTCTGGCTCGCGCCCAAGAAAGGCTCGGGTCATCTGCCGCGCCTGGTGATCGAGGGGATCGATCGACGAGGAGAACTTATGGCGGAGGCACACAACGAATGCGGCCATCGTGGAAGGGACGCTGTCTACACCCAGCTACGTGATCATTTCTATTGGCCCAATATGTATAACAATATTGCTTATTTCGTCAGGTCCTGTTTGGAGTGTCAGAAGTCGATCAAACGAGTGCCCGTACTTCCGTATGAAGTGTCCTGGCAGGCCCCACTCCTTCGCCACTTCAACCTCGACAGCATCCATATGTGTGCCGGTATCGAAGGGATGAATTATATCATTCATGCGGTCGAGCCAACGATCCTCTGGCCCGAAGCAAAGGCGCTCTGTGTCCTCGATGCTAAATCCGTTGCCAAGTTCATATACGAAGACATTGTCTGCCGTTTCGCTTGTGTCCCGTTCGTCACCATGGACGGTGGACCCGAGTTCAAAAAAGAGGTGCTTCCTTCTTGCGCAGCCTGTATAATTGCACTGTCATCATTTCCACAGCTTATCATCCCGAGGGCAACGCACCTATCGAGCGCAACCACGAGCCCCTAGTCAGCGCGATCTACAAGTGTTGTGGCGACGCCAAAGGTAACTGGCCAAGGTACTTACGAGCAGCACTCTTTGCCCTACGAGTAACGGTCAGCCGCGCCACTGGCTTCTCCCCTTACTTCCTACTCTACGGTGTGCACCCAGTCTTCTGTTTCGATATGGCGGAGATCACTTGGCAGACCCTCGATTGGGACCGTGTTCGCTCTCACGATGAACTCCTCGCCTTACGAGTGCTGCAACTTAGTCAACGTGACCCAAAGCTCAAGGATGCGAACGCCAAGTTACACGAATCCCGCAAACGCGCCATCGAGGATCTTCACAAACATCATCATTTCAAGTTCGACTTCGCCGACTACCAGGAAGGGATGTATGTATGGCTGAGGGAATCAAAACTCGACGAAACAAAAGGCAGCAAAGAGAAGTGGACTTACTCCGGACCTTATATCATTCACCAGAAACGCGACAGGGACGCATTTGTGCTTCGAGAGCTTAGCGGCGCGATCTTGAAAGGCCATGTCAACATACACCGTCTTCAGTTGTTTTATTTCCGCCCGGATAATCAGACCCCCAAGACGTCTCTCAACCCTCCCTCGGACAACTCCAACACGGAATATTGTTTGGATCTAGCGCTGCGAAACACTTGTCTAGTTACGCTGAGTCCCCGATCCGTCTTTCCGTGTTCCTAGTATGTCTATCACGGATCATTGGTTGACAGCGCAGATCCTGAGACACCGATCAATCAAAACGGCTCCACTCCATTCCGCCCTCCTTTCTTTCTCGCTTAAATACTCGCCGCTCCTCTCCCCTCTACCTTACTCCCTCCTCTCCCCCTTCTGCTCGCTCAATTCTTCTCACTACAAGATGTCCAGTCCATATGTCCGCGGATATCGCATCTCTCCTCGCAACCGAGTCCCATCCAACCGGCCCGTTCTCGGCTTCCATGAACCGACGGACAAACTTCTCGGGTTCCCCATCACTGGCGACAACGTCAGCAATCCAGATGACAACCTGATCGACCCGCGGAGGAACACTTCCTGGGACCATCACGACTTGGTGTTGCGCTACACGTACGAGGAGATTGCCGGTTACGTGGCTGACGGTGAGCACTTCACTGTTCCTGTCATTGTGTATGTCTACCGCAGAGATCGTGATCTACGATGGTCGGAGATCAAGGCTTACCTCCAGGACGGCTTAATCCCGGATTGCTACCCTCCACGCCAACCCGACGGTCCCCTCGGTCCTATCAACGAGCCTATGAATGCCGAGAACTTTCGCATTCTGGCTAGGCGATTCCGACTCAACACCATAGTCTATTCCAAGGTGGACTGGGTGACCGAGGTGATCCGCGAACGCTCCACCAATCGTGTTGTCCAGCCGCACTACATGGATTTCGAGGAGATGTTCTGGAGCGGCCCGGGTATTACTTGGGACCCCAAGTATTTTCGTACCGTGCGTCCAGCCGAGATTCATGTGCTCATCTTGTTCCGGAGATGTGTCTGGTACCTCAACGGACTCCAACGATCTTTCGACATCGGGTATCGCTTCCACACTGGCCACAACCACATTCGCTCGCCATACCCTCCATCGGACAAAGTTTGATCAACGCTGAGCAGCATCCCTTATTTTCTCCCCAATTATTTCCATCTTCTTCATTTTCTCTTCCCTTTTCTGTTCCTACTTCCCTATCCACTATTAGCGGGATTCCAAGGGCGAAATCCAAAGTATCCCCCTCTATGGAAGTGCCTATTGGCACTCTCGTCGCTTCTACCCCCATCTGGGTGCTGCTAGCGAGCTCCTCATCGGGTGTTAACAGCCACCCCTCCTCCTCCTTCTCCTCTACACCATGAACGTCTCGATATTTTCATCCCTCTCTTTATTTTTCCTAGGCTCTCCACTCCACGGCCGAATACCACGCGACGCGCTCAATGTTCACGTGCCTGGGACGATCACGTGTTCGCGGCACGCAACGACTTCACGACTGT
>JARKIC010001365.1:0-127355 GCA_029378375.1 Mycena olivaceomarginata | reverse complement strand
TCTTTCATCAAGCTGGATACGCAAAATGGGGAATATCGTTTTCGAACGAGAGCACGATAGTGGGGGGGCACTTTGCCGCGTACGAAAAGCCAAATGAGCTCGTGAATGATTTGAGACAGATGTTTGGGAAGAAAGGCCCTGCATTTGGAGTTGTGTCCGGAAATCTGGATATGCTGAAGAATAAAGTGGACTCTGAGGACCTCCATTGGTAGGAGGCTAAATCGATATCTTTCCCTGTATTTCTACATGACTGAAGTGGTACGAATATCTTTCTATTTTTTCGGCGGCTACATTCCCAAGTTGAACAGTCGCGAACTTGGGTATTTCGGGTATTTCGGTGGACGGATGTCATCTATCATGTGAAGGCTCGAATTACTCTAAGTAAGTTTGTACTCCTCGTCTTACTCTCCAATGCTCATAGTCATCTTTCTCTCTCACCCCCTTATTATTGTTATTCGAACCACCCGCTCTTACATGTAACAGAAACTCGCAGCATAATGGCCCGGACCTCATAGCTCTCGATGCCTCGTGAATACTCAGCGTCGTCTAAATCTAGTTCGTCATATATGTGTGGGTGTAGCTGTGTACCCGTTCAAGTCTTGCGGAATACGGCGAATAAAACATGCACCGAAATATTTCCATTCATTAAATAACTCAAGAAGGTATGGAACTATGTATTCCTGTGGGAAAGGGGATCTCCTCCAACGTGTAACGGGGCGGGCCCCGAGATATCTGAAGGGGAACGAGAGCAGAGCGCAGAAGAATTTCAAGGGCTAGGGAGCCCCGAAACTGGCGTTGATTCGACGAAGCATACTACGACGAACCAAGAGAATATCAAGTACAGTAAGGCAGTCGTGAGGTAACATATCGTAAGTCTCATAAAACAATAAGAGAGGTCATAACACAATGGGTGACTTCCCATAAGCATATAATATTCCTCGAGCTTGTTTGAGAGTGCCAATGATGGGATCAAGGCTTGAAAAATTCAAGTCAAGCTTTTCCTGCTCGCATTCCCATAAGAAAATAATAGACTCATCGACCTTGTGTCTCTGGCCCAAAGGACGGCCGGGATAGGATCCGATGGTCAACTGTAGTGGTAGGCATTTTTTTGGCCACCATTCGGGACCTTCAAGCACGAGTTCAAAGTGAGGATCACATCTTCGTCCCGCCAAATGGTTTATTCAGGATAATGATAATCTGAACGGGGGGTGCTGACCCCTCCTTCAGATTATATTAAATTGCATTAAATCGTGTCTGCATTTGGGCCCTCAATTGATGGGGTCCCGACAGCTGTCTCGGCATCGTCTCGGAAGGCAGAAAATAATGCTGGTAGAATTTTTTAATGCTTATGGGAAGTCACCCAATGAGAGAGCTGTCTGTCATAAAACAATAGAATATTAATTAATATAGTTGATGTAAGGGGCGCCACGAACGGAATGAGATAACCAGCGGAAATTTCGAGTAAACTAGAATTGAACTTCCACTAAAACGTGCAACTGGATGGCAACTTGAGAGCTCTGGTGGAGAAATGAACCATGGATAAATCATGATAATTGTGCACTCTGGGGAAATATTACTGACTTGGAACCTTCCGTCTGATGACAAAGGAATGTTGAACCGCCGCGCTGTCGATGAAACTGAGCCACCATCACAGCCGCTCCTGGTCGGACCGAAATGAAATCCAGGGCAAAACCCGGCTTATAAGACACCATCTCTCAGGCTGTTGCTTCGATTTTGAACACCCACAATGACTGAGTCCCCTTTCAAAATTGCAATTCCAGACGCTCTCCTCGACCGACTTCGTCAGAAGCTTGCTCTTACCACTCTTCCAGATGAGCTCGAGGGCGCCGGATGGGAATATGGCGTGCCGCTAGCGGACGTCAAACGGCTCGTCGCACGGTGGAGCAACGGATACGACTGGCGGCACCACGAGGCCCAGCTCAATCAGCTGCCGCAATTCACTCGGCCTATCTCCGTCGACGGCCATGGAACGCTCACAATCCACTATATACACCAGCAAAGCGCGGTTCCCGGCGCTATACCGTTGCTTTTCGTTCACGGCTGTGGGTTGATTCCTTCTTGGGCTTATCGAAATAATGCCAACCTCAAATAATGCCAATCTCATTCTCATTCTAGGGCCAGGAAGTTTCCTCGAGGCACGAAAGATAGTTCCGCTGTTGTCCGAGAAATCGGCAGACCATCCAAGTTCCATGTGGTGGTCCTGGGACTTCCGGGATACGGTTTTCTCTGAAGGTGCTTCAAATCCGGGGGTTCGATATAGCGCAGTATGCAGAGGTGCGTGAACGGTAAACCATACACTCTTGGTCGCCTCAAGTCCAGCCCAGGTTGGAGTTAAATTGATGCTTGCTCTGGGTTACGACGAATTCGGTTCGTTGAACTTCCGCATCGGACTCGAAGAATTCTAACGCTAGAGGTTCTCAGTCACACAAGGAGGAGACTGGGGGCAGCCGGTATCTTATTAATACAAAAGACAAGCAGCGTTGAACTTTTCCTCAGATTACTCGAACGATTGCCCAATTGTACGGGGGGAAGCATAGCAAAGCCTGGCACACGAACATGGTCATGTATGGATATCATATACCAAAGAATCATCATTTGAATCGCATTTCACAGTGTCGCACCTCCCACGGAGGAGTCCCAACCCGAGCTCACACCCAAGGAGCAAGAAGCCCTTGCCCGAAACGAAGTGTTTCTCAAAAGAGGGAGCGGAACTAGGTCAACCCAACCCCAAACACTAGGCTATGCCCTTTCCGACTCGCCCGTAGGTCTTCTCGCGTGGATATACGAGAAGCTCGTGACCTGGACCGACGCGTACCCATGGGACGATGACGAAGGTATACCCAATCTGCATAAATCAAACTCCGATGCGATGGTTCTACGTCGACTGAATTAACCGCTGCAGTTCTAACCTGGATCTCTGTCTTTTGGTTTTCGCGCGCAGGACCAGCGGCTTCCTTGCGCATTTACTTCGAGGCCGGAAACCGCAATCTTGGCAATGTGTACAGCCCAACCTCCCCGCCGGTCATCCCCCTCGGAGTATCGTATTTTCCCAAGGAGCTCCTGGTATTCCCCAAGAGGTACGTGTACCGTCTGATTCCGAATCCGAAAGTTCCTGCCATGAATCCATTTTTTCCATTTTTCCATTGAAGCTGGACGCGCAACATGGGGAATATCGTTTTCGAACGCGAGCACGACAGTGGGGGGCACTTTGCGGCTTACGAAAAGCCGAATGAGCTCGTGGGTGATTTGAGAGAGATGTTTGGGAAAAAGGGATTTGCATTTGGAGTCGTGTCCGGAAAATCTGGATATACTGAAGAAAGAAGTGGAATATCAACGTAAGAGCTCGGACGGTGGGAGGCTAATCAATATTTCCTGTATTCCACCCGACCGAATTCGCGAGTGGTACGAATATCTTACTATTTTTGCGGCGGCGAGTACGCTCGCAAGTTGAACAGTCGCGAACTTTGGTTTGAACTCCGGGTATTTTGATGGACATCCTTTCAAAAGAGCGGCGAGAAAATGAAGGTTCGAATTACATACTCCGAGGAGGTTTAAATCCATACCCCCGAGTCCCCGTATTACTTTTTATCTTCGTTTCTGCATCCTCATTCATCTCCTTTCTGTTGTTCGAGCTACTCGCTCTTGACGAGAACACGCAGGACCATGATGGTGGCCCGGACAGTATAGCTTTCGATGCCTCGCGAATGGACGAGCTCCTCTGCCTCATCTCAATCAACAGAATTGTATGTCTGGATCTACCTCCGTAACTTTCACAGCCTGGAGAAGTTGCAGTCAGAACCTCGAACTCGTTACGGACAAATGGGAAACCCACTTCAAGACGGATTTGAACTCCCCAGCTCGAGTCCCATACAATTTCAGTTCTTTCTCCCAAAGGTTGATTGTGGTCCTGCCTCTCGAGCAGAGCGGTCACCGAAGTCCCATACCGACCAGGGATATTCCTGCTATGGCCTTGAAACCCGTCCTGAAGCTTCTCACCCTGCACATACCTACAACCAGTCAACAAGCTTCGATATCCATTTTTTCTGTGCCTAAACTATTCTTCATTCCGGGTCGAAATAATTCGACCACATCAGCGCCTCCCCACTCAACCATTCCGTGTCAACACTGCCTGTTATCACACGAAGCGGTATATTCTTATTCTATCTCCCGGAACTGCACCCGTCGCACTTCGACTATCGATCGTCACGCAACATTGGCACACTGCCTATGCTACGGCCTTGTTTTCTCCAAATAAACCCACCCCCAAGACGATAATATGCTTCCCTCATCTGGGAGGCACACAATGATAGGCTCATTGACAAAGTATATGTGTTGGCCGACAATTCCTTGGTATCCACGCCTCAACTTATATCCACAGATTCAACCAGGCGACGTGTTCCAGCAATCTTAAGCTTCTAAATGGAAATAAATACGACACCCTACGACACCTCACAGCAACCGACAGTCGTTCCCCCATATAACATGCCCTGTTCGGCGGTGAAGCCCAGCTAAGGTGTCCTGTTCGGAACAGAACCGTTTCAAAGTAGGACGTCTCCGTACATATGTATTACTCTGCCACGATTCAATGTATTATTCTGCCGACAATTCGGTGAGGGTATCCGCTTGAAATTGCTCGATTGTTCCCCGCCGCGCTCGTGGGACCGAGGCAAGCTTTCGTGAGAATAAAACCATCCAAGTGGAATGCTTTCTTTGAACGCGTCTCCTGAAGCTGAACTCGATGATTGACACTTGGCATGCTATTCCTCAAAATGAAGTTTAAAATCAAAGGCTCGTTGTAGGAGGCAGTGTGCAAGTAGATATGCCTATTTTTGGCCGAGCCCCATAAGAACCAGCTAGTTTCAATGGAAAGCTCGATTGCGGATGCGACCGATCCCATAACCGAAATTCTGATGGCTTCGCCATTTCACAAATCTGGTCCAATCATCATGATTCCTGGATGGTTCGGTTGGTTTTCAATTCCCCGGCTGCTCGAACCCTCCACTTCCGTGGAATCGAGTTTTATGTCGGGTGTTCTCGAAATAAACTGGCAGCTACAATCAAAAAAGACAAGAAGATCGTGGAAGATCGTGTGATGCATTCTACTTCTACCCCTTTAAATGCCCCGGGAGGCTGTATGGAACCGTGTGATATTGTGGTCAGGATCCTCTGCATCTGGATGAGACGACCCAAGTAAACTTCCAGCAAACCAACGTTGACTCGGAACCTTCCCCCGATGGTTAAGTTCGATCTCGATCGACAGGTAAATGAAACTTGATGGCAACTTGTGGGAACTGGGCAAAAAATAAACGAGCCACAGAGATATCATGGGCTTTAGACAGTTACCCCTCGTCGAGCCTGGAAAGACTTGCTGACTCCTCACTTCCTTCAAGTTTTCACACTTCGGAGCGAGATGACTGAACCGGTGACAAACTTAATAGAATGTTGAAGTGCCTGCTGACGGACTCCCTTGGAACCACCACCACGGTTCCGTCGACAGAACCACTAAGGCGCTTCTGGTCGGACCGAGGGACTAAACCGAAATGACACCAACCCCGTGGTCGGATGGCTATAAGATCCCAGATGTCCTGGATCTGTCTCTCAGGCTGTTGCTTTCGAACACCGACAATGGCTGAATCCCCTTTCAAAATCTCAGTTCCAGACGCTCTCCTCGACCGGCTTCATCAGAAGCTTGCTCTGACCACCCTTCCGGACGAGCTTGAGGGCGCAGGATGGGAGTATGGCGTGCCGCTAGCGGACGTCAAACGGCTCGTCGCACGGTGGAGCAACGGATATGATTGGCGGCACCACGAGGCCCAGCTCAATAGGCTGCCACAATTCACTCGGCCTATCTCTGTGGACGGCCATGGAACGCTCACAATCCACTATATACACCAGCAAAGCGCGGTTTCCGGTGCTATACCGTTGCTTTTCGTTCACGGCTGTAGATTGATTTTTTCTTGCGCTTGTTTCAATGATTCCAGCGTCATTCTAGGGCCAGGAAGTTTCCTCGAAGCGCGAAAGATAGTTCCGCTGTTATCTGAGAAATCGGCAGACCATCCAAGTTTCCATGTGGTGGTCCTGGGACTTCCGGGATACGGTTTCTCTGAAGGTGCTTCAAAGCCGGGGTTCGATATAGCGCAGTATGCGGAGGTGCGTAGACGGTTAACCATTCACTGTTGGTCGCCTCAGGTCCAGCCCACAGGTTGGAGTTAAATTGATGCTTGCTCTGGGTTACGACGAATTCGGTTCGTTGAACTTCCGAATCAGACTCGAAGAATTTTAACACTGGAGGTTCTCAGTCACACAAGGAGGAGACTGGGGGCACCTGGTATTTTAGCAATACACAAGACAAGCAGCGTTGAACTTTTCTTCAGATTACTCGAACGATTGCCCAATTGTACGGGGGGAAGCATAGCAAAGCCTGGCACACGAACATGGTCATGTATGGATATCATATACCAAAGAATCATCATTTAAATCACATTTCACAGTGTCGCACCTCCCACGGAGGAGTCCCAACCCGAGCTCACACCCAAGGAGCAAGAAGCCCTTGCCCGAAACGAAGTGTTTTTCAAAAGAGGAAGCGGATACTCAGCGGAGCAGTCAACCCAACCCCAAACACTGGGCTATGCCCTTTCCGACTCGCCCGTAGGTCTTCTCGCGTGGATATACGAGAAGCTCGTGACCTGGACCGATGCGTACCCATGGGACGATGACGAAGGTATACCCAATCTGCATAAATCAAACTCCGATGCGATGGTTCTACGTCGACTGAATTAACCGCTGCAGTTCTAACCTGGATCTCTGTCTTTTGGTTCTCGCGCGCAGGGCCAGCGGCTTCATTGCGCATTTACTTCGAGGCCGGAAACCGCAATTTTGCCAATGTGTTCAACCCCACCTCCCCGCCGGTCATCCCCCTCGGAGTGTCGTATTTTCCCAAGGAGCTCCTGGCATTCCCCAAGAGGTACGTGTACCGTCTGATTCCGAATCCGAAAGTTCCTACCATGAATCCATTTTTCCATTGAAGCTGGATGCGCAAAATGGGGGATATCGTTTTCGAACGCGAGCACGACAGCGGGGGACACTTTGCGGCCTACGAAAAGCCGAATGAGCTCGTGGGTGATTTGAGAGAGATGTTTGGGAAAAAGGGCCCTGCCTTTGGAGTCGTGTCCGGAAAATCTGGATATGCCGCAGAAGGAAGTGGCTTCTGAGTACATCCAATACTGGTAGGAAGCAATTCAATCTAAATGTGTACCTATGTACTGAAGAAATGTGCGAACAAGTTGGATGGGTCCGTTTTTTATCGTTTCGGATGGAGCACTTGGCAACTTTTGAAGGCGATTGAAGTATATATTTCGAAGACCTTTGCGGCAGAGATGGGTGTTCAACCTGTACGCAAGTGTCGAATTGGGGATTCTTGAGAACCGGCACGACACTTTGAATCATTTTACAACCGTGGGAATGTTGGAATGGATTCAACAGCACCGGAAATTACTCTAGAGATCTGTTTGAAGTTCCGGTCGAATTAAAGCCAGAAGCTCGGTCCTGAATCCGAAGTAAGATAGAAATTGAACGTGACCCCTGCATGGTCTTCCTGCACGGCCCGCGTGCCAAACCGGGGCGGCGCGCTGGCGCGCATTTCGTTGAATCGCGTTCCGGGCCTCATGACTATCCTCTCGGCTTCCTTTTGCAATAAAAAGCGACGGGAGAGAGCGCCGAGGAGCATCGACTCTCTTGACTCCGCAACTGCCAGAGTCCAGACTGCGGCTTCGTGCTCGTTCAGTTGCGCTACCAGGCATCCTTCTTACCACCGCCGGAACTTGCCGTAAAAATCGATACATAGTACCCGGCGCGACCTGGTACGACAACGACGGCGCCGTTCTGACTCTGGTACCAATTCTGAGCAAACTGGATCAGAATTGGGAAATCGACCAATTGACTCAAAGCCCTAACGTGGCCGAACTCAGGTTGAATTTTTCAAAAGTAAGTAGAACCTCAGTCTGAGTGAGTTCCAATAAACCCCCTTCTCAACGATCGATCATACATGAAACATCCGAGACTTTTAATCAGGAATTCCTTCGTCCATCATGAACGATGCACCTCCCAAGTTGCTTTTGTCGGCGCTCAGTTGGTCTGGGTCGCCAACCAGCTGGAGTGCTGGTGACGACGACAAACACTTTGGAACGTACTCGGAGGCCGGAACTGCGCAGCTCCACAAGGCTGGCATAAACACTGAATTGAGGGCTGTTGAATACACCCCATCACCCCCAGTGATTTTTCAATATACTCGCCATACAGACGTGGGCACAAGATCATCCGAAATCACCTACTGTGGGGCGGTTTTGGGGGAAAATATGTCGCCTTTAATTCGCATTTGTTTACCAGGCTGCCTGCCTTGGCCTGAACGATTCAAGCGTTACGAATGTGAGAGACTTTGATGATATTGTACTGGGTCAAACCTGACCTGGGGTTAGATCGAAAGATCGCTCAAAGGTCCTCCCTTCGAGTTTTACGATACAGACTGGCCCAGTGGGGAGAACGGAATACACCCCGAGGAGCTTCGCGGTCTCAGGTTCCTGTCAGATTTGCCTGGCCAACTCGACAGTGACGCGGAGTCCAATGGTGCTTTTGGCCACGAGATGGACTCTACAGTCGGTCTGGGATGGCATGAGACTTGGGTGACCGCATCGCTAGAGAAGCAGGATCTCGGTAAACCGTTGGGAGAAAGAACTGATATCGTATGGGACCGAACTCCAAGTTGGGGGCTGCAAGTCCGTCGCGAAGTGGGTTTTCTGTTTTCATTTGCAGCAGTACGATTTATGATTCTTTGCAGGCTGTAAGGGTTACGGAGCATTATACCGACATATATGACGAAGTCGATGCGGACGATATGGAGGATATCGTCCAGTCACGAGGCATAGAAAGCTATACCATTCGGGCAACTATCCTGCATGTTTTTGTCAAGAGCGCTGAGCGGGAGGAGGAAGAAGATGAAGACGAAGATTATGGGAATGAAGATACGTACTCAGTGTAACTCAAGCACATAGAGTTTCTCGTCGAAATCCAAGTTCAGATCAATCGACCTTACCCTTTAAATTCGATAAATTATGTCACCAGTGGTTCGCAGCCGTCTGCCTAACCGCCTGCCTTGGCCTGAAAGATTCGAGGCTTCCAGCTTTAAACCCGTAAGATAAGGTTCTGCTGAATCTCCGAGTCTCGAACTTGACCTAATACGTTTAGATCAAAAGACCGCTCAAAGGTCCTTCCCTTCGGTTTTATGGTGCAGACTGGCCTATGGTGACAACGGCATAGACCCCGAGAGTTTTCACGGTCTCAGGTTTTTGTTCGATTTGCCTGGCCAAAATGATCATACGGAGCCTATTGTTGTTAGCGGCGAAAAGCAAGTCCGTCTGGGTTGGCATGGTCCTTGGGTGACTGCACTGCTGGAGAAGCAGGACCGCAGCCAAGCGTTGAGAGAAAGAACCGAGATCGTATGGAACTACCACACGATCAGTGAGAAACCGATGGCAACTTGGGGGGTGAAGTTTCGCCTTGAAGTAAGTTTTCGAACTTTCACGGCAAAGTCACAAGTTCTGACTCCTTCACAAGGCCCTAAAGGTCACAGAGTTAGGTTCAGGCATATAGGACGAGCTCGAACCAGACGAGACAGGAGATGACGAGGACGAGCTCGAACGAGGTAGTAGATGACGAAACAGAAGATCACGGGGCAGGGGATGACGGGACGGAGGACGACGAGGCAGAAGAGTCCGCTAGTTCACGAGGCATAGCGAGGCATCGAAAGCTATGTGGTCCGCGCCACGGTGGCCGCCGTCTTGCGTGTTTTGTCAAGAGCGGGTGGTTCGAGCAACAAGAAGATCAATGAGAAAGATGCAGAAGATAAAGACGATGGGAATAAGGACCACGGAGACGTGGAGAATGAACAACTTGAACAAGGCTCCCGAGTCGCTGGTCAGCACAAGAGTTGGTTGGTATACACGTGATTGTTACGCGCCTGATTCAGAAAACAAACAAGGACAATCCTTTCCCAAAATGCTTCCAGAATCCTAATATGATGATACGCCTCCTATACGCCCGCGCGCGGCGGCGCCACAGCCACACGATGCCGATGAAGACGAACGCGCACCCCAGCGCCATCAGCAGGATCTCCCACCACGCGAGCGCGCGCCGCGGCGCGGCGGCCGCGGTGGGCGCGTCGATGCCGGGGGCGCTGGGGAGCGCGCACGCGACGCGCGTCGTGCCCGGCCTCGGCGCGTGCCTCGCCGATCACACTTCGCAGCGAGATGACTGAACCGATGACAAACTTGATAGAATGTTGAAGTGCCTGCTGACGGACTCCCTTACCTACCACCACCACGGTTCCGTCGACAGAACCACTACGGCGCTTCTGGTCGGACCGAGGGACTAAACCGAAGTGACACCAACCCCGTGGTCGGATGGCTATAAGATCCCAGATATCCTGGATCCGTCTCTCAGGCTATTGCTTTCGAACACCGACAATGGCTGAATCCCCTTTCAAAATCTCAGTTCCAGACGCTCTCCTCGACCGGCTTCATCAGAAGCTTGCTCTGACCACCCTTCCGGATGAGCTTGAGGGCGCAGGATGGGAGTATGGCGTGCCGCTAGCGGACGTCAAACGGCTCGTCGCACGGTGGAGCAACGGATATGATTGGCGGCACCACGAGGCCCAGCTCAATAGGCTGCCACAATTCACTCGGCCTATCTCTGTGGACGGCCATGGAACGCTCACAATCCACTATATACACCAGCAAAGCGCGGTTTCCGGCGCTATACCGTTGCTTTTCGTTCACGGCTGTAGGTTGATTTTTTCTTGCGCTTGTTTCAATGATTCCAGCGTCATTCTAGGGCCAGGAAGTTTCCTCGAAGCACGAAAGATAGTTCCGCTGTTATCTGAGAAATCGGCAGACCATCCAAGTTTCCATGTGGTGGTCCTGGGACTTCCGGGATACGGTTTCTCTGAAGGTGCTTCAAAGCCGGGGTTCGATATGGCGCAGTATGCGGAGGTGCGTAGACGGTTAACCATTCACTGTTGGTTGCCTCAGGTCCAGCCCACAGGTTGGAGTTAAATTGATGCTTGCTCTGGGTTACGACGAATTCGGTTCGTTGAACTTCCGAATCAGACTCGAAGAATTTTAACACTGGAGGTTCTCAGTCACACAAGGAGGAGACTGGGGGCAGCCGGTATTTTATTAATACAAAAGACAAGCAGCGTTGAACTTTTCTTCAGATTACTCGAACGATTGCCCAATTGTACGGGGGGAAGCATAGTAAAGCCTGGCACACGAACATGGTCCTGTATGGATATCATATATCAAAGAATCATCATCTAAAACACATTTCACAGTGTCGCACCTCCCACGGAGGAGTCCCAACCCGAGCTCACACCCAAGGAGCAAGAAGCCCTTGCCCGAAACGAAGTGTTTCTCAAAAGAGGGAGCGGATACTCAGCGGAGCAGTCAACCCAACCCCAAACACTAGGCTATGCCCTTTCCGACTCGCCCGTAGGTCTTCTCGCGTGGATATACGAGAAGCTCGTGACCTGGACCGACGCGTACCCATGGGACGATGACGAAGGTATACCCAATCTGCATAAATCAAACTCCGATGCGATGTTTCTATGTCGGCTGAATTAACCGCTGCAGTTCTAACCTGGATCTCTGTCTTTTGGTTTTCGCGCGCAGGGCCAGCGGCTTCATTGCGCATTTACTTCGAGGCCGGAAACCGCAATTTTGCCAATGCGTTCAACCCCACCTCCCTGCCGGTCATCCCCCTCGGAGTATCGTATTTTCCCAAGGAGCTCGTGGTATTCCCCAAGAGGTACGTCTATCGCCTGATCCCGAAATTTCTTGCCACGAATACATTTATTTCAAGCTGGACGCGCAAAATGGGGGATGTCGTTTTCGAACGCGAACACGACAGCGGGGGACACTTTGCTGCCTACGAAAAGCCAAATGAGCTCGTGGATGATTTGAGACAGATGTTTGGAAAGAAGGGCCCTGCATTTGGAGTCGTATCCGGAAAATCTGGATATGCCGCAGAAGGAAGTGGTTTCTGAGCACATCCAATACTGGTAGGAAGCAATTCAATCTAAATGTGTACCTATGTATGGAAGAAATGTGCGAACAAGTTGGATGGGTCCGTTTTTTATCGTTTCGGATGGAGCACTTGGCAACTTTTGAAGGCGATTGAAGTACATATTTCGAAGACCTTTGCGGCAGAGATGGGCGTTCAACCTGTACGCAAGTGTCGAATTGGGGATTCTTGAGAGCCGGTACGACACTTTGAATCATTTACAACCGTGGGAATGTTGGAATGGATTCAACAGCACTCTAGAGATCTGTTTGAAGTTCCGGTCGAATTAAAGCCAGAAGCTCGGTCCTGAATCCGAAGTAAGATAGAAATTGAACGTGACCCCTGCATGGTCTTCCTGCACGGCCCGCGTGCCAAACCGGGGCGGCGCGCTGGCGCGCATTTCGTTGAATCGTGTTACGGGCCTCATGACTATCCTCTCGGCTTCCTTTTGCAATAAAGAGCGACGGGAGCGAGCACCGAGGAGCATCGACCCTCTTGACTCCACAACTGCCAGAGTCCAGACTGCGGCTTTGTGCTCGTTCAGTTGCGCTACCAGGCATCCTTCTTACCACCGCCGGAACTTGCCGTAAAAATCGATACATAGTACCCGGCGCGACCTGGTACGACAACGATGGCGCCGTTCTGACTCTGGTACCAATTCTAAGCAAACTGGATCAGAATTGGGAAATGGACCAATTGACTCGAAGCTCTAACGTGGCCGAACTCAGGCTGAATTTTTCAAAAGTAAGTTGAACCCCAGTCTGAGTGAGTTCCAATAAACCCCCTTCTCAACGATCGATCGTACATGAAACACATCCGAGACTTTTAATCAGGAATTCCTTCGTCCTTTCTGGACCTCCACCACCATCATGAACGACGCACCTCCCAAGTTGCTTTTGTCGGCGCTCAGTTGGTCTGGGTCGCCAACTGTGATGCGGGTTCCGCAGGCCTCGCCAGGCTGGAGGGAAGCGCGCACGGATATCGTATCCGGCGCAGCTATGTGTGACGGGAGGCGCCGACTCGGGCCCTCCCCGTGTTGTAACCCTTCATCTAGGGCCCATGTCACCCTTGGATGGGGACTCCGCAGCACCGAGACCGTGGAGCAGTTATACGCGTGCTCAGGCATTCAGCGGGTCCGGGGCGGGGGGTTCCCTCCAAGTAGTTGTTCACGACATTGTAGCAAGTTGCAAGATAAGATAGATTATGTAAGTACCGATCCCGGATCAACTACTAACATAATAATGCGTACATTTTGTATATAGAATTAATGTATGTACAATACTGTCCTCGCGCGGTGTCGTCTAGCAGCGTCCTTGTCCGTACCCCGTCACAGAGCCCCCCACGCTGATAGCGTGCACTGCGCCTGTTACCGATTCTACAGCGCTCTCCAATCTCTTTACACTCCGTTGTGGAGGCGAGAATCTAGCCCGGTAGTTTCAGCTTCCGCACAGCGCCTAGTGGGGCCCCATGCCGATGTCGTCGTCGTCCTCGGTGGTCCAGCGTCGCGGAGCTTCCTCCATTTCGTAGTCGCCATCCTCTTGCACGGCGTCAGGAAGCTCCTGATTTTCCGGAGCCTCCTCTCGACCGATTAGGTGTAGGATCCCGCTTGATGCAGCTATGTTAAGCGCAAACAAGGGCGACTCCTCCGTCTCGACGTCCGGCATTTCCACCTCGGAAGATTCCACCGCCTGAGTTCCTTCCTCCGCCTGCATCGCCGCCTGCATCGCTTCGAGCTCTCGTTGCAGACGTCCCGACCGCTTCCCTCGGCGCACCCTTTTGCCTCCTGTCACCTCTTGTGGCGCGCTCGATGACCCTTCCCCGTCCTCCTCCGCTACTGTCCAGCGACGGCTAGCTTGACGTCCGTCCTGTTGCGGTGTTTCACGATTTAGGAGGGCCGCGAAACGCGGTGGGATATTGCGGGGGTCGGGGCGCGTAGCCAGGAGACCGGCAAGGGTTTGGTGCGCTGGTTTAGAGCCACGAGGTCCGCGCGGGGGAGTAAGGTTAGTGGGTCCCCGCGATGAGGACGGTCCGGCGATGTTCGAGGGCGAGGGTGAGGGCTCCAAGCGATCTAGGAGTGAGGGAGGCGACGCCAAGCTTAGGCGTTCCGCCAAGGAAGGGGCCGGGTTGGTTAGCCTCGACTCCAAGGGAATCCTACGAGGTCCAGAGCGAGGGGGCGGTGGGGCCGTCAGCCGCTCCTCCAGAGTCGGTCGCGCCACACCCTTCCCTTTATTGCGCATCGCTCTGGGCTCCGTTGGAGGTGATGGAAGTGGCGGTCGGCTGTCACCAATCGTGTCCACAGCAACAACGCTGGGAGGTACTCTACGCGGCGGTGGAGCTACCCGAGGCGTTGCCTCCACCGAGGGTGGAGCAGTAGATTCCGCCTCGATCTCAGCAGACTGGTGGCGACATTCCGACTCCAGCAAGCTCCAAGTCCGGCTGCACCACGGGCGCGCTTATGGGTTCCTCGAAGACCTCTGTCGTCTCCCTCGGCGAGGGAATAGGGGCTGGAGGGTCACTCGCGTCCCAGTCCAACTCCAGAGAACCTTCCCATTCCGGAGCAGCTTGAGGAGCGCTCACGGCCAAAGGTTCCTCTCCTTCCGAAGCAGCTTGAGAAGCGCTCACGGCAGGTTGGATTGGGAGGTGTACGATGGCAACCTCTTGCTCGATCGCTACGGCGGGGGCGTATGGAGGAGCTGGAGTGTCCTCGTCGAAGTCCTCCTCGCGAAGCCATACGTCCGTGGTGTACAACGCGGCCTCGTCGAACTCGTCGTTGGGCCGGAAGTCGATCTGCATCTTCTTCCAGACAGCTCCCAACGCCCCGAAACCTCTTCGGCCTGCAGTAACGTCCTCGAATCGAATCCAAATCAGCCCCTGTGCTCGTATAATTGACAAAGGACGTGCGCGGCTGATCGAGAAGGCGTCCCTCGTGAGAGCTTGGAACGTCTGCGCGGATATGTCGTGATTGGTATCGGCGACGGTGACTACGTTTGTCGCGGGGTTCTCCTCCTCGAACTCGTCTACCTCCATGCCCTCCTCCTCCGAAGAGATCATCTCCTCGTCCTCCATCTCTCGATCCTCCACTATCAGCGCCTTCTTCTTTCCACCAGCGAGGGGCAGCCGTGAGGGATGAGGCGCCTCCGCTCGCTTATCGCGGTCCCTGGTTTCGCCGTCCTGGGAGGGGTACATCCAATGCGACGGCTTCTTCGGGATCCAGCGATTGCCGCTCTCCACAAAGAACGGGTACCGAGGCACTGGTGACCCGAAGCGCTCCCAATCCAGAAGACCAGGAGGAGGTTCGAACTTGCCGAAGTACAAGCGTCTTCCAAGGGAACGGTCGTACCAGCACTTGGACTCCATGCTGACCTTCTTTCCCCGGTAGATCCAAGTACGCTTATTGTTAACTTCGCCCAGTTCCCACTTGTCCCATTTGCCCTTCCAATTACGAGGGATGACTGGAGGAACGATCCAAGGCACTCGATCTTCAGCAACGGTCCGCCTCTCCACTGGTGGAGCCTCTAGGTGGTCGTTCGAGGCAGCAGGAGCGGGAAGAACGTAGACGGGGAGCGGGGGAATACGAAACACGGGGGCTGAATCTTCCCCCGACTCTTCTTCTTCTTCCGACTCCTCATCTTCCTCCTCATCCCCGGGTGCTGCTGAAATAAGCGCTCCCGAAGATGATCTGGCTCCTCCTCCTCCAGCGACCATCCTAGCCCCAGGTGCTGCTGGTGCAATAAGCGCTCCCGAGGCCCTCCTCGATCCCCATCCCCCGGCGGTCATACGGGCCATTTGCGGACGAGGGCGAGGGGCCCACGGTGGTCGAGAAGTCATATACATGGAAGATGACCTCTCCTCGTCCTTAGGGTCCGTGGGCACATGCTCTCCTCGCCCATCCTCCGCACGGAACAGGGAGTCCAAACGTCCCTGACTCTCAGCAAGCAGCTGATACGTATTGTTCCGTATCAGATAAACGACGTCGGTGCCTTCTACGAAACTAAAGAAGGTAGGGGGGCGGGGCGCCGCTGAGCGCAGCACCGGGGTTTCCGGAGGGAACTCATGTATGATAAAACAAGGTACCCTCTGCTTCATGAGAAGCAGCACGCCGCCTTCGGTCATGCCGTTGACCCATAAGCCCAGCCAATCGTCGTTTGCAACGGGCATGGTAGCTTCCCGTAGGTCCTGCGACGGGCATTAGCGCATCGTCTTGCCGAGCTTCAATCATTCGGATCCACCCCTCCATCTCCCTGAGGCCTCTTTGGAACGCTACTCCCAGATCCACCGCGTCATCCCATCTTCTGACACCTAGCAGCGACTGAAAGCGCGCTCCGGTGCAATAGGACGGTTTGGTCGCCCAAGTGGAGGAACCGGGTCGGAATCTGGAACTAAGATTCCGCAGACGAATTTCCTGCATAGTCATGATGCTCCTCAGACTCTGCACGAAAGACGGCTCCCAGATTCCTTCGGACGCGTTGCTCGGAGAACTATTCCATCCTTCCATCAAGGGCTGGAAGGCTTGGTATGACAAGTCATTGGGTGGTACCGCCGCGACTCGTCGCATGAAGGCCCAGTGTGAGGTCGCTTCCAGGAAATACTGCGGGCTGTACAAGCAGTCGTGTTTGCCCGTGTGTCCGTCGTATCGCCGCTGCAGCACGTCCTGCGCTGCTGTGGTGGCCGGCCTCGTGGAGCGCTCACCCGGAAGAAAGGGGAGCTGCTGCTGAGTTCGGCGACCACAGCTCGAAACGGCGTCCTCCAAACTCTACAATCCTGGCGGAGAGGAATGGAAATTGTTTCAGGTCGAAGATCATTGCCGAGTTGATATTGGGCATGTCGTAGTACCCCGCTGTGCACGATACACGGGAGTGGCTGTACTTGGGGTTGCTGGAGGAAGACATGTTGGTAGTGTAGATTGAAGTTGGTTGTTCGAGTGATACGTGACTGCGCTCACTTAGAAAGGAGCAGCGAGCGTACACCGAGTTGGTGGGAGTTAGAGAAAGAGATGGAAAATGTCGAGTCACCAGGCACGTGCTCTATCTCCCACGCACGGGCCCACATGAGCGCTCGGCACTCATCGGACTTCTTCGGCCGAGTCCTTCGCGCCCTCCTAAGTCAACTTATGAAGTCGCAGATACTCCCTCTTCAGCGCCGGCGCATTCCTCAAATCTCTCTCGGAGACCCAAGTGTCATCAGCTGGCCCGTATCCTTCCCAGCGGATCCGGAACATCCTCTGATTGCCATCCTTCCTGGGCCGCACTGCATGCCCTAGAATAGCCTCCACCACATACTCCTCTGACGCCTTCAGATACTCCCGCGTATCTGGCAGCTTGGTCCTCTCCCCCAGCTCCTCCTTGGACATGTGGTACTTGCGCAAATGTTCAAGGTTGAAGACAGGATGCATGGAATAACTATCCGGTAATCGCAAGCGATAAACGACCGGATTAATCTTTTCCATGACCTCGAAGGGACCGATGGTGCGCTGCACCAGCTTGCGACCCGTTCCCTGCACGTCGACCAACTCCAACGAGTGCGGATTTACCAGCACGTAATCCCCCTCCTCAATACTCTCCACAGGACGCCTGCTCTTGTTATAAGCGCGAGCCTGTCTCTCCTGCGCCAACACTACTGCGTCCCGCGCTGCCTTTCTATGGCTTTCCAGCGCCTCTATGAAGTCCTCCCCTTTCTGGCTCGGCAAGAAGGGGCGAACGACGGGGTCTCCTCCGGGGTTTATGATTCCAGCGGCTCCTCTAGGGTTGTAGCTGAATAGTAGGAAGTTAGGACTAGTAGCCCGTAGAGCCATGTACATTGGAGTTATAGGCGAAAGCGATTTCCCCGAGCCACCTCGCCCACGACGAACGATCTGCAGCGACATAGGCGCGCAACATCTGTTCTATCGTAGCATTGAGGATCTCCGTCTGCCCGTCCGTCTGCGGATGGTGCGCTGAGGACAGCGCTAATACGCTTCCATATTGCAAAGTGACCGATCTCCAGAACGCGGTGGCCCATCGCTTATCCTGGTCCGAAATAATACGCTCCGGCATCCCGAAGACATTCACTACCCTTTCTACAAAGAAGGCAGCGAATCCTTCTTGCGACAGGTTGGTGTGGGTTGGAATCATGACGGAGAACCTCGTCAATTTATCCACAATCACCAAGATGGCTGTGAACTTCTCCTTCCCAGACGGTGGCAGACCCGTGATAAGGTCTAGGGAAACGGTGGCGAAGGGACGGGGAGGAATGTGGGATGGTCTCAATCCGCCCATCTTCTGCCTGTGGTCCACTTTAATCTTCTGGCAGACATCGCAAGTTGAGGCGAATTCTTCCGCGTCCTTAGTTAGGGACGTCCAGAAGAATAACTCCCGTAGGCGGTTAACGAACTTGAACGGGCCGGCGTGGGCGCTTTCGTGCGGAGACTCGTGGATCCATCTCAGCACGAACTGGATCTTCGACCGAGGAATACATAGCCGATTTTTCCAGTCAGCGTCCACGAAGTATAGCAACCCGTCCCGGCCTTTCTGGAAATGAGATGGTGTAAGCACCTTCTCCGGACATGGTCGCCTCCTCCGTGTACCGATCTCTGAAGTACGGATCCTCCTTATATCCTCGGATGAATTCGTCCTTCACTTCTTGAGAGACCGATACTAGCAGGTGGGAGCGTTTGTTCCAGTCTTCCTCGTCCTTGTCTGGCCTGGCTCCAGCTGGATAAGTCCAGTGGTCCGTTTGTTCGAAAGGGAAGGGGTTGTCCAGTGCAGCGACGTCATCGCGCTCTTGGACTTCCTCCCTCGCCCTCAGCATTCCCTCCTGGTCCGGTGCAGCGATGTCATCGCGCTCCTGGACTTCCTCGTCTGCCTCCTCCATCGCTTTCTGCCTCCTTGTCTGTACCGGTAGTACGCACTTGTCCACTACATCCTCCCACCACCAGATCACAAATGCAGCCTTCTTGGCTGGCGCAAATGTTTCTCTGTCTTCCAATCGCTGAGCCTGCTCTTGCCTCTCCTCGTCCGGAACTATCGTACCACGCACGTCCTGAACCGGAGACTCGTGCGGCGGTGCCCTCGGCAATCTTGATAGAGGGTCGACATTCGAGTGCACTCGCCCCGGCCTATGAATGATCTTTAAGCCGGGGTAGGCCGCGAACACTGCCCCCCACGCCGCGAGTCTCCTGTTCGCGTTCTCATACACTCTCGCCCACTGCAACGCAGCATGGTCCGTTACCAGAATGACCTGCTCTCCCTCTATGAAAGGCTGGAAACGCACTAGCGCTTCCTTAGCGCCCAGCGCTTCTCTCTCCGTCGCGCTATAGTTCCGCTCTGCGGATCTCAAGCTCCTGCTCCAATAGGCAATTACACGTTCCACGTGAACCACCGTTTCGTCCAGCGTCGCCCCCCACACGTCCTCCGATTCCATCTCCTTCACCTCCCTCGTCAGCGCCGTGAATAGCTTGGGCACCGGCTCCTTCGCGTCCCATGCGGCTTGTAACTTCTCATAGGCCACTGTACCCTTCAAGTCGGACACCGTGATCGGCTGCACCTGTTGCAGACTAGATCCTATCGCGTAGTCCGACGCGTCCGTGTACAGTCGGTACGGAAGTCCTTGGATTGGATGCCCCAGTATCGGCGCTGCCGATAACGCGTCCTTCGCTTGCAAGAAAGCGATTTCGTGCTCCGCTTTCCATTCCCATCTTGCTCCCTTCGTTAACAGAGAGAATAGTGGTTTAACCACGAAGGCGTAGTATGGGATATAGGCTGAGAAGTAATTGACCATGCCCAAGAACTTCTGTAATTCGAGCACAGAAGAAGGCCTCGACAGCTCCTGGATGGCGGCTACCTTCTCTTTGTGCGTTGAAAGGCCCAGTCTGGACACCTTCTGCCCCAAGAGTAGTATCGACGAGTAGCCTACAAAGCATTTCTTCGGCTCCAACGTGATCCCAGCAGCTGCGATAGCGCTCAGGACTTTGTCGAGATGGACTATATGATCCTCCCAACTCTTCGAGAACACTACTATGTCGTCGATGTACACGAGGGTGAAGATCCACAGATAGGGCGCTAGCACTCCTTGCATGATCCTCTGGAATATGGAAGGTCCAGTTCCGTAATCCGAATGGCATGCGCTTGAATTGCCATAGCCCTCGGTGGGACCGGAAGGCCGTTTTCTCGCGAGCTTCCTCTTCCATTTCTACCTGATTGAAGCCCGCCAAAGCGTCGAAGGAGGACAAAACCTGCGCCCCTGACAGTGCTTGTATAATGTCGGACTGTCGGGGAATTGGGAATTCGTCCGCGATGGTCTTCTCGTTAAGCTTGCGATAATCGACCACTAGTCGCGGTTTCCCATTGCGGAAAACCACTACACACGGGGCCCCCCATGGGCTGACCGAGGGTTCGATTACTTCGCGCTCAAACCAGAGGTCCATCTGCTTATCAATCACTTCGCGCTTCAGCGGCGACGCCGCGTACATCGGTACCGATATCGGCTGTGCCCCAGGTTTTAACGGAATGGGAGCTTTATCCTTCACATGCCCTAGGCGCCCCCCGACTCCGAACGCAGCCGAGTTATGGCGCAGAACTTCGTCTAGCTGTGGGCGTATATGCTCTGGAATATCCGGACCCAGATTAACCAGCTGAGCTACATCCTCGCCTTCCTTCACTCCTTCGAAATCTCCAGGTAACGCTGTAGTCTTCGGTCCCCAAGCCTCATCCTCTTCCAACCTGTCTTCCGTCCCAAGCTTCTCCTTCGGCAAGCTATCCGGGTCTTGCGCGCGCTGCGTTTCCTGAATTACGCGCGCTAGCGCCTCCGCGGAAGCTACGAATTTCTCCCTCTGCTCCTCGTCCTTGGGGGTATCTGCATATTCTGCAGGATCATGCAGACGGCCTACTATATCGCCGGCTCGTATATACCAAGGTCGAGTACTGGGGTTGGCGATAGGGAGAAACGGAGAATCGGAACGAATGAGAGTGGAAGGAGCGGCCATGACGCTCTCGTCTTCGGTGGCTATCACGACTTTCTCTACCAACCATTCCTCCTTCCCTTCGAAGGGGCCCGTAATCGGTACGTTGTGCACGGTCCCGGCGGCAATGAGCGTATCCTTCATTGCCAATACCGGGGGCGCTTCCAACTTCTCCTCTCTGCGCTTCCGGGCCTTGGATCGTTGGTAGGTCTTGCGCCAGACTCCGGGAAGTAGGCGCTTCATGGACTTGGCCATGCTTGCTTGCCGTATCTCGAAGCCTAGGTCGACCGAGTGCGCGGATGATGCCGGTATGATATGACGGGACTGCCCGACTTGCACTTCGCAATGTCCGGTGGCCGAGCGCTTGATGCCCAATTCGTAGGCAGACTGGAAGTCCTCCCCAAGGAGAAGAGGGACCTTCATGTTCCGCACTACGTAGGCTTCGAGGTCGAAACGGACCACCTCTCCTTCAGCCGAGACCATATACAGGGAGCACTTGACATATCCTAGGACCTTCGCTTGACCCGTAAGATGATATAGGGACATGTGAATTCCTTCCTTCGGCTTGGGCAGTCCTAGGAATCTCCAGAACTCCTCTGACATCAAAGTTATATCAGCGCCAGAGTCCAAACGCGCTTTGATCACTTCGTGTAGTAATGATCCCACACGAACTTTGACGTGCAAGGCTCGCGCTCCCAACGAGCCAAGACCGTCCGGCAGTTGACGGGCCTTACGAGCTTCGTATATGGTGAGGCCGTCGCTGTCCGTGCTCGAGGGAAGTTCAGCGACATGAGCGGCCTTCCGAAGGATTCGTCGAGGCAGTTTTGTAGGGTCATCGCTTTTCACCGCTTTCCCTTTATCCCTGCTCGACTTAGCCTTCTGGAATGCGTCATGACGCCTGCGATTCCGGTTGAACCCCTTATACTCGACGTGAGCAGCTTTGGCATCACAGTCTAGCGCGTCAACGGCGAGTATGTGTTTATGGGATTCCGAGCACTTAGAGCTGTCACTGGAGTAATCGGAAGAGGAGGTCTTTGATTCAACGAGCATAGCTATGTAGTCCAGGCGTTCCTTCTCATCATCCTCGGGATCGAGATCGACGTGTATGAGCATGGCTTGCTTGAGCGCCAACCATCTCCCATAGTGAGCACAGTCCCGAGCCATGTGTTTGGGGCTAGTGCATATGTAGCATTCACCATTGGGAGGGCGATTGCTGACTCGCGAGTCGTCTCGAGCGAAGGAATATCCATTGACCTGTCTTCCCTCCTGGCCAGTCCGGACGAGATGGTCCTGCTTCCCTCGAACCCCCAGTTCTAGGGCTTCGACGCCGATCCGCCGCCTATGACTGTCTTCTCCTCCTGCTTCTCTTCCTCTTCCTCTTCCTCTTCCACTCCTACCTCGGCGACATGGGCTCTGGGGCGGAATCGAGTGCGAGGAGCAGCGGGAGTCGCGCTCAGACTCGCCAGTAGCCGATCCACCTTGTTCGTCAGGACCCAAGTAGACATCAGAGAGGCTTGGCTATGTTGCGCTACTTCCATCAAAGAATCGATGGTCGGGCACATTCGCTCGTTGACTTCTTTATTCCATTCAGCCGGTTGCGTGCGAATGAGCCTCGAGACCGCTGTAGGCCCATCGTCGGCGTCGGAGAAGATAAAGCTATGATATTGGGCGCGTCTTTGGAAGAAGTCCACCGGGTCTTCCGCTTCGTGTCCTCGCTGCCTGAACTTCATCTCCTCGAACTCCTTGTTCCGATCCCTCACCCATTGATCCGTCAGATACGTGCGTCGTAAATTGTCAAGAAGATGCGGCCAATCTCTGCTGAATTCCCTCCGTGAAGGTTCCGGCAGAGACGTCCACCACTTCAACGCGCGATCGGTGAATCGGGATGGAGCCATCTGTCCCAACTGACGCTCCATCAAGGGACTGAGCATGGCCAAGGAGGACATCGTGATAACGTAAGGGATAATGGTCTCTCCTTTCCCATTCCAGGTCGGCACCACCGATATGTTAAGCTTGGCGTTCAGTTGCCACGGCGCAGCGCTCGCGGGATCATTTCCTGGTGCAGCTAATCCTCCTTCACCGCCTCCGCCTCCTCCTCCTCCATTTCCGCCCCCACCAGCTCTGCCTCCTGAACCTCCATGACCTCCTCCGCCTGATCCTCCTTCGTCGGGTCCACCGCCTCCTCCCCCGTGGTTCCTCCATGAATTCCCGTACCATCCTGGAGGGATGTTCCCAGGAGGGGGTCCCTCAGCTGGACGCTCCTTATCGGCTCCAGCCCCATACTGTTCTGCAGGCTGTAGGGGCTGGTAACTCGCCCGATTCGGAGATCCTTGAGGCGGGCTGGTCTGGACTCGCATCACCGATGGCCCCCCAATTATAGAGGCTGCTGTCCGGGTGTTCGGGATAAACCCTTGCCCGGGGAGTCGATGCACCGCTGACAAGGAAGGGGGAGCGGCGAACCGTACTCCATGGGTATCCGATTCTGTCGGAGGAGCAGCGGTTCGTGGCGCGCTCACTCCTTCAGCTCGTCCCTTCGTGGAACCCTCCTTGATCGTAGGAATGCTTTTGCGCGGACAGGTAATATCGCTCCCGCGGGTTCTCGCCCAATCGACGGGCCATAGTCGCCCGGGCCTCGTCATCGATCATCGCGGCCCGCAAAGCGTAGTCCGGTCGTAGTAGCAGGCGGTACATTTCCTGCGTCGGGTTTAGTGTCCCGAACTCGCGACGTATCTCGGGCAACGTAGAGTCGGCGGAGCTGCCGATATCGCTCCAGTCCTCGTCGACTAGGGCACGACGAATGCTATGGAAATAAGAGAGAATGTGCTTGTTCCCATTGGACAGCCGTCGTTGCAAGCTGGTAACTGTAAAGCGCAGCTCTGCTTCGTGGGCACTGTGTTCCAGTAGACCAAGTAGTCCGTAGTCGGGATCCAGCGTGAAACTAGTTCGCGGGTCCTTACCCAAGAAGACCGTAAGGGCTTCCAGGATCTGTTGGACCGCGACGACGGCGTAGGCGATACGGCTGAGGGGCTCCAGTCCGAGACAGAAGAATTGTTGGGAGAGGACTGGGTCGGTGAAAGGGAAGCAAGGGAGATATTTCGCGTCGAGTTGCACCACCTCCTCAATCAGCGATCCCAGGTAATCCCACTCGAACAGACAATGCGGCTTGTCATAGCGGATAAGAGCATCCCGTAAAGCGGCCGTCTGAGCGGGATCCGTGTTGGGGAGATCTCCACCTACTGCACCGAATTCCGCCAGGACGTCTTCCTGCGTAGGATCCTGCGGGAAGTATACCCCATGGTAGCGAGCGACCGAGGCCGGGAGGGGTTCTCAGAACACTTCAAGGGACTGAGCTAGTCCAGTGAAAATTCGGACTTCCTCTGGCTGTTTGAATCGGAAAGCGGCGGTGATGCTCTCATTGTCCTCAACGCCCCCCGCTTCAGTCACATTCTCTGTACTGAAGGGGCCGAGGTCGGACTCCTCAGAGGGTTCCGTGGAGGACATGTGAGGAGGTGGATCTCTTGGAGATGGCACCGGTGACGAAGGCGCGCTCATCCTTGGGAGAGCAGCGTGTTTATTCGTCGGGGGGGAAGACCCGTAGTCCGGCGCTGCTTGGGGGGAAGCGCGCTCGGACGAGGTACCCCCTACTCCGGGTTTTGGATTAAGATGAGGCGGATGCTCTCGTCTCCCGCCCTCGGTCATATGAGAGGGCATTCTCGGGGTAACGCTGCCAAAGGGAGGACCCTTAGGAACTGGGGCCGTTACACCTTTAGCAGCGGAGGCGGCCGTGGGTGTCATCAGACCGACCCTAGCCGTCAAGGGTGCAAGAACGGAAGAGCGCGCCGTAGGCATTGGACGCCCGGGGGCGGGAGGAACGGAGCTCTTGGACGCTTCAGAACGCGCTTTGGGGTTCCCCATAGCACTTCGCCTCGGAGAGGACCCCGAGCTGGAAGCGGGGGCAGTGGGCTCTCCAGTAGGGGCAGCCATTTCCAAACGCGTCGCTTGTCGAGTCGAAGCAGCTCTATTGATGATAGGATTCGGATTTCGATGGTCGAAAACGGGGTCAGAGGGCCCTCGGGATGTCTTGGACTTCGCGGACATGCACGAGGGAATAAGTGAAGAGGGATGGAGATGGCGAGCAGCGATATATGCGCTCAACCATCCCGTCCCTGTGATGTCGGCTAAGGTATCCTTGACGTCGAATCGTTTCATCCCTACATCCCCGAGGATGTTCTCACGCGCGCTCGTGTCCCGCACGGCGCTGCGATTGAGTACCCGCCCGCCGATGTTGGAGATGCAAGAGAGGCGGACTTTGAAGAATCGAATAGTGTGACCAGCACGTGATCGGCTCTTCGGAGCCGATCGGCGAATTTAGCACGAGAGCATAAGTCGGTATGCTCTTGTGCAGCACCTCCATCCCGCTGCAAGGCCTGCTTGCAAGCCTTCCATTGCCACAGTGGGAGGTTTCGCAGCGCCTGTAGGGGGTCTGAGGCATCTCAGCGCTCGCCGCAAGGTTGAGCGCGTCTTAGATGCTTCGCCCCTACCGAGCGAGGAGCTACCCTCCCGCTCGTCTCATCATGGCTACCATGCCTGAGTCGAGCAGAGGGTCTTAGCGCCTCCCTCGGCCTTCAAGGCAGGGCACCTTAGCAGCTCGCTCTTCTCGAGTTGAGCGCTTGTGCCCTCCTCCGCTTCTCCAGCCTTGGTGAAGCCCTCGCGGTGGGCTCCATTGTGATGCGGGTTCCGCAGGCCTCGCCAGGCTGGAGGGAAGCGCGCACGGATATCGTATCCGGCGCAGCTATGTGTGACGGGAGGCGCCGACTCGGGCCCTCCCCGTGTTGTAACCCTTCATCTAGGGCCCATGTCACCCTTGGATGGGGACTCCGCAGCACCGAGACCGTGGAGCAGTTATACGCGTGCTCAGGCATTCAGCGGGTCCGGGGCAGGGGGTTCCCTCCAAGTAGTTGTTCACGACATTGTAGCAAGTTGCAAGATAAGATAGATTATGTAAGTACCGATCCCGGATCAACTACTAACATAATAATGCATACGTTTTGTATATAGAATTAATGTATGTACAATACTGTCCTCGCGCGGTGTCGTCTAGCAGCGTCCTTGTCCGTACCCCGTCACACCAACCAGCTGGATGCTGGCGATGACGACAAACACATTAGGGGGTTTCAGAATTAGATTTTCGAGCCCAACTTTTGCTCCAACTTTGGTTCCAACTTCATGAAAGTTGGAACAAAAGTTGGAGCCAAAAGTTGGAGTTGGATGTCAAGTCGAGCACAAGAGCCCGACTTGACATCCAACTTTTCGGCTCCAACTTTCTCCTCCAACTTCGTGTTCCAACTTCGGCTCACTGTTCTGGTCGACCGTCGCCGGGGCTTTTACTTGGATCCGCCTTATGTTATGTAATAATACTATATTTTCTTAGTGTGCAAGACTTGCGACTGTCCTCTGCATTCATTTTATTTATTGTTCTCTGATCCTATGGCCCGATCCGAAGCTGCACCGAAGCCCAAGGCTGCACCCTCAAAAACCCGAGCAAAAGGTGAAAAGGCCGCTGATGAGGTGGTCAAAGTCATCGACGATGATAACGATGACGACTGATCCTCTGATGTTGAGCCAGACATGGTGGGACGAGAATTTTCTCACTCGGGATTACCCGATTCCATGGTGTGAATGTCGGCCCGGGTACATAGAAAGTTGCGAAATTTGAACAGAAATCTAACAGGGTGTTTCACAAACAAAGACCCAACTTTTGCTCCAACTTTTAAGAAGTTGGGACGAAGTTGGAATGAAAGTTGGACCAAAAGTTGGGCTCGAAAATCTAATTCTGAAACCCCCCTATTAGATCGTACTCGGAGGCCGTAACTGCGCAGCTCCACAAGGCTGGCATAAACACTGAATTGAGGGCTGTTGAATACACCCCATCACCCCCCAGTGATTTTTCAGTATACTCGCCATACAGATGTGGGCACAAGATCATCCGAAATCACCTACTGTGGGGCGGTTTTGGGGGAAAATATGTCACCTTTAATTCGCATTTGTTTACCAGGCTGCCTGCCTTGGCCTGAACGATTCAAGCGTTACGAATGTGAGAGACTTTGATGATATTGTACTCGGTCAAACCTGACCTGGGGTTAGATCGAAAGACCGCTCAAGGGTCCTCCCTTCGAGTTTTACGATACAGACTGGCCCAGTGGCGAGAACGGAATACACCCCGAGGAGCTTCGCGGTCTCAGGTTCCTGTCAGATTTGCCTGGCCACCTCGACAGTGACGCGCAGTCCAATGGTGCTTTTGGCCACGAGATGGACTCTACAGTCGGTCTGGGATGGCATGAGACTTGGGTGACCGCATTGCTAGAGAAGCAGGATCTCGGTAAACCGTTGGGAGAAAGAATTGACATCGTATGGGACCGAACTCCAAGTTGGGGGCTGCAAGTCCGTCGCGAAGTGGGTTCTCTGTTTTCATTTGCAGCAGTACGATTTATGATTCTTGGCAGGCTGTAAGGGTTACGGAGCATTATACCGACGTATATGACGAAGTCGATGCGGACGATATGGAGGATATCGTCCAGTCACGAGTCATAGAAAGCTATACCATTCGGGCAACTATCCTGCGTGTTTTTGTCAAGAGCGCTGAGCGGGAGGAGAAAGAAGATGAAGATGAAGATTATGGGAATGAAGATACGTACTCAGTGTAACTCAAGCACATAGAGTTTCTCGTCGAAATCCAAGTTCAGATCAATCGACCTTACCCTTTAAATTCGATAAATTATGTCACCAGTGGTTCGCAGCCGTCTGCCTAACCGCCTGCCTTGGCCTGAAAGATTCGAGGCTTCCAGCTTTAAACCCGTGAGATAAGGTTTTGCTGAATCTCCGAGTCTCGAACTTGACCTACTACGTTTAGATCAAAAGACCGCTCAAAGGTGCTCCCCTTCGGTTTTATGATGCAGACTGGCCCTATGGCAACAACGGCATAGACCCCGAGAGTTTTCACGATCCCAGGTTTCTGTTCGATTTGCCTGGCCAAAATGATCATACGGAGCCTATTGTTGTTGGCGGCGAAAAGCAAGTCGGTCTGGGTTGGCATGGTCCTTGGGTGACTGCACTGCTGGAGAAGCAGGACTGCAGCCGGGCGTTGGGGGGAAGAACCGAGATCGTATGGAACTACCACACGATCAGTGAGAAACCGATTGCAACTTGGGGGGTGAAGTTTCGCCTTAAAGTAAGTTTTCGAACTTTCACGGCAAAGTCACAAGTTCTGACTCCTTCACAAGGCCTAGGCCCTAAAGGACACAAAGTTGAATCCAGGCGTATGGGACGAGCTTGAACCAGAGGAGACAGGAGATGACGAGGACGAGCTCGAACGAGGTAGTAGATAACGAGACAGAAGATGGCGGGGCAGACGATGATGAGGCAGAAGACGACGAGGCAGAAGATTCCGCTAGTTCACGAGGCATAGCGAGGCATCGAAAGCTATGTGGTCCGCGCCACGGTGGCCGCCGTCTTGCGTGTTTTGTCAAGAGCGGGTGGTTCGAGCAACAAGAAGATCAATGAGAAAGATGCAGAAGAAAAAGACGATGGGAATAAGGACCACGGAGACGTGGAGAATGAACAACTTGAACAAGGCTCCCGAGTCGCTGGTCAGCACAAGAGTTGGTATACACGTGATTGTTACGCGCCTGATTCAGAAAACAAACAAGGACAATCCTTTCCCAAAATGCTTCCAGAATCCTAATATGATGATACGCCTCCTATACTACATATACAAATGCCAGGTATGTATTACGGTAATACGAAGCCAAATAAATAAGATAATAAATCGAATATGATGATACCGGACGCTAACTATACAACAAAAGCAGAGGAGAACTAGTACGACGGCAGCTCCTCGTCCGGCTCGGCATACTCAGACATTCGGTCGACGCGCTCGTACCCAGCCCGTATCAAGCGAGCAGCACGCGACTCGGCCTCCTTCGCAAGCGCGGCAGGAGTCATCGGCGGCTCGGGAGACACGGGCGCAGGGAGCGACGAAGATCCGGACTGCGCGGGGCGCGGGGTCCCGGGTTGTTGTGAAGAGTATGCGGAACTACGGTCCAGCTCTTCATACCCCCGCCGTATTCTCGCGCAGCACGCGACTCAGTGTCGCTGACAGCGGGCGTGAAGGGCGGGTCGGGGGACGAAGGCGCAGAGGGCGCCGGAGATGCAGGCCAGTGAGCCCCGCGTGAGGGTGCGGTGCTGGCAGAAAGGAATGGGTTCGAGTACATAGACTCGCGGCGGTCGAGATCGAGGAACGAGTCATTCGAGGAGATGGTAGACGTTCTGCGTGACGACGTCGCGATTGATGGTGCAGGCAGAAAGGTGGACGCGGAGGTCGAGGGTGTTGGCGAGTGAACCGAGCGCCATGGAGAGCGCGCGGAGTCAGCCGTGCGCGGAGTCGTCGGAGCGCCCCATGGGTAGGTAGCAGCGGGAGGTGGAGGGAGTAGCTCAGAAGAGCTTCCAGGAACAGAACTAGAGTGCGAGTAGGGCGAGTTTTGGACGGGTGATGGGGAACGATTCCGCGGATGCGAATTGGGCTCATTGAGCGAGAGAGTGGTGGTAGAGGAGTTGCGGATTGTGGCATCGGATGCATCGGCAATTATAACGGGTGAGAAAGGTGCGCGAGGGTCAGCAAAATCCCATGCGCCGTCTGGGCGGCGCGTTGCCACGCGCATATTCGTCCCAGGGGTAAACACTGAATTATCATGAACAGGCGGACACTATGAAGAGTAAAGAATACTCACCGAAACGGGGAGTCCCCTGTCCATCGGCAGGAGTGATCATAAGTGCCGCCGGGTGTGTGCGGGAGACAGTTTCGCCCGCCTGAACCTCTCTCCCTTTGCGCGCCTGGGCGGCGGCACTTGCTTTCTTCTTGTTCTGGCGGCGGAAGTGAAAGGTGAGAAGCATGGCGGCCAGCAGCAAGACAACAACGATTGCAATAGCTATCGGGAGGATGTGGGATGCCGATGTTGAAGAGGGGGGTGGAACTCGGGGAGGGGGAGGGCGGGACGTTGGGCATCTTCGGGAGTTCCTATTTTAAAGTACCTGCGGTGCTCCGAGTACGGACGCGTTTCCGAGTGGAGCGGTGCAAGTAATGAAATGATGGTTTAGTTCCAGATAGCTAGCTGGCTGTGGCGGCGTGTCAAGGTGAAGCGTGTCAGGAAGGAAAGCAAGCTAAGGAATGGGGAAGGGAAGGGAAGGGAAAACAAGAGAATTAAGGACAGTGGTGAAAGGACAAAAGCCGTCAAGAACAAGCCGCGCCAAAGTGACGTGAACGCGCACACTGTGACACAAGAAAAGAAGCGACTCCGTTCTGAACGTTTGATTCCCTGATGGAGATCTGCCATGTCAAAAGCGGCAGTGATGGCAGATCGTTCCCTTGCCATGGGCGGCATGTAGGTACGACGCGTCGATGGATATCACTGGCGTTGTTGTATGTTCGCAAGGCTTGTGTGACGATGCCGCTCTCCGGGGACGAGCGGAGAGCACGGCGTCAGCCCAAGCGGCGAGAGGTAAAATCAGTGAAACAAGTACCGCAAGCGAGTGCTTCCATACCATCTGAAGGACCATACGTTTGATCGCTCCGTTGGCGGCGGCAATTGTGTTATCCAGCTTTCGACCTCACTGGGAGCATAAAGGGTGGCGGGTACGCATTGTCGAGTTATTCTCGCGGTTGCGGCACTCGGTACACGGGCATGTCGGGCATGTCAGAGTTGACTTGGAGTTGCACCGATAAATATGAGTGGAATGTGAGTCCAGCCTCGACACTGGCAGGTAATCAGCGTTCCAACGTCAAAAAGGGTGGAGTGATCCGCATGGTATGTCACTGACGTTGAGTCGAAGCAGCAAGAATCAGTAAAATGATCGAAACAAACCCACACAGTAAGCCCACAGGCTGTAAGTAGGAGGAGGGTGGAGGTTTCATCAATTGGAAGAGTAGGACAATAGAGTCATACACCGAAGTCACCGGCCACACACCAGTCAGCAAGGGGGATTACCTGGGACGAAAAGGACCGCAGTGGAAAATGATATCGATGATGTTGGGACTGTCGGCCTGTCAGGAAAAACCCCAGTTGGTATACGAGGGTCCCATTCTCCACGACAGCTGCTAGTCTGGCATCCTCCAAAGCTTTCGCCCGGAGTACCTGACGAAGCAGCTTCCCCGCCGCATTCCGTGGAATCAACTCTATAAACTCCAAACCGCCAGCGAGCGCTTTAAACTTGGACTTGTTTTCAGTGATGTCCTGTCAAAGTATTAATTGCCCGGCCCAGGACGAGAATAATATGCATGCGCTACCTGGATCAAAGCAAGTTTTATCTTATCACCTTCTTTTGAATCCCGAGAAACTCGCTCCATAGCTGCTTGACTCAAAACAACATACATATGCCTTGGGAATTTCGCCGCTGAATTCATGAGGGACAAGTACAACACAGCAATCGGCGACGTCGGAGCTAGCGGCAAGGCGTGCCTCGAGCTCTGCGGGAGCAACCTGGAAGCTGCGTACTTTGATCATAAAGTCCTGGGCGAAATTAATGGCCTATCACAAAATAGACTGTTTCTTACCTTGATGCGGTCCACGACATAGATTTCTCCATCCTCGTCAAAGTAACACTCGTCGCCCGACCGAACCCAACTACGTACATGGGGGTTAGACGAACGAACTGAACGCATCAGGTGTCCATACCCGTCAATGAACGTAGCCGCCGAGCTAAGGTCCAGGTCAACCTCTAGCCCGATGAAACCAGCCACAAGAAGCCTACATTTCCGGGTTGTTCACATAGTGAATCGCAAGCGAGGGACCTTTGATGTACAGCTCCCCGGTTTGCCCAGGCCCGCCCTCCGTTGCCCGTAGACATTCTGCGGTTCAGTGGCGGCATGGTCAAAATACCTGCAACTTCTGTCATGCCTACGGGGGGGAGCCCTGTTCAGTGACCTTTAACTGAAGCTCCAAAATAGCCGCATACCGTAGCTCTGCTCAACCACAGCCTGCAGAATCAGTGCTGCCATGGTCTACACGAAATTGATGTTCACGGGCGCGCCGCCGACGTAAACCGTGCGCAAGCTCGTCAGATCCTCCGCCTTGACCGCCGGATGCTGGGAACGTTATGGATATGCATACTAGTTAGCAGCATAAATTCGTACCTTACAAACAGCACCATTATCGGGAGCACCAATCTATATAGCAATTACAATCAGTGGACATAAAGGCACAGGTTGAATCGACTTACGACAGATGATTGGCCTTGTATTGTTTGATCGTCGACAGGTACTCTTTCAAGTCGAATTTTGGCGCCTATAATTTGAAAACTCAAATGAAGCAGGAGGGACCACCTTACCCCAGAAAATATGTGATAATGCAGCTTCAAACTAGTCAGTCCGGAGGCTCAGCTACAAATCGAAACACACACATTTATGAGTAATCCGAATATGTCTTATCGTATTTGAGCGAAAGACAGAGGAGATATCGAGTCACGTACGAAAGAACGGTAAAACTGTATATGTTTTGGGTGAGTGGTGCTGTATCTATGTAAATACATTTCTTTCATGCTCTCACCGGCAAGGGACGCATCTCCAGGGCGGAATCGTCGTTCGATGATTGGTATCGTCAATTCATTCGTTCCTGCATCATGGGCAGCATTCTGTAGAATATTCGCAATAATCGATGCGTGTGGAATTGCAGCCATCTTGGGGACAACGGTGGTTCCGGACGACGGGAAGTATAGGGCGACCTTGGTTTTGCCTCCTCCTGGTTTGAGCCTGAACTCCTCAAATCGATGGGTTTCCTTGTTGGCCAATCCTATGTCAACCAGCTCTTGCAGTGAGTATAGTTCGCTCTTCTCTGACGCAGAGTCGAGGAGGACAATACGGTCATGCGGAAGCCCGATGAGCGTTGCGGCTGCGCGTACGACTTCCAAGGCGACAGAATGCACGAAGAGCAGTGCGGGCTTCATGTCAATCGGAAAGGGATTAAGTTCCTCCGCGTTGAGCATCGGATTGAGCGTGCCGGATGAATCTTAGCTTGACAATCCCTCGGAGAATAATTATAGCCTACAAAGCAAATGCGCCGAGTCTGTGTGCTGCCCATACTGCGATAGGAAAATCTGTGCAAAATTAGGTACAACGGAAAATTTCGGACTGGCGCTGCCTTACCGACGTGATTACGACTGATGATGCCCGCCTAAAAGTCCAAACTTAGGAGACTGCACGACACGATGATCAGCAACAATCGCTCTTCATCAAAGAAGCTTGTACTTGCCAAGGGCGTATGACAAACTCAGAGCATTTGCGAGACACCAAGTTCGCTCGTACAGCTTCAAATTGGATGAGTGAAGACGCAAAGAAATCCCTAGGAGAGTGCGTACCTCTTCTTGTAAGTAAGTCTTTCCTGACACGGAATCGACGATCCACGGTATTTCTGGCTCGCGAGGAAGACGGATAGGATGTTGGTGGTCAAACAGGAACTGGGGAAGCGTCAAGTCGTCCGGAAAATATGGCACTGCGCGTATCGGGGAGCTGATTTCAGACATAGCGTTGACGATCTGAAAGCGTCGTGCCATATTTATATGAGATGATGCGGGATGTTCCTGATATCCGAGGGATTATGAAAATGTCGGAAGACGTAGACCCGACCTTCTTCAAGGGTAGCTATAGTCTAATCGCACGATTCTGGGAAAACCCAAGTCGAGTCACCGTTTGGCGCCGAAGGGGGTTGTTATTTCATTTTCTGCGTAGGGAAAATATGTCCGATTTCGCAGACACGGGTTTCTTCCAGGCGAGCAGGCGCAGGCTGCAAAGAAGCAGCCAGAAAGGCTGGTTTGATTAAATCGCAAGGGCTTGGCGCTGAGTTGAGAATTTGAACCAATTAAGGTGTTCAGAGTTCTTTGATAGATGCCCATGAATCCTGGTTCTATCAACTTGAAGGCGGTTGAAGGCCCATTCGATTCCTGCAATTCCGATTCAAGTTGCGTGATCCCCATCGAATCCTCACGCCCCGTGAGCCTAATGATCACAATTCTCGGCTTCAAGCTAGTGTCCGCCGTAAGGTATAGCGCTTGGTGTATGGCATCGGTTGAGAATCAGGAAGGAAAGCCTGTTGTTTGGATCGGAGTTTG
The DNA here is from genome assembly GCA_029378375.1 of Mycena olivaceomarginata. NCBI lineage: Eukaryota > Fungi > Basidiomycota > Agaricomycetes > Agaricales > Mycenaceae > Mycena > Mycena olivaceomarginata. The sequence continues at coordinate 93,133 of JARKIC010001365.1, read as the reverse complement.
CCTTCGGCTTTTTTCGGCCGCACGCTCAACGTTGAATTGGGGCTCGGTTTTAGTCTCGTAACAAGCCTTCACGTATATAAAATTGGCATTAGTGCTTCCACCCACGACTGGCTCCTTGTTCGAGCCCACTGTGAGTCGTAAACCACGATGCTTGTCTCCTCTTGAGACAAATAAAGCCGATTTTCAGACTGACGTCGACTGCAACACGCAAAGCCATGGCTGCTGCTCGCTTTTCGGTCCTTGCTAGGGTTTCCGAGCAAACTGAGAGGACCAGAGGAAGCTCAATCTCGCAGATCAAACAATTCATAGAAGAATCCGATTCGAAGATGGCCTCTCTCGAGACCGAGATCGCTCTCGAGTTTGAGTCTCTGAATATTGAAGCACTGTCCGAGCTACGCGACCGCGAGCGCGCCACCGGTGCCGCTCTATGGTTCATCATCGCGCCCATTCGCACACTTCCTGTGGAACTACTCACCGAAATCTTCGTGCTCACGATTCGCGAGGCGTTGCACATCCACGACGCCTTTCGAGTGGCACACGTCTGTGACTCTTGGAGGCAGATTGCGCGCGGAACCCCTCAACTATGGACCGGGCCATTAAAATTTTCCCTTTCCCGGCGAGCTGACATCCAATAGGACATCTACGCCAATGGTTTGCGAGAGTGGCTCGTGCGCTCGGCGCCGCTCTCCGTTCCCATTTCCCTTACGGGGCGGCCTCGATCCGGGGTGTGGTTTGATCAGCTCTCGCATAATGGACGAACTGTTAAGGATTGCCCCTCGCTGGCGTTCTTTGCGAGTGCTCCAGAGAGTGCCGGGCGCTCTTGTCCAATGCCTCGCCCACATGGAAGAGCTGCAGCTGCAGAGAGAGACGAGAGATGTCGATGAGTTTGACCTCACGGCCATCTTGCCCTTCGCAGCCGCTCCTCGCCTCCGGAAACTCCATCGAGTTGGACTCGCGGATTCCGATGCCATGGGCCCAACTCACCGATCTCACTCTGACTGCTGGGCACTCCGCGGAAAATTTCCTTGGTGTCTTTTGCTCAGGGTACGAAACTCGTCAAAGCATTCCTTTTCACGAGTGGATGGTCCATTATTCCACCCGCCACCGGAGCCGACATCCTTGTGTTCCGTTATCTGCATGTCCTTTCCATCACCTTTGCAGGGGGCGCACCGCCAGCAGGATGAAGTAGATACTATGCCCTTCCTGGGCCGCCTCGCTGCTCCTGCATTGGACGCCCTGCAACTGAATTTCGAGTGTGAAGCAAGCATCTGTGGGACGGAGCCGCATTCACGGCTTTCCAGTCGCGCGCACCGAATATTCACCCGACTTGAGATCAACGGCTACCGCTCACATCTCTCCGCCCATGCACTCAGAGCCACCCTTTTCCATGCACCCGCTCTGACACATCTGTCCGTAGATCGGTTTTTTTGGCAGCGTGGATACCACTCTCTTGAAGGAGCTTTGCTATAATACAGACTCTGGCGCGCAGCCTCTGGTGCCGCGCCTGCACAGTCTGGGCCTCACAGATGTTTTCGGGTTTGGAGTGCCGCAATATGCTCTGGCCAATGTGATTACAACCCGGTGGTGGACGGATGCCGACTTGGCGTCGCGCACAACACCGCCCGCCGTGGCCCGTTGGAGGCAGATAAAGCTGGGGTGCGGAGTGTTCCCTGTTTTCGGATAAGATGGAGGAATTGCGGCAAAGTGGTCTGGTTCCCAAGGTGTTGGGAGCAACATGGGAGGAATAGACTGGTCCTATAATTATCCAGCAGACAGCTAGCTCAGATAGATTACTTGCGGTTTGAAGTTTGAACGCGATCAACCTTGGTTCAACCTACTATAAGCAACAGCCCCGACAGAAGTTGAGAGCGTGTCTTCCGGTTATAGTCTTTGAGAGGAGCACGCAACATGATTATCCGCACAACCCGCACAACACTTCTCTGGCGCTCGCTCGCCTTCCTGGAGTGGCCCAGTTACACCGCGACGCGTCGATTGTTTGGATGTTTGCAAGTGTTTCGCCACCACGTGCATGGACGATCACGGGACCCCTCAAACCTTGCTCAGCACCAGCACCTCCAATCTTCATACGGTTCTCTGCTCTATCGACAGAGTAAAACCCCGCGTAACTTGGGGCACTGTATTTTATCCTCTCTCGCCCCCACATCCGCGCGTCGTAGACGCGCTTTCCCCACTTACAACGCGCAAAAACACGCGTTCTCTGGCGTCCCTAGGGCAGAGTCTGTCCTATACTTCCTGACTATACGTCGTTACCCGGCTGCTCGCAAGGAAACGAATCGCACCGCTATCTGTAAAATAACGCGACACGCATCAAACTATGGCCGACCTGCAGGGATCTGTCGCTGCAATCTTCAGTCAGGCTCAAACTTCTGTAGCGAATCACCGCAAAAACTGTGTCGCCTTGTACAAACTCCATATAAAGACTGCACACAAGGAGTTTATTGCCGTGTTTTTCGACATGCTCAGCCGCGTCGTGGTTGTCAAGAAGGGCCCGCCTACCGTGGATCGCATAGTCAAGTTTGTAGCGCAATACGTGCGGTTTGCGAACGAGAAAGGTGAGCAGGTCTAGATCTCAGCTATAACGGTTTCTTACGATCTCGTAGCGCAAGAGGAGAATGCAGGAGGCACCGACGAGGATACTCTGGCGTCTCTCTTGGTATCCGCCATACTAGAATGGGTGCTCCAGGGCTTCGTCGCCAAGAACAAGATCGTCCGCTACCAGACCGTGCATCTCGTTGCGGAGATGATTCCGTTCTTGGGTGAAGTCGAGTGTGTTCTCCTCAAATTGTGTGTATTTCTCGTCTAACTGACTTCGCGTATGTAGCGAGGAAACCTACCTCGCCCTCCGAGAAACTCTCATCGACCGGTCAACATGCGACAAGGAGTCGACGATCCGCGCCCAGGCCGTGTCTGCCCTCGCACGGCTCGTCGCAAGCGAGGATCCCAGCGAGCTGCAAGAGGGCGAGAAGAGCATCGTCGATGTGCTCCTAGATGTCATGGCCCTCGACCCTGCCGCGTACGTCTCCAACACCACTACATATGTATACTTTCACTTATACACGGTGCAGAGACGTCCGCCGCGCCGCCCTCCTGCACGTCCCGCTCACTGCCGCGACCCTCCCCGCCCTCCTCGCGCGCGCACGCGACGCCGACCCAGCCACCCGCAGGGCCGTCTACGCGTCCGTCTTCACGCCCCAGCCCAACGCGCAGCCCGACAACGCCGCGGCGCACCCCCAGCTGCACCCGCGCACGCTCACCATCGCGCAGCGCGAGGCCCTCGTGCGCGCGGGTCTGGGCGACCGCGAGGCGGCGGTCAAGGCCGCAGCGGGGCGGATGGTCGGGGGGTGGTTCGAGCTCATTCTCGCTGAGACGGGGGAGGAAGGCGTGGAGGAGGGCGACAACGCACGCGCACTCCTTGCGTTCCTCGAGCTGTTCGATGTTGTGGGGCCCGGGGAGGCGGTCGCCACGGACGCGCTGTTGGCGCTTCTCGGCACGCGGAAGGATTTGTGGGAGGGGTTGGAGTTTGGAGGTGGGTCTATTTTATTTCTCGAATATTTTCTGTTCTCGTACTAACACGTTGCACAGACGACTACTTCCAAACCCTCACCCCCGAATCTGCCGTCCTCGCGCGCGCGTTTCTCGAGTGGTCCCTCGCCTCGGAGCGCGAGGACGGCGCAGACCGCCTCCCCGTCGTCACGGCGTTCGCCTTCCACGTCCAGGAGGCCTACAACGCGCTGCTCGAGGCGCTCGAGGCGCTCGAAGATGCGACGCGGGCAGCGCGCGATCGCGGCGAAGAAGCGGCGGACGACGAGGGCGCGGAAGACGAACTCGAGGAAGAGCTCGCCAAGTGCGAGGCTATCCTGAGCGAGCTGTTGCGCATGGCGGTGAAGCTCGACTACGGGGACGAGATCGGGCGGCGGAAGGTGTACAGTGTGATACGAGACATGCTCGCGCACCCGCATCTCCCGCCGGGCCTCATCGAGCGCTGTCTGGACGTGCTGAAGGAGATCATGCCGACCGAGCGGGAGCTCATACGCGTTGTGGTGGAGGTTGTGGTGGATTTGCGGGAAGGGGAGGGCGAGGGCGAGGGCGAGCCGGAGGAGGAGGGGGGCGATACCACGCAGTCGACGATTCGCTCGCTAAGGCGGGCAAAGTCGAAGGAGAGCATGGGGCAAAGGAAGGAGCGGCACGACATGACCCCGGAGGAGGCTGCCAGGGCTGACTTGACGGAGATGCGCTGTCTTGCGCTGGTTGTGAGCATGCTTGAGCGGGTGCATGGGGTACGTTTTTCTCCCTTTCTGTCTCCGCTCTCTGGAGCGTGAACTTGTGTACGGTTGCTGACGCTCGCACCCGCAGAATTTTGAGGACAACTCGATGCTGGAGGGCGTCCTCGCGGACCTCATCATCCCCGCCGTGCGCCGCAAAGAGCTGGGCATCCGCGAGAAGGGGCTCGTCGGACTGGGGTTATGTTGTCTTATCGCCAAGGTTATATTACTACTTCTCTTTGACCGCGTACATGTTGTTGACCAAGCATCCACAGAGCATCGCGGTTAAGTCGTTGCAACTGTTCCTCGGCCAGATCCAGAACGCACCGGAGCAGCTCAAGTTCAAGCTCTTGCAGATTGTGTTTGACTTGATGGTCATGTATGATCAGCAGCTGTGGGGGCGGACAGAGGATGTGAGTCGCGTCGACATCTCCTTCTTTGCATCGAGCTCGGGGCTGAAGGATTGGTTTAGGGTCAGGCGATCCTGACGTTCCTCGCCAGCACGCTCGAGGCGGAGGAGTCACCCATGGTGCAGGCGGTGCTGTGCGTCGGGCTCGCGAAGCTGCTGCTTGCAGGCCTCGCGGACGACCCCAATGTGCGTCGCGTCCCTTCGCGTTCTTCCTTCTCCTTCCCCGACTGAACTAATCCCAATTTGCATGGCACCGCAGGTCCTCAAAAGCCTCCTGCTTGCGTACGTCTCGCCCTACACGACCGGCAACGCGGAGCTCCGGCAGTGTCTGTCGTATTTCTTCTCCGTGTACTTTTATGCGACTGCGGCGAACCAGGGGCGGCTGAGATCGGTATGTCGTCTTCTGGGTTTCGCTGGGTGGCGTGTGTACTCATCTCACTGCGACCGAAAAGATCTTCATGCCCGCGTTCGACGAGATGATGCGCATGCACGACGAGCTGGCCGAGGACCAGACGATGGTCAGCCCGCAGCAGTTTGGGCTCTTCGTCGTTGACTGGACGGACGCGAGGAAAGCGGCGGATACGTACGCGCATGTTCCCTCCTCCGCTGCTTTGTTTAGCTGAATCGCCTGCAGGTCGGCCTCGCGGCACGTCCACGCGGAACTTGCCGTGGATATCCTCGTCGCGTTATATGACTCGGACCGACGAAGTGAGCGTTTTGTCCAGCCCTTTATACTCGTAACGCACTCAACCTAACCTGCGTTCAGGCGAGGATCAGGAGGTCCTATGCACGCTCTTCAGCCATCTCCACATCGAAGGCCCGCTGGCGCCCCCGCTGCTCGTTAAGTTGAGTGTGCTGCTGCAGCATATACAGACTGTGAGTGACGCTCTGAGTTGAATGTTTGTGTGGGCTCAAACTGACTTACTTTTGTGCTCTTTTGTTAGCAATGTCCCTTCGACGACCCGACGCTCGACAAGGCGGTAGGGCGCTTCAAGAGTCGCGTCATGGCCGAGTTCGAAGCCGACTTGAAGGACGTCGAGTGGGCGGAGTATGGGACGCCGGAGATGCGCGAGTTGTATGATTATATTGGGATTGATATGCCGGATTGGGAGACAGAGGGGTGCGTTTCTCTTCGGTGCGAGTCAAGACCTGAGGCGCTGACTTTTAGATGCACAGGCGGAATGACGGTGATCGTGTTGGGACCCCCGAGCGAGTAGCTTTGCTCTTTGGTGTTTTTTTTGCTCATTGTGTCGTGGTTTTAGGTCACCCGTGCCTTCGAAGGGCCGCAAGGGTAAGGCACTAGCGAAAGGGTCGCGGGGAAAGTCTGCTTCGGTCCCGACGGAGGAGAACGGGTAGGTGGATTCACGCCTGCATTGACCTTGCTCCGATTGTCTGTAGGCAAGACTCCGACGATTCTGATGATGATGCTGAGGCGGCACCGCCCAGCCCCACGCCGACGAAGAAAGCGCTTTCGAGCCACTCCCAGCTCCGGACACTGCACTCGGAGGAGGAGAACGAGTGCGTGGTCCTGCTTTCTAGCCGTCTTTCTTTTGCTCAGCGCTGGATGATAGGCGAGGCTTTGGTAATGAAGAAGACGAAGCCGAAGCACCTAGCCCGCCGCCGACGCCGACACCCAAGGCCAAAGTCAAGGCACCTGCTAGATCATCGCGGTCCAAAGCTACGCCAGCAGAGGAGCCGGAGTATGTGATCTCCACTTGTCCCCGTTTTTCTTTTTCCCAACTGTTCTGTGATAGGCAAGGCTCCGGTGACGAAGATGATGAAGCCCGCGCACCGAGTCCGTCGCCGACACCGAAACCCAAAGCGAAGGCACCCACTAGACAATCGCGGTCAAAAGCTGCGCCAGCGGAGGAGCCTGAGTATGTGTTCAGTCCAATTTTCTACTGTTGCTCAACGTCGAGCTCTTGTAGGCAAGCCTCCGGTGACGAAACCGAAGATGGAACGCGGGCGCCGAGCCCGTCATCGAAACCGAAACCCAAGGCGAAGGCACCTGCCAGACGATCGCGGTCCAAAGCTGCGCCAGTAGAGGAGCCGGAGTAGGTGTTCTCGACTTTATTATTCCGTTTTCTGTTACTCACCTGTCGCAGACAAGGCCCCGGTGAAGAGGACGAAGCGCGGGCACCGAGCCCATCGCCGAAACCAAAACCCAAAGCTAAGGCGCCCGCTAGACGGTCACGATCCAAAGTTGCGCCAGAAGAGCCGGAGTATGCGTTCTCGACTTTCTCCTGGGTCTTTTTGCTCACCTGTATTAGGCATGGTTCCGGTGACGAAGATGAAGCGCCGGCGCCGAAACCCAAGGCTAAGGGGCCGCCTGCTAGACGGTCACGGTCCAAAGCTGCGCCAGTAGAGGAGTTAGAGTACGTGGTCTTGGATTTACCCCACCTCATTCTTTAACTCTGATTGCAGAATGGGTTCGGACGAGGAAGCGAAGCCGCCTAAGACCAGCAAGGTCAAGGCCCCAGCTAAAACATCACGGTCTAAGACGACTCGAAGGAAGACCGAGTATTCATCTTGTTTGCTGTTCTTTGCGATTTCTCTGACGGCTCTTAGTCCGGGTTCTGGTGAAGAGGAATCAATACCGGTGCCTACAGCCCCACGCAAGTCCACCAGACAAACTAGAGCGAAGACTCCTCCACCTCCCCCGGAAGATATCGAGTACGTGTAACAGCGTGTTCCTTGATTCATCTCACTGTGTCTGACCTGGAACTTCCATGGCACTAGCCACGATTCGGACTTTGAAGCTGAGGATGAAACGCCAGTCGCGGGTCCAGTGACTCCTCCGAAGAACACGAACGGACGAAAGTGCGCATTTTGTTTCACGTTTGTACTTGGTGTTTTGACGAGAGTTGTACAGGAGGGTCCGCTCCCCAGGCACCAAGTTGGCGCTGCCATCACCCGCGGACAAGAAGCGCAGGAAACCGGCAGCAGCACCCGCACCAGCGAGAGCGACACGGACTAGCCGACGTACGGCCGAACCTCCTCGTGAAGTAGTCGCGCCCTCCTCAGATGATGACTTTGGCGGTTATTCGGAAAGTTGATCTTAATGATTGATTCGTGCCGTCTATTTGCACATGTTTTCGTGTTTTTTTAGCCGCTCTGTTGTTATAATTATGTATTGGGTGTATCCTCCTCGTTTCTGTTCGATTTTGTGAAGGAATCTAAAGTTCTTGGGTGTCCTTGCTTGGCTTGCATTCGGGACGCGTAAAGGTCACGTGTAGCATTTGTGGTTGTCCTCTCCATGATCATGATGATGTCAGTACTCTGAGCTCGCGTGGAGGTTTCTAACTGTTCTGAATTCCTTGCATCTGGTCGCAATCCTCGCTGTCGAGAACTAGGACGCGGGTTTTTTTGGAGGCTCGGCACTGCCCGCATTGCGCAGCACGACCTTCACGTAAAGTTCCCGAAATCGGCTCTTCACGCTCAGCCGTCAAGCATTGGACATCCGTTGTGGCTCGACCGTATGAGATGACCCGACTCCGTCTTCTCGGAGTCCCAGGTCGATATATCCCAATGGCAGCCAGAGTCGTTCTGCTCGCTTGTCTCTGGCTAGCTTTTCTTACGCCCCACGTTTCTGCGCAACTTCGTAAGTAATATCTAGGAGTGCTTTCAACTCTATTTCTCATTCCTTTCGATCTCCCAGGCGTCGGAAATCTAACGCACGTCTTGCCGCAATGCGACACTCAATGTGACGCGTACAATGTAATGAGCACGGTTCGTGTCCTCTTGACTCTCATCCCAAGCCTGCTGTGCTGATGCCATGAACAGGGGTGTAACGGTGTAGGCGTATTCGACATAACCTATATATACTGTGAATGCACCCCCACGAACTTCAGGATCATCGAAGACTGTTTTAACTGCCAGTCGGTTAATGCAACGCAGGAGGCGCTCATGCAGGAGCTTCTTGACGGTGCGTTCTTCTCCATCATTCAACTGGGGCTGTAGCTTACCTGGTTCCAGACATCGTTGACACTTGTAATGAAAAAGTGACGGCGCCAGACTCGACGGTTTCGATTGCCCCACAGAAAATCGATCCCAGTCCAAGCTCTAGTGCGAATAACTCCAACGATGCGCGCATTGATATAGCGCGCCCAAGACTGTGGAGCGCTGCAGCCGTTGTTGCTTTGGGATCACTGTTAATGTCCTATCTTGTTAACTTGCTTTAGCTAGATTTCTTGCGCGTTCCGGACTTCGTAGCTGATTGGACGATTGTATTATTGTACTATACTTATCGAGTTTGGAGTACCGCTAATATGGGGTGTACAGCCCAATAACAAGGCCAGTTCGCCGCAGATCCTCCATCGTATTCCGAAAGTTTTGACTGAGCTGGGAGAGCCTTCAATGCCACAACGATAATTATCCCCTTTCAATGATCAGGCCAGCCTTCCGCAACTCCTCCATCCTAGCCCGAAAGCCTTGACCGAACGCAGAGAACACTTCACCCCCAAGCTTGATTCGTGTCCAGCGAGCTACGGTGGGCGGTGGGCGCGACGCCAAGTCCGCATCCGTCCACCACCGGGATGCGAATAGACTCACTAGTAGGTCTTTCGACGTCCCAGCCCCAATTACCCATGTGAGACTGAGATTGTGCAGACGTGGCAGCAGGGGTTGTACGCCGTCTGTGTAGCACAGATCGCGAAGGAGGGTGTCGTCGATACTATGCCGAAAACGATGCAGGCACAGATGTGTCAGGGATGGCGCGTGGACCAGGGCAGCTCTGAGCGCAGTGGCAGGCAGATATGAGCGGTAGCCTTTGATCTCGAGTTTGCTGATATTCGGCGACCGCGACTGGAAAGCCGTGAAAGTATTTTCATCCCACTGTATGCGGGCTGCACACTCGAGATTCAGGTGCAGGTCATCTAACGCAGGAGCAGATAGGCGGCCCATAAATAGCATAGTCTGTACTTCAGTTGCCCCCGAGTCTCCCCTCGCAAATGCGATGGAAAGAACACGCAGGTGGTGGAAGACGAGGATATCGTCTCCAGCTGGTGGGAGAATAGACCCGCGGGCGACAAGGGATAACTTGACAAGGCTTGTACATGGGGCGACGATACCGAGGCAAATGTCCAGCGAGGGTGCGGTGGTCAGAGTAATGTCGGTGAGTTGAGCCCATGGCATCGGGATGCGACAGTCCACATTAATGGTGAGTTTGCGGAGGCGAGGAGCTGCTGCGAACGATAGTATACTGGTGGGGTCGAAGCCGACAGTGTCTGTCGCCGCTCTCATGGCTGGCAGCTGCAGTTCCTCTAGGGCCTCTAACCTGATGTCTGCAAGTCGTCGCACAAGACGAACTGGCAGACTTGCGAACACACACAAGGAACGCCATCGGAAGGCGACATCTAGCACTTCGTCCAATATACGACATCCATGCCACGGCGTGAAGTAAATAGGAACGGGGAGTAGCGCCGAGCGCGCGAGCCACGCTCGCAAACCATCGACATAGGTTTCCTCCGACTCGGCGTCAGCCTCCAGGGAAAGACATAAAGGCCCGGTCCACAGGCTAGGGGTGCCGTGCGCAACCCGTCTCCAATAGCCGCAGACGTGTGATACCCGGTAGGCGTCCTGCATGTGCGACACCTTGCGAATCGTGAGCATAAAAATTTCTGCGAGCAATTCGATCGGAAGTGTGCGAATGGGCGCGATGAGATGCCGGAGAGCGGCACCAGTGGCACGCTCGCAGTCGCGGAGCTCGGACAGCGCTGCAATTTCAAGCGACCCAGCCTGGAGAACGATCTCGGTCTCGAGAGAGGCCATCTTCGAATCGGATTCTTCTATGAATTGTTTGATTTGCGAGATTGAGCTTCCTCTGGTCCTCTCAGTTTGCTCGGCAAGTATAGTAAGGACTGAGAAGTGAGCGGCAGACATGATTTGCTGCCGACTGCAAGTCTGCACGAGTCCCTGGCGCGCTTGTACAGCCTCGCGTACGGTAGGCTGGCACGGCCCCTGGGCAGTCAGCCAATGGTGACCTCGAATTGTGTAAACGGGACACTAGTATCGCAGTTTAAGACTTACAATGGCCTCAAACAAGGAACCAGTCGCGGCGGCTGGAAGTAACGGTAAGTACTAGTTCCTTTCTGTGCGTCGGCAAATCCCGAGACATCATGATCAACTTTTCGTCCGCCAATGGTGACCTCGAATTGTGTCAACGGGACAGTATCGCAGTTCAAGACTTACAATGCAAGGAACCAGTTGCGGCGGCTGGAAGTAAGAGCCTGTTCGGATTCCAAAATCCATAATCCGGATTATGGATTTTGGAATCCGAACAGGTTCCATACTTTTCAGACGGAACGGATCCTCAATCTGCGGCCTACATCTTGACTTCCAGAATCTGATTGCCTCGCATTCAATACTATTCAAAGTATTCGAACTCTGCCGTGATGAGCCTCGGATCGCCGCAACTTGACATCGGTGTTCTTGCCTTTTTTTTTTTTGACCCACATAAGCCCACATAACTCTTCACATTTTCTCAGTGCACAGTTTCTCGCCGTACACGCTTCCTTCCCGTCTTATCACCGAATTTATCTTGATTTTCCTGTGAAGGACGTGCGTTGACCATCTCCCCGGATATATCTCGTGAATAATGAACTCGCAGTATACCGAAGCTCTTTCAAGCGGCAACCGTGCGCGCCATGAGTGCCTTGTGTTTTTCGTATCTCGATGGCGTCTGCACAGAGGACGTACCGTGGTATTATTCGTCCGAGCCGTCGCTCCTCGCCGGCGTTCCAGATCACCATCTCGCCCTCGCAGCTCCGATTGCAGCATACTGGCTGCTCTCGACCTTCTTCCACTACCTCGACACGCGCGACTGGAAAGGGCTGGAGTATTACCACATTCACAGCTCTCCCGACGCCATTGCGTCTAGCAATACTCGTGTCTCTCCCACGGCCGTCTTCTGGACCGTAATCTTCCAACAAATCACTCAAACCGTGCTGGGTTATATGCTGCTTGGACAGACCCACATCCGGGTCCCCGACCACGCGTCGAAGAGGACATCCATTGCCCGGCAGTTGGGGTGTTATTCTCAGCTCGGACAACGCGTCACGTCTCGCATACTTTCTGTACTGGTGGGGCATACCGCTCCTCCAGCTTCTGGCTGCAATGGTCACGCTCGACACCTGGCAGTACTTCCTCCATCGGTGGATGCACACGAACAGATTCATTTTCCGGCATTTCCATTCCTGGCACCACCGTCTCGACGCGCCGTACGCGTTCGGTGCGCTGTACAACCACCCCCGTAGAGAGTTTCCTCCTTGATGTTCTCGGCCCCGTAATCGCCGAGTCTCTGTCCGGGATGAGCACGCGCCAGTCCGCGCTGTTTTTCGCCATCGCAACGTTGAAGACCGTCGACGACCATTGTGGGTATCGGCTCCCGTTCGACCCGTTGCAGATGGTATCGCGGAGCAACGCGTATTATCACGATATCCACCATCAAAAAATCGGGTTCAAATATAATTTTGCGCAACCGTTCTTTGTGCATTGGGACATCTTGCTCGGTACACAGATGACAAGGGAGGAAATGGAACGGCGCAAGCAAAATTCCCGGGCGAAGGTGGAATAATCCATCTCATACCTGCATCGAGGCCCTGTCTTCACTTTTCAATAATCTTATAAAACGACATTCACCCTGGAGTCAGGCAATACGGTTGTGTGTCCCGAAATCCTTGGGGCGCATTTGTTTGACAGATTTGGGGTCAAGCCCATCCATCGGCAGCTCTTTTTTGGGAGGTCGTGCGCCGTTCAGCACTAAGATAGTCCACAAATCAGAATGAACGAGGCTCGAAACTCAGAATCACTAGAGTGTTTCCATTGGAGCCATCAGATGGCTGTTTTGCGTTGTGCAAACTGGACGTCTAACTACGAAGAGGAAAAGAAATAACAGAAAAAAGTAGAAAATTACTGAACAGTTAAGTGGCGGGCCCAAAGCCTTCTTAAACTGCTTATTGTGCCACTGAAATTGATTCAGTCTGCATGGGTACATGTAACACAAGAGCGCGCCATCGGCAGTGCACTTCGTTTCGAAATAAGCGCCAGAATCAGATGTCGAATTCAAAGTGGCGATGGTGGCGGCCACAGATCGCTGATAGTGACATCTGAAATGGTTTCAGACAGTCATAATTTTATTTAAAAGTAGGTGATCACTCGGGAGTCCGATAGTTATGGGTGAATTGCTACCAAGCTCGAAAATATTTAGATCTAGAAGTGGGGGATATACGTGCTCCAGTTCACATCCACGAACGCACCAGGCGGAAGAGCGCGCAATGTCGTGAGGGAAAGCGCGACAAGAACCAGGCGTGCGGTGATGTAGGCCGCAGTAGCAATGATGGCGAAGACACGGTTCGCCGCTACAACAGCCGTTTTTTCCGCTAGTATAGGCGTCAAATATCTTCTCGCCAAGTAAAGTCAATATAAACAACAACGTCACGCCCGAAGGTGCTGCCGCAATCACCAGGGAACAGGACCGCCAGATGAATAGTTCAGCTGTGGAGGGGAAGGGTGCGTTCCAGGCCGCACAGTGGACGGTGCCGAAGATGGTGCCGACAAGGACCTGGATGAAGATGAACATAGGGAGGAAGCGGAGATCGCCTTGGTCAGGACGGCGTGCCGACCAGAACGAGGGAACCGACGTGTATGTGAGGTTGTCGAAATCGGGATAATACCCCAAACTACGGCGTTGGACCCACTGGTGACTTTCACCCATGCCGGAACCTGGTGGCTACGATGTCTTTGCTCCGTCCAAGCAAGAAATTCATGGGCAGACCCAATGAGAATGGGCTGTTCCACGTCAAGAGGTTTGTGCCACCAAAAGAGCCAGATGAATATGTTGACGGATTGGAACGCCAGTGTTCCCACTTCGAGTCCGGTCAGCGGGAGGTGCTGCTGGACGCGGGCCAAGCACTGTGTAATGAACCACAGTCCCTGAAGAAGTACAACACCCTTTGACAGCGAGTCTCCTTTGCTCTTGTCCTTTATGTCCTCGACTCGGATGCTCCGAATAGCGGTTAGATATTCAGGGCGGCGACGCAGTTGTTCTTCGCGTACTATAGGATGGTGGCCGCTTGCCGACACAAATCCACCCATAGTGAAGAGAAAGCCATGTGTTAGGGACACATCATATCCTGCATCGCAAAGTGAGCATCTAGCAAATCAGGAACATGACCTGCCTACTCTTTGAGAACCAGCGAGCACCGAGAAACTGCCTGGCTGCGAACCCCGTCATCAATTCTGGTGTAATGACGGCCACCAGCATGAGGCAAAACCTGCGCCCGGCGAGAGCCAACTTGCCCTGGTTGGGCCCAGGGACGTTCGGATGCACTGAAACCCATGTACATGCGAATACAGTGGCTAAGCAGCCGCTGACGATGTTGAAAAGCGTCCGGTCGTCGATATCCGGGTCGCTAGGAATTGGCTCTTCGGGACAGCGGAGATGATGACCCAACGCCATGCAGCTTGGAGCAAGCAGGTGAAGCGAGAGCAGCAGGAGCGATGCCATCTGGGCGGAGCGTGGCTGAGAAGTGGGGTTGTCTTAAAGACATCTCGAGAGGTATATGCGCAATGCGCAACGTGTATCAGAGCCTCTGAGCTTAACATAGAATTTCAATTGAACTTCGACAACAATTTCGGTCGGCACACTGGCATCGATATTGTCGTGGCGTTTTAAATACAAGCGCGCTCGCCCAGCAGGAAAACTCAGGCCTTGGAAGTCGTGGGTCTTCGGTGCGCGCGGGGCTCCCTCCCGCCGAGAAAGTCACAGAGTTGGCCTGTAATAGACTCGTCACGGTGGTCGTTGATACTGAATCATCAATCCACGCTCCAGTTTGAGGGCGCCAATCGAAAATGTTGTGCTTTGTCCCGCGCGCTAGGCATGCGAAGTTTTTCAAGCTTCTTCAAGTTCCCACCAACGGTTCGCAAGAAGAGGAGCCCAAAGCTGGGATTTGAGAAAAGCGAAGAATCTGCCATGATGGTTAGGAGAAGAGTGCATTGCCGACTTCGGCCGATGCGGCAATGCTGATTGTTGCACTTCACTTCATGTACTTCTGTATTTGCGATCTCGACGTCTATACGATCGCTTGGGACCGTTCACTACCGTTGCTCTCTATCATCCGCTGGGCATTGCGCGCCCCACACCTCGAAGAACTCGTGTTCTCAGTCGGTACTTACCGCAAAGAGGTGCTTGTGGAGCTGCAGTAGGCTCGTTTCAGCCTCTCTAGTCTACCGGGCGTGAAATCTGAAGACAGTCGTTCAGATCACGTATACTAGAGAGCGGCAATCAGAGGAGCAAAGAGAACGATGCTCTTCCCCATGCCTGGCGCGATGACAAGGAAGACATCGCGTCCGTCATTGAGATCTTTACCGTGGTCGAGTTGATGTGGGTAGAGTGACGGCACGCCGCACTTCTGCCGCAGAAGACTCTCAAGCCACGCCCGGGAATTGACTGGGTGATCCGTGTAGGGCTCGGCTGACCCCTCGGACGCGTCCATTTGCAGTTGCGGTCGAATTTACTGGACGGAGACGCGCACTCTCTGGACGCGTCGTTACGGCGTCGACGCGTTCGCTCAAAGGGGAACTTTGTTGATACATCACGTGGGCCGTGGCATCTCTCGGCAATCTTTTATTCAGACTCCGAGGCGGTTCGTATTACGCTGTACTCGTAGATCCCAGCCTAGAGCTGCAGGGGGATCAAATCGGCGAGCTTCTGGCGTCGTCGCAGGTGTGCTCTTTCCGGCGCGTGAAATTTAGCATCAACCGGTGGGGCAAGCGCGGTTCGGTCGATGTATTAGAGGAAGCCATTATCGCTTAGCTTCCGCAATGGTGCGCGCGGAACACCGTGATCTTCACGTACCTCTATGGTTGAGGTATGTTCAAGTGCTCATGATCCACCGCTCCTGTATTTGCTATTTTAGCAGAACCTGTGAACACGAAATATGATAATCTGCGTTTGAACAAAAAGCTCCACGTTGGCCTTCATCCCACAATGAGGATAAAAACAGAGATGAATACTCCCACTTCAAAATTTAAAGCCTTTCGCAAGGAAGCGCACATTCACCATGTTGCAACCCCGGCTCTTTGCTCAGCTCCCGCGTATCCAACGCCTTGTAATAACAATAAATCTGATCAAGATTCTGCTCCTCGCTAGTACCAAGGAACCTATATCCATAAATCCAACAATACTGCAACCGAAAAGAGTTGAACTCGTCAAACTGGGCATGGCCCATGCCAATTACTGGAGCAGGCAAGGCTCTTACCGTTCGATCGATTTAGTTTCGAGGTTTCAGACTGAATGAGGCGACTCAGAAGTGAATGAGAGGAGAGGAGACGACTTCAGACCCAGAGCTAGAAACAGCCGGGAGATTTTATTTGTGTGTACATACAACACAGAGTGCTTCGGTACTCAAGGAAGAAGTTGAGGACAAGTCCAGATCTAGAGATGCGGGATATACGTGCTCCAGTTCACATCCTCAAAGCGCGGTCTGGAAGAGCACGCAAGGTTGTGAAGGAGACCGTGATGAGAAGGAGTCGTGCGGTGATGTAGGCTGCCACAAGGGCAGCAGAAATGATATCGTCGAGGATAGAACCCAAAGTGGCCGGCACTGACATCTCGTCTTCCAATTTCCATCCTATCTTCGAGCCGAGAGGGGAAAATGCAAACATCAATGTGATGCTGCAAGGCGTCGCAGCAATCACTAGTGAACAGGACCGCCAAATCAGCAGTTCGGCTGTGGAGGGGAAGTGTGCATTCCAGGCCGCACAGTGGACGAGGCCGAAAAGGGTTCCGACCAGGAGCTCAATAAAGATGAACCTAGAAGCGAAGCGGGTGTCGACCTTGCCACCGTCGGTGCGGAATCCGTGTGTGGACCAGTACGAGGGAACTGAAGTGGATGCGGTGAAGTCACGATCGGAGTAATAACCCCCAAGTAAGACTTCGGTGTTGGCAGCAGCCGTGTCCATTAGCGAACGGTTCTCGGAGGGCTGCTGGCTTCGCTTCACCACAGCAACTAATTCATCGGTGGACCCAAGGAGAATGGGCTGTTGCACGTCGAGGGGTTTCTGCAACCAAAGAAACCAGATGCCGATGTTGGCAAACTGAAATGCTAGCGTTGCCACTTCCAGTTCGGTCAGAGGAAGGTGTTGCAGAAAGCGGGTCAAGCACTGTGCGGTGAACCACAGTCCCTGAAGAAGTACCACGCCCTTCAACAACAAATCTCCTTTGCTCTTGTCTTCTATATCCTCCACTCTGATACTCCGGATAGCCGCAAGGTATTCGGGGCGGACTCGCAATTGTTCTTCAGTCACTATGGGATGGCGGCCACTGGCTGACACAAATCCACCCATAGCGAAAAAGAAGCCGTGCGTTATGGACACCTCGTATTCTGCATGACATCAGAATCTGGCGACCCGGGAGGAGCGTCACCCACTCTTCGAAAACCACCGAGCATCGAGAAACTGTCTGGCCGAAAATCCCGCCATCGCTTCGGGCACAATGACGGCCACCAGCATGAGGCCGAGCCTGCGCCAGGCGAGGGCCCACTTGCTTTGGTTGGGGCCAGGGACGTTCGGGTGCACAGAGACCCAGGTGCAGGCAAATACGGTGGCTAAGCAGCCGCTGATGATGTTGAAAAGTGTCCGGGTGTTGATATCCGGGTTGCTGGGAATTGGCTCTTCAAGAGAGCGGAGAAGATGGCCCGACACTGGGTAGTTTAGAGCGAGGTGAAGCAGTAAGAGTAGCAGGAGTGATGACATTCAGGGGCGAGTAATTGACCAGTGGGACATTGTTGAGGCGCTCTTTAAAACAGCTAGAGCAGAGCCTCATCGCAACAGATGGACTACAGCATTAGATCTTCAATAGCATTTAATAGCAACTTTGGAGACCGGCAGCGTGCCGCTTTACGGCTGCACTCACCCAACTCGGGGTTTAGACCTATAACAGTCTATGACGTGGGACTTCGGTGAACGTGACATGCCCCGCTGAGCAAAGCGAACGATCAACCAAGTTGTGGATGGTCGACGCCGGTGCATTACTTATCATTTGAATCCCGCGAATCGGAAATGACAATGTTGATACAGCGCTGGTCACACAATGAGTGCCACGGCCAGGGGACTTGACTTTTGGCCGTGCTCGAATCGGGTTACGCGCTGGTTCCGCGATAGGAAGCAATTGAACGTCGGGCGTGGGTTGGGCGGTTGACACAAAACGTCTGCGGCAATCACCGGTCGGCGCTGGGCGCGCCCTCTGGCCAAAATCGCGCCAATGATTACGTCACTTCCCCACTCCCATTTCCTTGCTTTCCTTTTCCCTTGTTCTCTTATTCTTGTCTTGGCTTGTACTTGCTCAGCTCAATGGCCGACCGAATGCTTCCCCTAAGCTCGTCGCGCTCGCGCGGCCCCTCTCCCAAGCGCCCGTGCGTATAACCGTCTTCTGTTTTATGAGGAGGGCTAATGCAGTCTTGGATTGTCTTGTCTGGTCTTGTCTTTTCTGGTCTTGTCTTGGGTCTCTATGTCTCTTTTTGTCTGTCTATCTGGAACGAACGAATTTTGAATCTATGCAATGACGAATACTGGATGTTGTCAACGCTATCCATCTATCTACGAACGAAATGAATCAACGGGTGCACGAACGAATACATGATCACACGGATACACAGCGCCCTCTCCGGCTCCGCCTCATTTAAACCCTCTGGTGCCGTCGACCCGGACGACACCCACCCCGTCCTGCAACAGGGCCGCGTCGCGGTCGTTACCGGTGCCGCGTCGGGCATTGGCGCCGCTGCTGCTGTGCGTCTCTTCTTGTCCTCCCCTACCCTACTCCTCTCCCTTCCCCTCCTCCTTCTCCGCATCCACATTCTCTTGTTCTTCCATTTTGTATTTCACAAACGAGTTGCTGACACGCACACAGCGCGCCTTCGCCCGCTTCGGCATGAAAATCGCCCTCGCCGACCTGCCCGCCTCCCTCCCCGCGCTCACCGCCCTCTCCTCCGAACTCTCCCAAATCTCCAAGCAAGCGGGGTTCGACGGCGCCGAGGGCGACGTCCTCGTCGTCCCCACGGACGTCACGGTCCTGTCCGACGTCCAGAAGCTAAGGGAGACGGTGTACGAGGCGTGGAGCGAGGTGGGGGTGCTGATGAACAACGCGGGCATCGGCTCGCTCGGAGGCGTCAACGGTGCGTTTGACCCCCTCTCATCATACGTAAAACGACAATGCTGATCTGTTCATGTGCGCTCTAGGCACCGCCTGGGACGGCCTCGACTCGTGGCACGCCGTGTTCGCTACCAACCTCTTTGGCGTCGTGAACGTGCAGACGGTGTTCGTGCCGGTGCGTTTTCTTTTTTTCTTTCTCTCGCATTCGCCCTTCTTCCGTCTTTTTTTTTTTTTTTCGTTTTTTTCGTTCTCTGCTCTCGATTCGGGCCAGAGTTTGTCGTTGCCGATCCGGTTTTCGTTCTCGATTCGGTCATTTTTTTTTTCGAGTTCCTAGCGCGATTTCTCGTCTCGAGCTTCTTGCCCTATCTCGGGGCGTTCTTTTTGGGTTATCGACGCGTATTTTCGTACGCCACGGCGAGGCGTTATCGCGATACCAGTATCGCGGCGACCTGGGCGATACCGACCGATATCGCGTCGCTAGGAGACGCAATGGCGTATGTGCTTGTCGATAATCGCGTCGAGGAGACGATACGATGCGATACGAGGCGCTGGCGTCGAGATAACGCGTCTGCCGTACAGTTTGTACTTCTATGCATCGTATTGGTCTGGGTGGAGAGAAAGGGGCAGGACGGCCGTGTTATTTCGCGGGCGAGGCGGACGAACGCGCCGGGAGAGAGATCAGAGACAGCGCCCGTCCGGGTGGGAGGTTGGGAGGCGATGGAGGGCGACTGACGCGACACTGAAAGGGAGAGTGGGGCTGTCGGACGACACCCGTGCAGGCGGCCGCGCATGTTGTGGCATCCGCGCACCGCGAGTAAACGGGGCTCGTTCATCCATTCGTAGAGGCTGTGTGTGTGCGAGTCGATGTCGAGGTCGAGGGGCAGGAGTGGTGCGGGGGTAGCTCAAACCAACGGGTGGCTGGCGCGACAAAAACGCGGACTGGGTGGAGCGTACCCGACGCTACCGCGCAGGCTCGACATGGCGTGCGGAAAAGGCGCACCCGCTCTTGCTCTTGACCCTGTGTGGAGTGCGGCGCCAACACCGCGGGCTACGGGCAGTGCGCGTCCTCGATCCTCTGCAGCGTGCGCTCTGCTCTATCCGTCTATCCATCTTTCGATTTCTCCCTCCCCTTTCCCTTCTCCCTCTCTCTATTCCGTCCCTAACTCGTTGCTAACCTTCGTTACTTCCGACACACAGGCGATGCTGCACCAGGAAAACCCCGCGATGGTGATCAACACGGGGAGCAAGCAGGGGATCACGAATCCGCCGTGAGTTCGTTTGGTGTCCTTCCTTTCTCTGTCTCTTTTATCTTGGACCGCGGTGGGGGCGAGTGGGGCAGGAGAGAGAGATCCCAGAGGCTCAGAGAGGTCGTGGGCGCGATGCGTCCTTCTTTTTTGGCGGGGTTCTGCTTCTTGTGCACACCGCTCTCCCCTCGTCCCCAGGTGAGACCTCACGGGTGGAGGGCGGGCGGAGCAGTAGGAGGAAGGAGGAAGGAGGAAGGAGGAAGGAGGAAGGAGGAAGGAGGTGTGGCAACTCGGGTGAAGGGGGTGTAGGTGTGCGGGGAGAAGGGGAGAAGGGGGTGATTCGTCTGGATCTTGATCGTGGGGTGCTGAACGCGCCCACTCGTGCGTGCCCCAGCGCTCGTTTATGATTATGGAGTAGAGAGTGGCGGGCGACGAGGATAGAGGGGTGGCTGGCTGGATCGAGACTGCGATGTTTTGCAATGGGAACGTGCGCGCGTTTGGTCGTCCCCTGCGTTCCCTCTCTCCGTCTCGCGCTGTGCCGGAGTCGGATGTAGGTTGGCTGGCGGGCGACGGACGAGATCAATCTCATCTTGTTGCGGCGAGGCGAAAGAGAGTCCTTGTGTTTGGAATGCCGTGTCGTGTTCTGTTGCGACTCGATGGACTCCCTCCATCGCGTGCATAGAGGGCGTGAAGCCGACGGCGGGCGGTGGGTTGGGCTGGAGAGCGGGGAGGAAAGAAGGGAGAAAAGGAAAGAGTGGGGGCTCTGCGTGCGGGTGGTGCGGAGGGGAAAAGCGCGGTCTCACGAAGGTGGACGAGAACGATACTTGTGCTTGCTGTCCTGCGTGCCGGCGAGAGCGGGCGCGAGAGGAGAATTGCGAGGCGGTTGGCGAGTGCTCGCGCGGCTGACTCGACTGCGACGCAGCATCGTCTGCTCGCGGAATGCTGGCCCGTACGCTCGGCAGAGGAAATGGTTTTGTGAGTCGGACCCGGAGTGGGCTGGCGGGATGAGCGACGAACGAACGCCGGCGCACGGGTGTGTGTGGTGGGTGTGGCATGGAGCCCGGCCGAACTGCGCGCACGGCAGAGAGGCGGTGAGTGCTTCCAGAGTGTGGACGGTGTTGGCGACGGGGTGCAGCGTAGTGCAGGCTGCCGTCGATACTCCTCTTCGTTATCCCCTTCCCTTGTTCTCTTATTTCCTTCCTCTTCCTTCTCTCTCCATCTTCGCTCACCCGTCCTTCTTTCAATCTAGCGGCAAACACAGCCTACAACGCCTCCAAGGCGGCCGTCAAGTCGCTGACCGAAGGCCTCGCGCACTCGCTGCGCGAGCGGAACGGCGGAGGCGGAGGGGGAGGAGTGAGCGCGCATTTGTTTGTGTGAGTACTGGTTTGCTTTTGAGGTGGAGGGGTAGGGAGGGGAGAGCGGGGGAGCGAGATACGCCGTATTTGAGCGTTGAGAGGGTGCGGCAAACGCTTCCAGGAGTAGTGGCGGTGATGGTGCGCACGAGAATTGGTTTGGGCTTCTCTTCGGGGCGGACTGTTCCCATTAACTGCCTTTCGGCGTCTTTGGGGAGGTGCAGGGAGGGCAGGGCGTCTTTAGACGGCGGGGTTCGCTACTTGGCGAGACACTGAGAGAGCGGCTCGGGCGGCTGACCTCCCCAGTGACGCCCTCACAGAGCGGTGTCTCGGAAGATGCGGGCTCTGTACCTGCGCATGGCCGGGCATTATCTAGCTGGAGGCTGCTTATGCTGCTGTTGGTGGAAGTTGGAGGACACGTAACAGCTCGTCAAGTGGGCGGCTTATACGTGGGTCTTGGCGCTTTGTGGCTGTCACCGGTACTTGGCGCGTTCTTTGCCTTTTGCGTTCCCGTTCTTCGTTTTATCACCCTGTCCCTGACTAACTCTTCTTTTCCTCCACAGGCCTGGCTACACCTTCACGGGCCTCACCGGCGCAAACTCAGGCGCAGAGAAGCCGCCAGGCGCGTGGACCGCAGACGAGACGGTGGGGCACATGCTCGCGCGCGTGGCGAAGGGCGACTTTTATGTGCTGTGTCCGGATGGAGAGACAAGCCCGGAGGTGAGTTGGAGGGGGCATCCGCCGCCTTTGCCCCCTCCCGCATATACACTGCGTTCAGACCCCCCGTAGACTGACCTAGGTCTACGGGGGGTCTGAACACAGTGATATCCAGGGAAACCATCTAACCTACCGACTCAGATCGACCAGCTGCGCGTGATGTGGGCCGCCGCGGACGTCGCGCAAGGGCGTCCCGCGCTGAGCCGCTGGCACCGCGACTACAAGGCGCTGTTTGAGGAGTACATGCGCGAAGGGCAGGCGCTTGCGCAGGAGGGCGCGCCGCTGCTGTGAGGCCGGGAGGTGCGTTTCGTGTATGTGTCCGTCGGTTCATTGGGCATATCCCATCCATCTCGGCTCTGAAGACCGTAGACGTCGTCGTGCTGCTTTGCCTTTGCGCCTCGCATTGGCGTGTGCCCGTCCGGCTGACACTTTCGCAGAGATGACCCAGCTTTGATTTCAACATCAATAGTCGAGCTACGGAGAATACAAGGAAGAAGAAAGAATCAATCTGACAGACAATGGCTCCTCGTTTCTTTAGTTTGTCGTCGGTAACGTGAATGTGTTTGTAAAATAGATGGATCTCGGGGGTGAGGCAGAGGACTGGAGAGGAGATGCATAGAGGAGAAGGGATGATCAAAACACATTAAGTCTGTGGTCACTTTGCTTGTACTGCCTGTGCTCTGCTATTTTTTTTTCCGCTTTTATATGACTTGATTGAGACTATAGGTTCGTGTGGGCGCCAGTCAATCCGTGATTATCATAGCAGATTCCTCCCGTCTATTCAATCAGGCTGATATATTGTCTTCGAGTTTCCCACCAACAACTTAAACAGCACAACTTAAACAGCCGCGCATTTAAATTCCTGTGTGATAATACAGACTGTTTGTGCTCTGTTATTTTTTTCTGCTTTTATATGACTTGATTGAAAATATAGGTTCGTGTGGGCGCCAATCAATGCGTGTGGCACACCATATTCCTCTCGTTTCTTGACCACCTCAGGGAGCACCGCCAAAGTTTGGTGAAGTTCTTGACTCATCTTGATATATTGTCTTTGAGGTTCCCACCTGTTGAAATCAAGGTAACTGCGGCCTTGGTTCAGGAGATAGCAGAAGACTCTGGCAAACGCGCAGGGGATTCATTTGAGAACTACTAGGTAATATACAAAACTCGTCAGGAACCAATGTAACTAATAAGAGAAAGAATTAGAACAATCGGAGCCCAAGTAAGGTGCAAGGGACAAAATACGAAGTTGAACATGATGAATGCAGGAATTCAACATAGCAGACAAGTTGTTGTCTTGCTGTGCCAGGCTGCAGCATCGGAGATGGCAAGTGTAGGAACACCACCAACAGCTGTGTATTCCTGTGTAATAATGAGGACCTTTCTGGCACTGGCAGCTAGTTCAAAAGGAACCCTACAGCAAATTTTCCTGCTACAGAGTCTCTGGTCCACCAACTCACTTGAAACCGCCAATGTCGGGAAGCGCCTCGGATACCAACAACCGGTGTGATAAGGACCACGGTGTCGGTATCAAAAAGTGTGTGATTCAAATTTGACTGTGTTCGTCCTCTAGAGGGGAAAGTATAGTTGAATGATAGGAGGGAAGGTCGGTGCGCAAATTGGCCTTGTATGAGCAGTGGGTGTGTGTAGGTGTGAATGGTGATTTGTGGAGACTGTTCGTCTCCTGGTCGTGGACGAGTGTGGCAGACCTGTTGTCAGTGAAAACAATAGAGGAGATGTGAATTACTAGACCTGGTTCCCTGTACGAGTGTACTGGAACCCTAAATGTGTTGCCCTGTCTGCTTTCCTTGGTGCACTCTTCCCCTTAGAACCAGCACTGGAGATGCGATGAGTGTCGCACAGACAATGACACTGACGTTGTTCAGTCGACGGCGAGACAATCAGTCTCATTGGCTACAGACAGTGATTTGAATGTGGTGGCTTCTCTCCGGGCCTGTCTTCTACAGAGCGGTGCTCATGAGAACAGTGATCCTAATTGAGGAAGCCTGGAATTGTGACACCAGGTCCGGTGAGGAGGGACCCTGCTGATGGAGGTGTGGGAGGTGAGACACCAATGAATGAGTGAATGTGAGAAGTGTGGCCTGCCTCTGGCTGTGGGGCGAGGAGGAGGGTGCACAAGAGGTACGAGGACGGGGAAGGCTGGGAGTACCCCTTTAGATTGAGTGAGAGTGATACAGTAAGTGGGGAAAACACCCCGAAAGCTACTTCTGTAGGCCGGAAGGTACTGACTACTCCTACTAAATGTGCTCCCTTTTATACCTCCTCAACAACTTCCCATGTTTCCAGAGGTGCCATGCGGGTCGTTGGTGTTTTCCAGGGGGCAGGGAACGTCATGAGGTGTTTTGGGGTGCATATACGGCAGGAGAACGGGCACCTCTGCTGAGGAGACCAATCGTCTTTGGGTGCATGTGAGGCACAGCAAGGCCAAACAACCTTGGAATATGTTGGAGCCTCAGGCATGGCCTGGCGGTTGCATCGGTAGGTGCTCGAGCATTCAGGGAGGAGGAGAGATAGATGGTCTCTCTTGGCTAATTGATGTGTCGTGTGAAGTGGGGGACGGGGTAGTGTCGGGATATCTTATGCCTCGTCCGATGGGTCCGTGTTAGGCACGGGGGTAGGTTCGTCCAGTGCGAGAGATCGTCTGGAAACGGAAAATGGGGGGAGGTCGTCCACACATTGCGCTACGGGAGGGGAACCGGTCATATCCTGTCAATGATTACTGGACGCCAAGTAGTGATATGCGCAATCCGTGTGGTATGGGGAGCACCGGTCTCGTTCGTTGGAGATGCGTATCCGGAGGGTCGCTCGCCGGCCACACGTCATAGGAAGGAGTCGAGAGTCCAGTCCCGGGGAACGGTTGTATCCAGCTGACAATGGTGCGGGAGCGAGTTCGAGTGGCGGAGGAGATGCGGATGGTGGGGAGAGCATTGGTCTTGCTCGGAAGCTACTTCCGGTAACATAGAATCCTGTTTAGGAAGATCCATCACGTACATCAAAGCTCGTTCCATCATGGTGCAGATGGTCTGCAGGGGCCATGAGGTGACGAGCGGTGCGTAGCATGCTCGGAGACCTCACAGCGTGCCAAGTCGGAGGCCAGAATGGCCGCGGAGGAGGAGGAGGAGGAGATGTCGTCAAGAGTCCGAAACATGGGATGAGGAAATGGAGGGTGTTGGATTTGAGAATCCTCTCTTGTTTGCGCTTTCTACAGTTGCAGCAAGCACGGTTCTGCACTTGGTCAGGCAACACAAAAACCTGAGCTCATCCACCCAAGAGCAGGATCACAACGAGGAAATGGACGATGCCCCTCGCTGCTGGACTACTGACAACAACGACAACATCGGCATAGGCCCCACTAGTGGCTGAAGCTGTGGATCACTAAGACTGCGTGGCTAGGGTTCCGCATCCAGCAGGAGTGTAAAATGATCAAGAGCGACGTAGAATTAGTGAGCCGCACAGTGAACACTAACCGCGCGGGGGGCTCTGTGACGGTGTACCAATACGGACGCGGCCGAGCGCCACTGCAACAACGATACTTACTGTATATATACGCATACTCGTTAGTCCTTACTAATAGGTAGATGGTCAGTGGTCATTACTTACCTAATATCATTCTTACTTGCAACCAACCTCCATGTCGTGAACACAATACTCTGAAAGGCAAACCACCTCAACGTGTTAGACCCCCTGCCTGGCTGATCAACCATACAACTGCTCCATGGCCCCAGTGCTGCAGGGGCTCTGGTCTCGGGTGACAAGGTCCCTAGTTGAAGGGTTACAACAACGGCGAGCGCCAGAGTCAGCGGCCCTGTGTCTACTCAACCCAAAGTGCGTATTCATATCTATGGGTCCTCCAGCCTGGCGAAGTCAAAATGACCCGCATCACAGTGTCTGTGCGTGTTCCGTCCGCTTCACCTGACTTGTCCATCTCAGCTCTGCCCCCTCTGGAACTCCCACCCACTTCATCCACTCGTCCATCTTGGCTCCATCTCCAGAACTTCTGTCCACTCCAGTGTCTGGAACCTCTGTCTGCTCGCGCTGGCATGTGTTATGCAACCGGGGCCAGGACCATTGTAGATACCTATGGACACGTGCTACTGGGTAGTACCTACTAGTATATAAGGTTTCACCTAGTGTGGGAATCCCCATCCTTTCTCCTCTTCAAATTCCCCTGCTAGTTTCCATGCCCCGCACTAAGCTTAAGGTTGCTCTTACATAGAGAATAGACCGGAATAGTGTACAGAAGATAACTACTGACTAGAGTATTTATACTATGATATGAAGAGCCCAGAGCCAGGGGTGAACAGTAAGTAGTATCAAGAGGAAGATACTTAAGGAGTAAGGGTTAATGAAGAGGGTAGATGAGACAGAAATGGGTGTTGGGGAGTAAAGATTAGGGGTATAAAGGTAATCAGCCAAGTGGTTGAACAATCTGGTTCCAGGGCATAAGACAAGAATTGAGCCTGGCAGGAAAGGGATCAACCAAGGTACACTGTTCAAATGTTTACTATTCATGGAGGGCTTTCTGCTGAGCATAACACTTTGCCCAGTCTGCGCCAAATACAAACTTGTCATATAAGAGCAATGTCTGCTTTTGGCCAATAACAAGTGTGTTGTGTGGAGACCACAGTCCAACCCTCAAGGAAATAGGGAGCCAAAAAAGGAGTTCCAAGGGGAGACAAGAAACCCAACCATTGTGTATTTGCCAATGCAGAGGTGCAGAAGAGGACTTAAGGTGAAGGGACTGGAATAAAGGATGAGTTCATGAGTCCATACTAAAGGTATGCATAGAAGAGGAACCCACATTGAGTAAACTCCATCCACTGGCAGAGCAGGAATATGGCAGAAGTGGGCCATTGGCACCACCATCAACATTCCGTGGATAAATAGTGCAATCATTGCAGTCAGGGAGAACAGACCTGCCAGCAGATGGGAAGGTGACTGAGGTGACCCAACCAGTATGCCCCTCCAGTGGCTTCCTGAGTGCAGCTCCAGTCTCTGCATCCCAAATGCGCACAGTCTTGTCATAGGAGCCAGACACAATTCTCTTGCCATTGGATGAGAAGGCAACTGAGGTGACCGAATTGGTGTGCCCCTCCAGTGGCTCCCTGAGTGCAGCTCCAGTCTCTGCATCCCAAATGCACACAGTCCTGTCAAAAGAGCCAGACACAATTCTCTTGCCATCGGGTGAGAAGGCAACTGAGGTGACCGAATTGGTGTGCCCCTCCAGTGGCTCCCTGAGTGCAGCTCCAGTCTCTGCATCCCAAATGCGCACAGTTCTGTCATAGGAGCCAGACACAATTCTCTTGCCATCGGGTGAGAATGCAACTGAGGTGACCCAATTGGTGTGCCCTTCCAGTGGCTCCCTGAGTGCAGCTCCAGTCTCTGCATTCCAAATGTGCACACTCTTGTCACAGGAGCCAGACACAATTCTCTTGCCATTGGATGAGAAGGCAACTGAGGTGACCCAATCAGTGTGTCCCTCCAGTGGCTCCCTGAGTGCAGCTCCAGTCTCTGCATCCCAAATGTGCACAGTCCTGTCATAAGAGCCAGACACAATTCTCTTGCCATCAGATGAGAAGGCAACTGAGGTGACCCAATCAGTGTGCCCCTCCAGTGGCTCCCTGAGTGCAGCTCCAGTCTCTGTATCCCAAATGTGCACAGTCCTGTCATAAGAGCCAGACACAATTCTTTTGCCATCGGGTGAGAAGGCAACTGAGGTGACCCAATTGGTGTGCCCCTCCAGTGGCTCCCTAAGTGCAGTTCCAATCTCTGCATCCCAAATGCACACAGTCCTGTCATTGGACCCAGACACAATTCTCTTGCCATTGGGTGAGAAGGCAACTGAGGTGACCCAATCAGTGTGCCCATCCAATGGCTCTCTGAGTGCAGCTCCAGTCTCTGCATCCCAAATGTGCACACTCTTGTCACGGGAGCCAGACATAATTCTCTTGCCATCAGGTGAGAAGGTGACTGAGGTGACCAAACTGGTGTGCCCCTCCAGTGGTTCCCTGAGTGCAGCTCCAGTCTCTGCATCCCAAATGCACACAGTCCTGTCATAGGAGCCAGACACAATTCTCTTGCCATTGGGGGAGAATGCAACTGAGGTGATCCAATTGGTGTGCCCCTCCAGTGGCTCCCTGAGTGCAGCTCCAGTCTCTGCATCCCAAATGCGCACAGTCCTGTCATTGGAGCCAGACACAATTCTCTTGCCATTGGGTGAGAAGGCAACTGAGGTGACCCAATCAGTGTGCCCCTCCAGTGGCTCTCTGAGTGCAGCTCCAGTCTCTGCATCCCAAATGTGCACGCTCTTGTCATGGGAGCCAGACACAATTCTCTTGCCATTGGGTGAGAAGGTGACTGAGATGACTGAATTGGTGTGCCCCCCCCAGTGGCTCCCTGAGTGCAGCTCCAGTCTCTGCATCCCAAAGGCGCAAAGTCTTGTCATAAGAGCCAGACACAATTCTCTTGCCATCGGGTGAGAAGGCAACTGAGGTGACCCAATCAGTGTGCCCCTCCAGTGGCTCCCTGAATGCAGCTCCAGTCTCTGCATCCCAAATGCGCACACTCTTGTCATGGGAGCCAGACACAATTCTCTTGCCATCGGGTGAGAAGGTAACTGAGGTGACCGAATGGTGTGCCCCTCCAGTGGTTCCCTAAGTGCAGCTCCAGTCTCTGCATCCCAAATGCATACAGTCTTGTCACTGGAGCCAGACACAATTCTCTTGCCATCTGGTGAGAAGGCAACTGATCTGACCAGGTTGGTGTGCCCCTCCAGTACAGCAATTGTATTTGGCCACTGTTTCATTCTCCCTCTTGTAATTGTTACCAACTGTGGGAATTCATCTGAGAATATTTTATAGATTTCAGACTCCTCTGGTGCCAAGGCCAGTGCTGATAGATAAATATGGGGGGCACTTTGATCAATTGCTTCCCGAAAGAAGAAAACAAATCTTTTGGCATCAGTCACAAATCGGAGAAGGGGTGTACTCTAATGATTTTCAGTTGTCATAACATCTCCCAGGATCATTCTTACACATACCTCATTTGCCCAAACCATCAATTTAGACAGAGCCTGCTGTCCATGGGCCACAATCCCAAGTAAACTCAACATCTCCAGCCAAAACAGAAACTTTTTGAACAGCAAGTTCTGCACTTCTTGTTCACTACATGAATCATAAACTGTTTCCACCAGATGATCCACCCAAAATCGAGCAGCATATCGAAGATGCAATGGGATGTATTTACCAAGTCGCCACTGGAACTCTGGCATGTCAATGTTTCGCAAGTATGAGCTTGGTAGATCACAGATGTTGAATTTCAGTTGTTTGTTCAGCACCTCCATAAGAGCAGACACTAGGGCTTGCTGGTGGTGGTCTGTGCCACAGAGTATATCTGGCCGAACCTTTTGAATATAAGATGATGCCATAAACTCTCTGAACGAGAGATGTATTATTCTGATTGCTGTCCCTGGAATATCAGAAACATGGATCACAGCACTCAGAGGGCATAGTGCCTCTAGAAGAACTTCTTCATTTAGTTTCAAGCAAGCCTGCCAAACTCTGGCAATCCAAAGGTTCCAAGAGCTGCAAAATTGTACTCAAAATCTTCATGGTTCGATCATATAGGAGTTGAGCACGCCAGTTTCTGCGGGCTGCAAATGGGAGGGCATCATTCACAATCAGGCGGTACAGATTATGCAGGTCAGAATCTTCATCCAGGAGGTCATCAGCAGCTTCACCACCCAGGAGGCCATCAACAGATTCTTGTGGGAGTATTCCTGATGGTCCTGCACGAACATAACGAACAACTGTAGCTGCAAAGACAAAGAGTCCATTTGCACGAGTTGTTATTTCTTCTGCTTGTTCTTTCTGAATTTTCCAGTCACGACGTGGAGTCCAGTTGGCCCCATTAAGTGATTGCTGAACATAGAGGTGGATATCATTCTGAACTATACTGGGTTCAATTTCATTGAGGACAACCCTATGCACCATAGGAGAAAGTGTATCCAATTTCAGATAGGAAGGAACATCAGGGCGTCCAGTCAGAAAGAATCGAATATGGGTCGGGATCTGATCAATGGTATCAGATAGCCACCGCAAGAATTTCTGGCCACGGTCTTCACCACATTCATCCAGAGCATCAAGACAGATCACCCACGGTGTTGAACAAGGAGGTAGCTTCCCAAGAATTTCTACAACCAGTTTCTGGAACTGCTGGTGTGGTTCTGCTTGGGAAATGCGACCATCTTTTTTTAGTAACTGAAACAGATGAGCCCGAAAGACACAACTATAATCTGCAAGCTGCATGGCAAGTGTTGTAGCAAGGTGATTAATCACCTTGCGATCTTCATGGTCACGGGAAAAGAAAAAAGATGCTGCCAGGGTCTGTTTTCTCCTCGGCCAAGATAGCTGCAACTGTCTTTGCAATTGTGGATTTTCCTGATCCTGCAACGCCACTGAGCATGACCAGGCGGATTGAATCAGGAGGGCTGGTCAAGTGTGCAACAAGTTCCCTGATTATGTTGACTCGTGTACCATCCATGCATTTGTCAGGTGTGTTGGCAGCATCATAGTGTGCTGCCACATATGTGAGAGTTGCTGGAATCTCTCTGATGTTGCTGCTGTCAGATTTTCCGTTATTGAGAAATAGCATTTAGGATGGGGATGAAAACATACAGATTCACGGTGAAGTTTTGAGCATGGATATCACCATATGTCATTCTGGGACCCTGCCCAGGCCCCCCACTGCCACCCTGTTCACCACCCACTCCACCATCACCCCCCATGCCACCTGAGAAACATAAGTAATAAGGCTAGTATTCTTACCAATTTCACTACACACCACTAATGTTCTGAATAAAGTGGAATTCACTGGCCTGGTGAGACATCATAGAGTGCAAATTCATAGAGACTTGAGTCGACTGTGGATTTTGCGAATGCTGTGAATGTGGAGGTAAAGAATAAGAGCTAGCTCGCTGACAGCTCACTGATAGACACAGCCAGCATGATTAAGTATAAGGCGCCAACTTCGGGAAAATGGCTCAATTTTTTCGTTTGCGCATATTAATGGACACACTAGCAGCGCAAAGTCCTAGGCATTGCCAGTCCCAAGCACATAGATATATTCTGCCCCAATTTCAAGGCATCATCGCACATGAACTCTGTTTATGCTGTCAGCCGGCAGAACCGTTTCGAAAACCATTGGTTTTCGAATTTTTCTGCCGTAGACCAGGGCTTGGGGTATCTATTCTGATGCACATTTCGCCCCGGCCAACTTCCTTCGTACCTTCCACTACCTTCCACACCCGCTGGCCAGTCGCCCCGTTCTCGTACAAACGGTATCAATATGTCTTATCCGATTATTCGTCCTCTATCTTTCCAGCCCGCGCTTTCCCTCGCTCCGGGCGCAGCCTAGACCGCCCGCCCGACGCTTCCCTCGGATGCCCCTCTCATCCTGCACGTCGCACGTGCTTCCTGCGGAGCTAATCCCGACGGAGTCCGCCCGATAATTCCGACTCACCCGATGCCGCCGCCTTCCCCGCCCCACCGCGGCCCGACGCGTTTATCTGGCACTACGTGCCACCATCGGCTGCCGCGGCGATCAGGACTGCCATGCACTCACATCCTCGACGCTTTACCCCACCGTCTTCATGGGATTTCGCTGATGGATGTACGACGATAAAGCATCAAGCCCAAGTCGACGTGGACGCTGCTCGAGCCGCTTTGTGCGGACGCTCATCGGGTCGTTTGCTTTCCTCCGCATGTCGTTCGACGCCGGGAAGCAGAACCTGTGGGAGGGCGACCCCGTCGGCTATGTCCGCCTCTCTGTCGGTACGTCGTGGATTTCTTTTCCCGACATTCAAATGCTGACTCTCCCGACAGACGAATACGAGAGTTTCGGGACGCCCGTGTCGGCCGCGACGAGCTTCCTGTTCTCCCTCGCGAGCAACCGCACTAAGACGACGTTCATGCCGATTTTGGGATTCATCGTGAGTCCGGTGTTCCTTCGTTTCCACATCTCTTTCCTTCTTTACTATACACCTCATACTTTGGCGTTCGTGTTTTCCGCCCATCCATCCCACTTCTCATCTCTTACCTCCATCGTCATACTTTCTTTCTGTTTCACTTTCCGCTCAACTCCCTGTTTTCTTTCTTTTCACTCCCTCGCCCCTCTTTTGCTCCTCACATTACATTACTAAACGTCCCTCCTCCCAACAGCGGCGCCCCCGCCCCCAGCGCTTTGGCGCGCTCAACATGATCGCCGCCCTCGGGCCGTAGATCATGCGCCACCCAGACGTGAGCGGCAACACGGAGCAGTTCTTGCTACAGTTTTGTGACGCCAGAGTTTCCGAGCGCGGAGGGGTATATGCAGGCTATTGTGCGTTTTTTTTCTCTCTAAGTTTTCTGTCCCTTCTCTGTAGGACGCCCGCTCATTTTGTGTTTTCTAGGTCTGCGAAGTCCTCGGCACCGTCACCAAAGAAGCCTTGCAGTGGTCGAGCGACGAGGTACGAATGCGCGCATGTACCTCCCTCATGCGCGTGCTGATCCCGGGACGTCCGACAGCACCTCAACGTCAACTTCCGTACGGTCGCTGCTGAGCTCGACGACCCTGAGTTTCCTGTGCGTGTGCAGGCGGCGCTCGCACTCACAGAGATGGTTCTTTTGTACGTTTCTGGTGCGTCCTTCTTGTATTCCTCCCCGTTTTTTGTTGCTCCCCTCTCCTTCCTTCCATTCATTCCTCTCTCGCGATGCTGATGCATATATTTTATAAAACCCGCAGTCAAGACGGCCGTGTCGCCGCAAGTCAGGAAGGTCATCCAGGCTACGCGTCCTTCCGCTTCTTCAACTAACACCTAATGCAGAGAAGTTCTTCGACTCGTGGTTCGCGGCCATCAATGACCACAACAAGATGCCGCGCGTGTGCGTTGTGTGCGTTGTGCGGTGCCGGAGAGCCTGAATTACGGCTGGCCGGGGATCGTCGGCGGCGTGCTTAAGTTCAGAGATATACGGGAGGCGATTACAGGTGTGTGGGATATTCTTTGGGTAGTGTCAATGCGCTCACGACCAGTCACGACCCGCAGCGCACATGGCCCTCGAGGAACTGGAGGGTGACGACGACGGCGACCTAGCCGAGGGAGAGAAGATTCTGGATATGAACGAGGACGATCGTAAGAGCGCTTTCCATACATACCTCAGAAAGGGTCTAACTGACGTACGGCACAGAGGACGTGTGGGACGAGGACTCAGCTTACCTTGGAATGCTTGCCAATGAGGTGGGTCGAGGAGGATTTCCGGATGAACGTTTCGCTCACACTCGCAGGGTGCGCGTCTCCGAGAAAAAATCCGAAAAGGCCAAGGAGGGTGGTGAGGACTCGGACGACGACGATGAGATCAGCGAAGAACTCTTGTACTTCAGTGCCCTGGACACCGTACGCGTCCTTCGGGCAAGCCTTGACGAATGTGTACTTTCTCACATCACTCAAATTCTCGTGTGCTCACCGCCCCTTTCCCTCGCAGCCTTCCAGATGCAAAATGCGCCCGTGTACCAGGCGGCCACGACGTCTCTTACCCTCGAGCAGCAAACTCTTCTCATGGAAGTCATGCGAGCAGCCTGCCAGCGCGACAAACCTAGTATACCATCTCCCTCTCTGGATCATTCTTTCTCCTTTCATCATCGCTACAGTCATCCCCCATCACACTATGTCGCTGTTTCCCTCGCTCCCCGTGTTTCTTTCCGTCATCACGATCTATATATAACCTTCAAACTGTTTACCGAAACGAATTCCGCTGATATCCCAGGATATCCCCCTCGCCTTATATACGATGTAGCCTTCCCGGATAGTACATGTGTTAGTATAATACATATTCATGGAGAATAACACGTCTTTAATTATTGTCCCGCGTCCGCGCCGGCACTGCTTGGGAATGTGGCTCTCGTTCTTTCATTCGTATGCATAATACTCATAGGGAATGAAACGTCTTGTACTAATTATCCTGCGTCTAAAGAATCAAGGGTGGCGCGTGCATGCGTGTATGTTGGTCTGTGCCGGTCCCGGGCGTATCTTCTGAGCTTTTTTCGCTAGACAGGAGCGGGGAATCAACATGCATCGTGCATGCGCCCGACGATACTGTTCGGGAAGGAACCAAGACGGAGTCGGGGTTTAGCCGCATCAGCCGCGAACGCGTAGACAATTGTCGATCCCATCCGCACCAACCCAAGCACGCACAAACGCGAATGCATGGCTGTCGGCGCGCTCGCGAGGTCCAGGATGACATCAAAGCGCACGTCCATGCAGTCCATGCAGTCCCTGTGCGAAATGAAGCGGCCGAGGACGCCGTATGTGAAGAACACTCGAGGATACGCCTCGTACACCGTTTCCCGCAGCTTCTCGACGTCGGACAGGACCGTGACGTCCGTGGGGACGACGAAGACGTCGTTATCGGCGCCGTCGAACCCGGCATGCTTGGAGATTTGGGAGAACTCGGAGGAGAGCGCGGTGAGTGCGGGGAGGGAGGCGGGGAGGGAGGCATGCCGAGGTGGGCGAAGGCGCGCTGGGGGTATACATGAGTATGACTTTGAATTATGGATTATGAGGGGAAGGAGAGAAAGAGAAGGAAGAAGATAAAGACGCACAGCAGCAGCGGCGCCGATGCACGACACGGCGGTGACGACCGCGACGCGGCTCTGCTGGAAGACGGGGTGGGTGTCATCCGGGTCGACGGCGCCGGAGGGGTCAAAGGAGACGAAGCCGGAGAGGGCGCCGTGACAGTGTATTCGTGTATTCGTTCATGCGTTCGTCGATTCATTTCGTTCGTAGATAGATAGATATGTAGGTAGCAGTGACCCAGTGCTTATTCGTCGTTGAAAATTCGTTCATTCTAGATAGACCGAGAGACTAAAAGACCAGGAGAGACCCAAGACAAGACAAGACCAGACAAGAGAATTCGTTCAATCCAAAACCGCATTAAGTAGCCCTCCTTGCGGAACAGAAGACGGTAAGACGCACGGGCACTTGGGAGAGGGGCCGCGCGAGCGGGACGAGCTTGGGGGGAGCATTCGGCCGGCCATTGGACTAAGTAAGGACAAGCCAACACAAGAGTGAACAAGAACGAGGGAAAGGGAAGGAAATGGGAGGAGTGACGTAATCATTGGCGCGAATTTGCACGAGAGCGCGCTCAGCGCCGACCGGTGATTGCCGCAGACGTTTTGTGTCAACTCGTGCCCAACGTTATCTCGGGCAGTCTCGGGCGTTCTCCACGTATCGCTCCCCCGCGCGCGCTCCTCTCAAGCGTCGACGGCCGCGGCGCTCACTCTTTCGTACACCACCGGGAATGTACTTATCCATACGTCGCCTAATAGGAATAGCCAGGTTGCGCACACGTTCGGGACTCGGTGGACCCGAGGCCTTCCCAGGCCGCCGAATGCCTAGCATTTATTTCTTCCATATCTCCTCGACTGCCGCATCTTGCTTACTGGTTTGCTTGTATTCCGCGCGCGCACCTTGCTTGAAGCACACGAGAGCCTCGCATTCAATTACCTCGACTTGGAACTTTGGCTTTTATCGCGGACGAGCACTATCATCGACCCTGGCAGCACTCAAACTCAATTCAGACTTAGGTCTGTATTGGTCTCGAGCTGTATCTTTGGGTGCCTGTGCTCTCGCTCAGCACCTTGCTCGTATATGCCGTAGATCCGCATATGATCGCTTCTGAAAGCCCTCTCTGAGAGTCTCTGTGGCAAGCGCCGTATCAACATGGTCATTTGCGAGTCGTCAGATTCAAATGCGCGACTCTATTTCACTGTCCAGTCGCAAGCGCGCCACACGCTGATATAAACCGCTCAAGCTTTGCTATTCAACGTATTGAGAGCGCGCCTACTAGTAGTCGTAAAAAACGGCACCTCGGGCCGGCTGGCAGTCTACTCTCATTCAAGTTGCCAGCTGCCTGTCACTGGCAGTCACTCCAGTGCTGTGCTCAATTTTTTTCGAGGGCTGTGCAATCTACATGCTGGGACGAGGCTCTGCTCAAGGTGGCTCGAGTGCCCTCACTGGAACCCACTGGTCAGCCACTCCCCCTGAATGCCATCGCTCTTGTTACTCTCTCTGCTTCACCTAGTCGCTCTAAACTGCCCAGTTTCGAGCGATCCTCTCCGCTCTCGCGAAGAGCCAATTCCTAGCGAGCCGGATATTGATAACCGGACGCTTTTCAACATCATTAGTGGCTGCTTAGCCACTGCATTTGCGTGCACTTGGGTCACCGTGCACCCGAACGTCCCCGAGCCCAATCAGGGCAAGCTGGCTCTCGCGGGGCGCAGGCTTGGCCTTATGCTGGTGGGCGTCATTACGCCCGAATTGATGGCGGGGTTTGCGGCCAGACAATTTCTCGATGCTCGGTGGTTTTCGAAGAGTGGGTGACACTCCTCTCAAGTCGCCAGATTCTCACGTCATGCAGAATACGACGTGTCTATAACGCACGGCTTTTTCTTTGCTATGGGCGGATTTGTGTCGGCAAGCGGCCACCATCCCATAGCAACTGAAAAACAATTGCGTCTCCACCCCGAATACCTTGCAGCCATACGAAGCACCAGAGTGGATGATATAGAGGACAAGAGCAAAGGAGACTTGCTGTCGAAGGGCTTGGTACTTCTTCAGGGACTGTGGTTCACCATACAGTGCTTGGCCCGTGTCCTGCAGCACCTTCCGTTGACTGAACTGGAAGTGGCAACACTGGCATTTCAGTTTGTCAACCTCGCCATCTGGTTCCTTTGGTTGCACAAACCCCTCGATGTTCAACAGCCCATTATCCTCGGGCCCGCCGGTGAATTAGTTGCTTTGGTGAAGCCAAGCCATCGGCCCTCTCATGGCCGCTCGCCGCGTGAGGCAGTTTTTGGCAACACCGAAGCCTTATTACTTGGGGGGTATTACTCCGATCGTGACTTCGCCGCATCCACTTCAGTTCCCTCGTACTGGTCCACGCACGGATTCCCCGCCGAAGGTCCTGGCAAGGGCGACACCCGCTTCGCCTCCAGGTTCATCGTTATTGAGCTCCTGGTCGGGACCCTTTTCGGCCTCGTCCACTTTGCGGCCTGGAACGCACACTTTCCCTCCACAGCCGAACTGCTGATTCGGCGGTCCTGTTCACTGGTGATTGCTGCGACGCCTTCCACCATCACATTGATGTTTGGATTTTCTCTTCTCAGCTCGAAGATGGGATGGAAATTGGAAGACGAGGTGTCAGTGGCGGGTATCTTCGACAGTATCATTCTTGCTGCCCTTGTGGCCTACATCGCCGCACGACTCGTTCTCATCACGCTCTCCTTCACAACTTTGCGCGCTCTTCCAGCCGCCGCTTTAGTTGACGTGAACTGGAGTACCTATATCCCGCACTTGTAGATTGAACTTTCCCTTCAATTATCGAAGCACTTTGTGTTTACACATAAATAAATTCACCCGTTGCTGCTGCTCACTTTGAAAGCCTCTCGTTCACTTCTGATCGTCTCGTTCACTCTAAAACCTCGAAAAAAATCATGCGGAACAGCAACTGTTCCAGATATATTATGCAATTGACATGGGCCGTGCTTTCAGTTTGACAAGTTCAACTCTTTTTGGTTGCAGCATTGTTGAATTTATGGATGCAGGTTTCTTGGTTCCCTGGTACAGCAGCGAGGCGAACTGAATCCTAGCCGAGCTTAAGACGTTGGATGCACGGGATTTGGGTGAAAAGCTGAGGTTGTGACGTGGTGAAATTGCGCGTACAAGGCTAGATAGGTTCAGTAGAGGTTCAGACGTCGGGTGTATCCATTTGATTGCAAGGAAGGTATCAGAAGGGTACGTTTCAAATGCCTTGAATTGTTGAAATAGAGTTTTCGGTCCCCTTTTTTGTCTATCATGCGTCTGGCCGCCATCCGACAGTGGTTGAGATGAAGGCCGTACTGACTATGACATAACTGTGAACGGGCCCGTTGTGTAAACACCGATTATTATAATTCAGGGACCAGAATTACGATTCAGCTGATCATGAAATAGCGAAGTTCAGGCGATGGAAATTCGGGAGCCGCGAGTGCACTTACTTTAACTGTCCATGAAGATCAGGATATTCCGCGCGCAACATCGCGGCAGCCAAGAGGTAATATCCTCACTGGAATTCCATCGGCTGACGGAAAATTTCACCCGTGGTAGAGAGTCCAGACGTGAAGAGGACAAGAGATCATCGATCCGATCCCACTTCAGTCTACCGAGATCCACCTTCTGGTAATAGAAAAGCGAAAAGGCGATTTCTTCGAGGTATGGGGCGCACAACGCGCAGCGGATGGTGGAAAGCATCGCTAGTGCGTGTTCCGAGCCAATCACACTGACGTTGATATCACTGAAAGAGAAGGACAACAATCGGGTGTGCTGGCGGAGGTCCACGCTCTTGCAAAATAACACTAGAAGGAAAAGAAGGAGTTGGATTGGAAAAGGCCGCCCAGAGCGATTTGCACGTACTTTCCACTTCCAGTCCGGGAGATTGTCCTCCATCACGGAGCTGAGAGTCAGTGTAGTTGAGAGGAGCGAAGCCAACCGTAAGATGTTGGAGACTTCCTGCGATGCTATTCAAAAACCTGCCAATGCTGCCGATCTCTTCGCGCTCTATTCCTTCGATCTCTACGGTGCGGCAAGCAAGGTTGACGTTGGATGCAGCAAAAATATCGAGGAATTCCGCCCTGGGACATGCCGATAGACGCAGCCTGCGGATGGAACTCGCGTGCGAATAGACAATTGGGGCCGACGAAGGGTCCCAAGAAACCGACACAATGGCCAGCGATGTCAACGATGGGCACATCTCAAGCATGCTGAATACCTGGCGCGCCGAGTCGAACGTGATTCGAACCAGGGCGAGTTCCGATAATGCAGGAAGCCGTGGCAGGAGGGTGGGTTGCACCCCGAGGTTCCGACAATGGTCGAACGTGAGGGATGAAACTGAGGTTAATCGAGCGAGTGTGGAAAAGGCCGGGGCGAATGCTCCCCCGGGTGCTCCGTCCAAATCCTCCAAAGTGAGCTGGGTTACAAATGGAGTGAATGTGCAAGAATCGGTGGCCAGCATGTCGAGAAAAGGGAGGAATTGGGGACACATCAGCCGCTTCCAAGTGCGCCTGAGGGTGATGTCCGAGAAAATGTGGAACCTTGTGGCTGGCACCCATTCCCAGCAGACAAGGCTGCAGTACACCAGTAAGAGTTTGTCGTCATGCAGATAGTCGAGGACTTTATCTGTGAGTTCTTGAGGCAAGCGAAACATTTCGTCTCGGAGGGGCTGTGGGTATTGGTTATTCGTGAGCGGCGGCCAGATTTATACATGACTCTTCCTAGTCAGAGCTTGCGACAACCGAGCGGCCACTGGTGCCGGCATGTTGCAACCAACATCTGACTCAGTGGTTCGGAGCCGCCGAGGAACCGCTGCGATAATGCTGCACAGTCACTGACCAGGGTCCGACAAAGAAGATGGATCGTCGCAGTGTGGAGGGATATAGGTGTCAGAAGAGTACGGAGACCAGTTAGAGGGAATCGATATCATTTGCGAACGAAAAAAGGGTTGTGTAGGATTTAGAACCAACATGGCAAAGTGCTGCAGCCATATCCGACCGAATGAGTTAAAGCCCAAGAGAAGCTACTGTCGAGCCGGGATCGTGTTCGATGCTACTGGGGCTAATTTTTAGATTGCTGGTTGTGGTCGAGGTTCAAGAGTCGGCACCCGGGCCGAAGCGGCTAAATCATAACTTACCGCCACCTTTTCGCCCAACTCCACCATGGTCCTGGACTCAATATTATTCAATGTTCAATGTTCAATCCTAATCGTCGCTTGAGCGAGTCGAAGGACGTTTTGTGTCAACAATCGCCAAGACCCTCGCCAAGACCCCGCCAATGCCCGACGTCATCGACGACGTCGACGTTCTGCGCGCATCGTTCGCGCCGCCCCGGCCTGCACCACAGCTTGGATCAATATCCAAGTGGCATTCCGTCCCGTAGAACGATGCGAGGATGCGCGCCGCACACGTTCGTCGGCTGACTGTGCGCCAGCCTGCGCCCCACGATTCAGAATTGGTGGGAACTGGTTTCTGGAAGAACCTCTATTCCGTTCGGACAGCTGTGCTCAAAGTCTTCTAAATTTGAAGAAACCCACGGGTCACGTTAAGCTTATTTGAATCTTTCCAATGCTTTTGCTGTCTCTGGTCTGCTCGCTCAAATCCGCCCATGTCAGGAAGCGACTCGGAGTCCAACAACAGGACACTTTTCAGGATCGTCAGCGGCTGCTTAGCCACTGTATTTGCCTGCACTTGGGTGTCAGTGCACCCGATTGTCCCTCGGCCCGGTCAGGGCAATCTTGCCCTTTCCTGGCGCCGGTTCTGCCTCATGGTGGCCGTCATTGCTCCAGAATTAATGGCGGGGTTCGCGGCCAGACAGTTTCTCGATCCTCGCTGGTTTTCAAAGAGTGGGTGACGCTCCTCTCGACTCGTTGTCGTCCTCATGTCCGCAACGCACGGCTTTTTCTTCGCTATGGGTGGATTTGTGTCGGCAAGCGGCCACCGTCCCATAGTGCATGAAGAACAATTGTGCGCGCGCCCTGAATATCTAACCGCAATACGGGATATCAGAGCGGAGTATATAGAGGACAAGAGCAAGAGGGATTTGTTGTCCAAGGGGGTGGTAGTTCTCCAGGGACTGTGGTTCGCCGCGCAGTGTTTAGCCCGCATCCAGCAGCGCCTTCCGCTGACTGAACTCGAAGTGGCAACGCTGGCGGTCCAATCTGTCAACATCTCCATCTGGTTTCTTTGGTGGCACAAACCGCTCGACGTGCGGTAACCTATTCTCCTGAGCTCTGCCGATAATTCTTCGGCTGGGCAGAACAAAGACACAAATGTCGGGCTCCGCTCTCTGAGGTAAAGGTGGTGGAGGTGGTAACCGAAGCTGCTGCCCCAATGTTGATGGGGGCTTGCGTCGCTTTTGACCCGGTAATATCTGTCTCAGTCCCCTGGTTCTGGTCCACACACGGATTCTACCCGACAGGTCCCGGGAAAGGCGACCCCCGCATCGTCTCCATCTTCACCTTCGTCCAGTTTCTCGTCGGCACCGTCTTCGGCGTCATCCACTGTGCCGCTTGGAACGCCCACTTTCCCACCGCAGACGAAATGCTGCTCTGGCGGTCCTGTGCATTGGTGGTTTCTGCAACGCCTTTCGGGGTCACATCATTGTTTTTACTGTCTTTGCTTACCCGCGGGCGGTTTCCTGCCTATTCGATTGGCACTCGAAAAGTGTTTCGAGCCGTGGCGGGACGTAAACATGAATGTTATCACTCTGGCCTACGTCGCCGCACGGCTCCTTCTTATTACGCTCTCCTTCGCGACGCCGCGGCTCTTCCAGCCCCCGCTTTTCTGGACGTGAACTGGAGTACGTACATCCCGCACCTCTGGATCTGGACTTTTCCTTCGAGCACCGAAGCACTTTGTATTGAATATTGATCGATCAATAGGCGGGCCGCCGGCGAAAAAGACTCATACTTGGATCGACTGTCATTAAATACGCCATCCGATGTCCGAGACAGGTCTGCTGTTCACAACTCATGATCACAAAATCCGACATAAAGCTGTTGGCGGGAACTTGAAGAAGCTCGAAACTGCGCATTCCTGTACAATGCAGCGCTTTTCTGGCAGCCGTGCTCATCTCGATGAAAATTAAAAGGAACCTCGCAGTCAGCTTAGAAATACCCTTGTATCTTTGTCCACCGAGGCTCGAGATCGCTCATGTCGGGGAGTGCCTCGGATACCAACAACCGGACCCTTTTCAGCATCGTCAGCAGCTGCTTAGCCACTGTATTTGCGTGCACCTGGGTCTCGGTGCACCCGAATGTCCCTCGGCCCAGCCAGAGCAATCTGGCCCTTTCCTGGCGCCGATTTTGCCTTATGCTGGTGGCCGTCATTGCCCCAGAATTAATGGCGGGGTTCGCAGCCAGACAGTTTCTTGATGCTCGCTGGTTTTCAAAGAGTGGGTGACACTCTTTCTCGGCTGGTTAGATGCTAACTTTGCAATGCAGAATACGATGTGTCCCTAACACACGGCTTTTTCTTTGCTATGGGTGGATTTGTGTCAGCAAGTGGCCACCGTCCTATAGTATATGAAGAACAATTGCGTACGCATCCCGAATACTTAACCGCCATACGGGGCATCAGGGCGGAGGATATAGAGGACAAGAGCAAAGGAGACTCGTTGTCGAAGGGTGTGGTTGTTCTTCAGGGACTGTGGTTCGCCGCACAGTGTTTGGCCCGTGTTCAGCAGCGCCTTCCGCTGACAGGACTCGAAGTGGCGACGCTGGCGTTCCAATCTGTCAGCATATTCATCTGGCTCCTTTGGTGGTACAAACCCCTCGACGTGCAAGAGCCCATTCGTCTTGGACCCGCCGATGAATTTGGGGCTTGGGCCGAGCGACGACATATACCTCGAGCTCCAAGTTTCAACGTGGCGGTGGTGCGAGTTGTTACCAATGCCAGAAACCCTGTACTGCTGGGGGATTGCTCCGCTTTCGACCCCATAGGATCAACCTCAGTTCCCTTGTTTTGGTCCACACATGGATTCTACTGCAAGGGAGGCTCCGGCAAAGGCGACATTCACTTCGTCTCCATGTTCACCTTCGTCCAGTTCCTTGCCGGCACCATCTTCGGCCTCATCCACTGTGGAGCCTGGAATGCGCACTTCCCCTCCGCAGACGAAATGCTGATTTGGCGGTGCTGTGCACTGGTGGTTTGCGCAACACCCTTTAGCCTCACATTTTTCTTCTTATTTTGGGTGCTTAGTGGGAAGAAAGTCGACGCCTATTCGGTCAGAGAACCACTCGAGTTCACAAGACTGGGGTCAACATTTGGCGTGGTCGCGAACACCTGCAGTAATATTACCATTGGGGCCTACATCGTCGCACGGCTTCTTCTCATCGCGCTCTCCTTCACGACATTGTGTGCTCTTCCGCCCGGCGCTTTCGTGGACGTGAATTGGAGCACATATATCCCGAACTCGTAAGCTGAACAGCCCGACGCCCGAGACACCCCTCCGGTTCAGCGCGCCGCACAACAATCGATCAATATCATATGACCTGTACAACCAAATGCTACAGTACGCGACTCCGATAGTGCGGGCGAATGTTAACAGTATCATGCTTCCATGGCATGCGTAGCATCATGCTCATCTTCCGGAGGCGAGGGGTGGTGCCGAAGAGGTAATCACCTTTGGAGTTACAACCACACAGGGAGCCGTGGAGGATAACCTCGTGGAGGTTTTCCAGCCTGCCCTCGCCGAAGCAATCGAAGACGGGGGTGCGTCACCGCGAAGTTGAAGAGAATGCCATCGGTGTAAAATCCGCACAACCTCCTTCAGTATACGAGGCATGTTGTGCTTGCCCAGATATCACATGGGACCCGAGAGGTGAATGTCAGCGCACAGTGGTGCAGAGCGCTCTAGCCGGGTGATTATACCGTCGACATAGGTGTCCGAAGGCCTGGCGTGGGAGTCCACGCTGATCTCTATAGGCCCCGTCCACAGTCGTGGGGTGCCAATTGCGACCTGTCTCCAGGGGGAGAAGATGTGGGTCAACCGAACAGGGTCCTCGGGGAACTGCGAAGGGTCTCGCACGGCGAGAACATATATTTCTACTAGTTCTGCGGGTAATGTGCGAATAGGAGCGACAAGGAATTGGAGTGCAGCGAGAAGGGTGCACTCGTGGTCGTGCCTCTGGGTGAGAACCGCAGATATAGACTCGAGGACTTATGATTCGAGGGAGGAGATCTTCGCTTTGGATTTTTGAATCAGTTGTCCGATTTCTGCCTTGGTATTCCTGCCGGTGCGTGCCATCTGCTGGAGGATAATGTCACGAAGTGGAACTTCAGTGGTGGTTGTTGCGCGCGGTGTGTCGAAGTCTGTTTGCGATGGTGGCATGAGAAAACAAGTTCAACATATCACGTGTTCGAAGTTGAATTCACTGATCAATTTGAATCAGATCAATCATCTTAAACAAATGAAAGTGAGTGGCCGGCAAGCGGCGGGGCACAAATAAAAAGGACTGGCACTTTGGACATTTTTTTTTGACCCAGTGGTGCCTCAATAGGGATCGTCACCGTAC
Source organism: Mycena olivaceomarginata (assembly GCA_029378375.1). Lineage (NCBI taxonomy): Eukaryota > Fungi > Basidiomycota > Agaricomycetes > Agaricales > Mycenaceae > Mycena > Mycena olivaceomarginata. The sequence continues at coordinate 48,822 of JARKIC010001365.1, read as the reverse complement.
CCGTCCAGGACGGTTGGGCGGACGGACGGACGGACAACCGTCCCGTCCCGTCCTCTGATCGAACCTTGTCAGAGCCCACCGTCCCGTCGACGGACAGTAGGGAGGACGGCCGTCCCGTCCACCAGAGGACGGATGGACGGACGGGTGTTGGGTGAGGTGATACTTAATTTCGCGCAGTCAGTCACTCATGGCCTGTGTTAGTGATCGGGTATAGTCCCCAGTTATTTTGACGCCGCATCATGGGGTACCTGAGGAAAGTAACCCTTGTGTGGACTATTGGGACCAGTGGCCAACCAGTGGCGTCGTCAAGCGCGTGTTTGTTTCTGTTTCTTGGCATGGCGGAATACACTCTAGGTGATTTCTCTTAATGCTCTTGATGTCCTAGGCAAAACAGAACATGCGAACAGCATTCGCGCGCTGCCGACCACCGCGCAAACGGCACCCCGCCCGCTGCACGTATAGTAAGTTACCATTTTAGGAAAATTCGGGCGCTGATGGCAGCATACTTTACTGAGCTCAACAAGGGGTACAATTTACCCAGTTCGAAAAAATGCCCTGGTAAGTAAAGCTATACTTATGTTACATTTCATGCCTTACTTTCATACGGGCTTCAAGTTGAGCCAGCTTACCTGCTGACTGACCGTCCGTCCACCGTCGACGGCCGTCCCGTCCACCGTCCCGTCCCGTCGAGCGTCGTGAGAAACGCTGCCCCACCGTACCGTCGACGGACGGTCCACTGGACGGCCGGCTTTGGTGCCGTCCGTCCGCCGGGACGGACGGTGACGATCCCTATGCCTCAATATCAATGTTCGCTCGGTCGACGCTTGCGCGCCGACCAGCTCACATTGATTGTGGGAACTTCAGACTCCGAGACTCTGGTTCAGAGCTTGTCCAGAGCGCCGAATTGGCCGAACCAAGGTTGTGCTTGTTGAATGATCCAATGATGCCCCCGGTCACATGCTAATTTTGCGACACAAGAGCACAAAAACTAAAGTTTTTATTTGTGAATCTTAAAAGTGTTTCAACCGCACTATATTATGATAGACGCCGCGGCTCGGGTGGTCCGAGGTGTTGTATTGGGAGTATTTCGATTAGAAAATGGCCGGATAGCTGGATTAATGTATGGGAAGGACAAGGGACGGAGAACCCAGACGTCGCCGTGCTTCGAGGTTGGGGATTCCGAAGTCGCGGTACATTTTATAAGCGTCCTCGGGCAGCGGGGTGATGAGAAGGAGGCGCGCATGTGAGAAGAGCTGGTGGTTGATTTGAGATCATGTCTATTGATGGGATCATTGATGGCCGCCTCGCTCTTTGTTTCAAGCGTCGCTGCCGCAAATCCATGATTCCATCGTATTACTCGGATTCCGGTGCAGTGCGCTTTTTTTGTGCCTCTGATGACGCGGGTCCTTGCGTGCAGAACGGGTAGGAATCCGCTATGGAAGCTGGCCCGACGCGCAGTTACTCCGACACTAAGTATACCTGGCCAGGCTGAGGTTGAGATAGCCACTGCAGCAGAGGAAGCTCGCAGGAGTGGCATTCGTTGTACAGACTTTGGTGAGTTCGGATCCTGGTCAACTACCAGCCAATCCGGTGTTGTTTTGAATCTTATACAACAGGAAGATGTGCGTGAGCCTTGTGCCGCGGTCCTCGGGCTCGGAGTTCAACACCGAGTACAGTCATCCTGCCCCGATATCGCATATAACTGCGTCCCATTCAGCTTGATATATAAGGTTCCGCTTTCCGCGTCATTCGGTTTTCTGGTTGCTTATTTTCGCTGAATAAGATCATCGGTTATGTTCTGTTGACCGTTCAAACGGAAGATTCAGCTTAGGAATGTTCTCGCTGCTTAGCTTCACTGTTACTCAGTCTTCAACTCCCGTCATGTATAAAGGGAACCCGACAATGGTGTCCATCCATCGAAAACATGTCACACCCAGCTTTCTCGTTCAACACGACGGCGGAAGAAGTCGCGACCATATTTGCGGCCCAGATTCGTGGAAAGAATGGTACCAGACTCAAGCTACATTCCGGTTATGGCTCTGAGTTTACTATTACAGTCCTGATAACAGGCACATCTCTGAATGGGATCGGCTTCGAAACAGCACGCGTTCTTGCAAAGCATGCCAATCTCGTCATTATAACGGGGCACAACTCAAACAGGTTAAATCTTTTCCTCAAATTTAGGCTCTAATGGTATTCATGAAGTCGTGGATTCCAGATTGAAACTTGCGGAGGAAAACATCAAGAGGGAACTTCCTTCGGCCAATATCAGGCCGCTCATTCTCGATCTCTCCTCGTTATCCTCCGTTCGCAAGGCCGCCGCCGAGGTTGATGCACTTCCTGAGCCATTGCACGTTCGTCGAATATTTGTTGTCTCGTTGTCTTCTCAAATGGTTTGAGACTCCGGCCAGGTCATCATCCACAACGCCGCGGCCACCATCGGGCTTTTCACGCTTACCGTAGATAATCTCGAGAGCCAGATCGCGACTGACCACATTTCTCCCTTCCTCTTCACCAAGCTGCTCGCCCCGAAACTTCTTGCCGCACGCACGGCGCACTACATCCCGCGCGTCGTATTCGTTTCGAGCGTCGGGCATGGGCTGGGCACGGGCGTGAATTTCGAGACCCTCGGCCAGCCGGATGAGGCGCGCTATGAGCCTATGGAGGCGTATTTTCAGGCAAAGGCCGCGAACGTCCTCTGCGCGATTGAGCTGTCGAAGCGCTCTGGAGGGCAGATCAATGCGTATAGTTTACACCCTGGAGGTAAGCTTCTCCTGACACGAATATAGCCATTTAATTGTGCTCAGCAATATACACGAATATAACGCAGAAAGGCGAAGGTATCGCAGGGCTGCAAAAGCTAGGTCCGTGGATCTCGATTTCCTTTGGGATGTCAAAGTGATTCGGGGTCTTACGCCAGGCTACCTGGACTCAGACGGGCTTCCCAGTAACGACAAGGAGTTCAAGACGATGGGTCAGGGGGCGGCGACGTAAGTGTCGCTCTGGATCTGGATTCGTTCATTCACGACATTTCTTTCGACTTGCATAGCACCGTGGCCGCGGCACTGGATCCCAGACTCGATGGTTCGTCGAATCTGCGATGCTGCACAGACATTGTTCCCTAATCGGATCATTGATTTGCTAATACAGACACGCCTGGTGCCTATCTTGCGGATTGCGTGGTGGCGAATGAGCTCGTTGCCCCGCACTGCTTGGATTCTGTGAGTCCTGCGACAATGTTTGCCTACCTCCCAGACCAATTGGCTGACTGATATCTAAGGCCAATGCTGAGAGGCTCTGGACGATGACGGAGGAGATAATTGGCGAGAAATTCGCATTTTGATAATCACCGTTATCCCGAAATGTATTCGAATCAATGTTCGTCGGCCGTAATCATATCTGTGTTCAATTTTCGGCTGCGGAAGGCAGGCGTACTTCAAGTTTCTCTCAAATCGAAGACGAAAGTGAACCACACGACACGTGATCGATGTTCAACTTGAACTGGGCTCACCACCCAGGCCGACCGAGCGAAGCGGGTTGCTAATTCGCAACCAGAATTTTTGAGACGAAATGGCATTGATAGACAGACTATTGTCTTTCCGACGATCCAGACGGCCGCAAATTCCTCCATAAATCAGCAAATATAGCGGCCTTCGAGGTCGCGCGGGCACTGGCCGGCCTCTGGGCACTCGTTGAGACAATGCTGATAGTTCTGGCTGCAGCTGTAACTGAACATCTCTACACCAGTTCTAGTGCCTGGATATCAAATAAAGAAGTCGCACTTTCCCTGGTTGTATTGCACACATGTGTTGTAGGAGTATCCGCAAACATCGAAGCAGTCGCGCTTCAAGAGAGGGATCCCTGGCGCTGAATAAAAAATGGGCAGGATAAGGAATCGTTCACAGCGAAGACGGATGCTGACCGTTTTCAACAGGGGATCCAGAGACAGTCGCGACGAACCCGGATAGGAGGGAGAATGTGAAGGTAGAGAAGTACATGTTTAACGACGATGTGGTTCTCGTTGAGGCAAGGAGCACATCGTACGCCTTTTATTTCAAAGCCAAGGGAGCCAAGAACCCCAGTTTGGAAATTTGCCGTAGCGGAGGCCGACGGGGTTTCGGTTTGCCGCCGTGTTTATGGCGCGCCACAGACATGGACGACATGAAATGAACAAGAAAATCATTCAAATAAGCGGGGATCCGGCTGCGGGTGTGCCCGACGAAACAAGCACTTTCTTGATTGAGCTTTTTTTAAGAAGGGGAACAAACACAATGATGGTGGATTGCACGGTGTTGCCTTTGAACTTCAAGGTAGATAGGTGGCCAAAATAGAGACGAGTTTCCTAAGAGCGAGCTTCATGAAAAGAGGTCTAGTATTATCATTTGATTGAACATTGAAATGATCGAGTTATTCTACAGACTACTCCCCGGCTTTCAACGCTTCCCACGTATCCTCAGCGGAAGTGTCTGTGGTGATGAATACATTTAGGCGAGGCACCCATTGCAAGAAGATGGAAAGCTCACATCCGTAGACCTTGGCCATGAAAGCGCTGGAATCAAACCTGCCGAACTTGTTACGAGGTGATTTGAGACAATTGAACATGACTTACGGTGCCGCCTTCTTACGTTCTTCCTCGCTGAGCAAGCCGCCGACTTGGCGACTCGCAAACTGAACCATATGTACCCGCGGTATCCGGATCGTCTCAAAGTGCTCAAGTGCAATAGGTATCTGCGCTGGGGATGTAACGTTCCGGAGGAAGTAACCTAGCGCCTCCCCATCTTCGATAGCGATATTGCATCCCTGACCGAAATCTAAAGAGTTGCAAGCACGGTTGAACCGCAAAGAGAATGTACGCACGAGGGGTAACAGCATGTGCGGCATCCCCGATCAGGACGGTCTTGCCCGAGTGCCATGACGGAAGTCGTTCCAGATCCCGTATGCGCATACATCAGGGGGCGTGGCACTGGCGAGCATTTTCTGGATGCTGGGATGGAAATCCAGAAAGTCTTCGACCGCACGCTCCGCCGAAACATCCTTGAGAATGCTGCTTCCGCCCTGCGTGAACCGCTCCACCCAGCGGTCCTCCGGGTGGTACGCCACGATCTGGAAGTCTTCTGAGTCCGCAGGGAGCACGAGCACGCGCTTCCGAGGGTCGGTGCCTTGAAACGCGGCCATGCCCGACTTCTCGCCCGTCTGGAACGCGAGCACCGGATCATCGCGCAACACAGCGTTGGGCACGGTGCATAAATACGCAGCAAGGCCGCTTGGCACCGCCGCAGTGCCACCTGCGACATCAACGGAGCCCGAACGCGTAGACAACACAGCAGCGCGTACGGCGGAATTGATGCCGTCGGCACCCTGTAAACCAGCTGAATCAGAATACAGTCGCTTGGCGACCGAACGCGCACAATGATTAGGTCCCCGGAGTAGGTGTCACCGCTTTCGGTCGTAATTATACCCTGCGCCACGTCAACTGTGGTGATTTTTACCTCTTCGATGATGCGCGCAGGCTTTCCTGGGCGCCGGTCGCCTGTTGCCAAGCTATACAGTTCAGCGTGGAGTCGGGAACGACGTGTAAATATGGTCGTCGTGCCACTGAATGTCTCGGTCAGTCTGGAACGCAATGAATATGAAATCAACAAACAAGCGGGCAAGACTCTCAGCGAGGGTCTCGCGGACTATCTTCCCATCCGCACCGCAGCCCCAGACCTGAAAATAATGAATTAAAGCGCGGTGGACGGTTGTCGACAGATGCAACATACGTAGGTGAGAACCATAGCTTTCAGATGCGCGTCTTCGATCCCTTGTTCAAGCAAAAGTCGATGCGTCTGGAGCGTTGGCCCAGTTAATTTAGACAGGCAACGCGTAAATTCAACGGCACACGTTGGGAGCAACAGAGATCGCATAGTCGTTTCTTGAGAAATCCAGCTTGGAGCGCTCGAGGACCTACATAGGGGCATCGCATTCAATCGAGAGTCGGACTCGAGCACATCGATGGGCGCGGCCACCTCACCGTAACCTCGTGTCGCTCCCGGAGGAACGAGGCTGCCGCCAAACCAGCCAGCCCGCCGCCGACGATCAAGATCTGGAGTCTCGCAGAATCAGAGGTCATGGATTTGCGTAGGAAGTGTGGGTGGTGAGGTTAAGTGGATGCAGGGTGGAGGGTGAGGTTAAGTGGATGCAGGGTGGAGTTTAGATCTAAAGGGATATTAGGGGCGCAATTGTGGCGGGTTGAATGAATAAAACTTTGATCCTTGTTTGATCCTTAGGCCTTGGCGCCGATTCCGATTTGGATATAGCCGCTCGGCGAAGGAGTCAAAGAATTCATTTCACAGTCGTAAAAGAAAACAGTACACGTCTTCAGGCATAGCCCGTTTTCCCTGGAACGACTCCGAACGCGGGGCCGTTCTTTGCAAACATCTTCCTCACATCACCGACAAGAAGTTCCGGTTTTTCGTGCGCCGCAAAGTGTCCTCCGCGCGTGTGCTCCGATTCAAACACAACATTGCCCAACAATTTCTTCCAACTAGGAAAAAGGTTCAGATTAACCAGTGGAATCGGAAACGGATTCAACACCAACATTCTCGGCACGATGATCACTTCTTTGGGGAAGTACGACATTCCCATTGGGATGGTGGGCGCCTCAGACGGGGGCGGATAGCGCTTGTCGCCGTTGTGCAGCTCGTAGTAGATCCGCAGAGACGCTGCGGGTCCCGCGCGCGAGAAATAATAGCTCGATATCCAGGTGAGGACTATCAACAGTCAACAGTCAACAGTCAACAGGTTGAAAAACGGGAGAACAGCAGAAAGAAAGAACCTTCATCGTCGTCCCAGGAGTATTCGTCCGTCCATGCGATCATTTTCTCGTAGATCCAGGCAAGGAGGCCGACGGGCGAGTCTGCGAGGGAATACCCGAGCGTCTGCGGCTTTGTCGAGTGTTCGGCGTAATAGCCCCGTCCCTTGGTTTCGAACCAATTGCTGCGCTTTATTCCAGCCTTTTCAAACGCTGTGTAAGGCGTCACCAAATGCAAAACATATGTCAATGGGCTGGCGAAGAAAGAAGGCTTTTGGGCTCTAAACGCTTGGTCAGAGAGGTGATATTTTGAACGAATCATACTTGCATGGGGAAGTTGGTATGCCACGCCTTGCTGTGCTTCCCGCCGTAGTTCCGGGCAATCCTTCGAGTGATCTGAAAGCCGAGATCACCGCCTTGGGTTACTGAGAAAAATGTAAATGGAACGCCGTCGAACCCCGAGTGAGCTCACACACCATACTCGTTATACCCTGCCCGAGGTTGTCAGAGTAGCGTCTAGAGAGAAATCATAAAACTCGCACCGAGCGCAAGCATCAGTTTATTCCCCACCTAAGTCGCCGTGAATCGGCAGGCGTGAATAAACAAGGAGGGTATACCCACCTCGGCGTATTGGTCTAGCCGGAATCCCTTCGTCCTAGGTGCTTCCGACCAACCATAACCTGGCAAGCCCAACGCAACGACGTGGAAGCTAGGATGATCTGGCGAGGACTCGACCAACAGCGGAAGGATCTTTCGAACTTCCAGGATATTTCCCGGCCCTTTACAGGAAAAATGAGGAAACTGAATGCAAATTTAGAAAATATGCCTACATCCATGCACGAAGAGCAGAGGAATCGCGTCAGGAACTGTACTCTTCTGGTGCACGTAGTGGATGGTCAGCGTTCCGTGCCCCTCGACAGAAATCGGACGAGTAAATTGAGGCAGTTCGGCGTTAATTTGGGCCTCGTGCTCTCTCCAATTGTAACCATTCTGCCATCTTTCCAGGAGGCGTCGAATCTCAGCCAAGGGGGCCCCGTAGTCCCAGCCAGCATCTTCGAGCTCGTCGGGAAGTCTCGTCAAGCTCAGCTTTCGCCGAAGCTCGGCGATCTGCTCGTCCGGGACAGCTATTTGGAAAATGGACTCGTCCATGTCGTCTCCAAGCCTCGGAGTAGGTTGTGGGAGGGAGAGAGAATCGCTCACTCAGCAGATGTCGTCACTTTCACGCGAACAGTCACATCACATGTTCTACATCAGTCCCTACTTACGTTGAGACGCGTATTTAATATTTATCTGGTGGTCAGGTCCCACAGGGTTCTAACCGAGTGTCCTGCCATTCAAACGGCCGGCCAGTTCACAGAGAGCCAGCGTCTTGTATGATCTAACCCCTGGAATGGTTGTGTGTTCGGTTGACTTTCTGTAGCTATATGTAAAGATAGTCACCTCTACAGTACTACTTGTTTGTCTTCCGTAAACTCGTAGGTCAGGCACTTGGACCATGCGAGTATAATATACCTCCCCCCCCCCCCGTTCCAACCGAGGCAGGCTCATAGCCTTTCACTTGGGCCCGGTCGCAGTTAAGACTGTTGAATTTGAAATAATTGGTCTCAGGACTCCGCTCGGCATCTGTTAATACCCATACACGAGCCCATAGGCTTATGGTCAGACTTGAATGCGCCAAGCAAGGCTGAATGCGATACTAAGCCGAGCATCTTACGAGTTGAGCTGTAGCAGCGTCGAGAACACCCAGCCCGAGAAGCCGCGCAAACCCACCCCCCTCCGAAGAACCCCATCCAATTACTCGAACCTGTCCCGAATAAAACCATCTGGGTTTGATGTTTCAATTAGCCAAAATCCCTCTTCGTATCGTTGAGCTATAAGTAATTCGAAGCCCCACCTATGGGGAAAGTTTGGGGAAAATGCGGGGTCATCATTCAGGTCATTCCCACCTGCGTCAGAACCACATCATCTGTCGCGAAATCAATTGGGAAAGGTAACAGCAATCCAAAAGAGTCAGAGAATAAGCTTGTTCGGCATTCTTGGGGACCCAATCGAGAGCTGTGACGTGCGGTGTCAATCGAAGAGTTAGAATAGCAGTCGTCTCCCGAAAGGAAATAATCGACCTCGGTTGAACAGGTACTAGAAAAAGATGGATGCATGTATCGAATGCACATTGATTGAAATCTGCTCGAAAAATGCTACGCGCGTCGAGGATTCTGTTCCAACCAGCGTTCCATGATTTCAGCCAGGTCCCACGGTAAAATTGCAATCTCCGAGAAACGCCGCCGCGCCTCGTACTGGGCGTTCTGCACGACACGCAGAATGATGGACTCCTGTGCATGTTTTTGAAGTTCCCGGATGTACGCGTCCTTGAAGTGCTGTGCTTCGGTTCGTTTGCGATCCTCGAAATCGTTTTCACGGTCGAACCAAAGAGGATAGCAAACTAGCGCCCACAGAGGCACAGTTAGCGACATCTCCCAGTCGATGATCGACACTACCCTTCCTGCGTTTGGGCCCTTCGGGCAGAATATCATGTTCCTGAGAAAGAGTTAGGATTTTACAACCAAAGGCCCAGAGTTTGGATACCAGGGATTCAGATCCGCGTGGCTCAGAACGAAGGGGCCACCTGCGCATTGATCAAAGGGGTCGTCTCTAGAATCAGGAATGCGATCTCGGAACTGAGGAAGTACCCTCTGGGCCAACCTCCACTGTCTCTCGCACCCGTGCTTCCGCGTCGAGGTCTCCCTTGCCAACGCAGGCAGCTTCTCCATGAGTTGAATTTCATCCTCCACCGACGCCCGAAGCCACTCCGCGGTGGTCTTCCAGGGCCCCCGATCGTGGTGGAACGCAGCCGTGCGAGCCGCTGATTCCTGTTTGCACCAGCTAACAGGACCGAGAATGAAGCCGACGGGAATCCGCATTTGGGGATCGCCAAACTTGAAATAAATCGATCCGATGGCTTTGAAATGCAGCTGCGACAACTGGCTGACAATATTGGCGAAATCTCGGACACCGGTCAGTTTCGCGTGAAGGGGGAGGTCTTCCCAAGGTGACCCGTCCATATCGACGCCGTCCGCCTTTAAGAAGCATGTCAATGATGACCATATGGGATAGTCAATCTGCAATGATACTCACAAAGGAAACAATGGAGAATGGTTGCCCAATTAAATTGTCTCGCGTTGGGCAGTAACCATAGACCGTCGGAACGGGTACCATTGGGCAGTGCTGTCTCACATAGACCATCGTTGCAACCTAGATAGTAAACCGTTAGAGTCAATGAGCCCTCGAGCTCGGAGCACTAAAACACCAACCTCGGATTCCAAACTGATGTCGGATCGCGTTTTGAGATCTCGAGCTACTCGAGCAAGCACTTTTGTTGGAAGGAGGGAGCGTTCCGGCACATCAAGCTTGAGAAGGAAAAGCTACAGGGAAATTAAAAGCAGTTCCATCGAACATGGAGCGACCCCACCTCGTTATATGAGCTGCACGAGTAGACCTCTGTGGGCGCCTGGCACCCGACCCCGAACAGAATACGCGTGACGACCGAGAACTGAGTTATGTCCGGGATCGAGACGGGTTTCCTGCCTTTCCTCGAGGGTACATGGACGAGACAGGGAAATTTCCATGGGTCCACCGACATCGAGTGTGCAGGGAAAGTGCAGTAGCTTAATCAGGGCACGGTGCATTGCTCTCGTGGTCTATCAAGATCGCCGCAGAGGTGGGTAACGCCGGTGGCGGCGTCAAGAAGCAGACGTCTCTCGGCAAAGTGCGGATTTGAGCATACACCATCCATATTAAAATTCGGCAAGATGACAACGGCATGATCTTGCGAAAGGCCTCGTGTGAGAGAAATTCCGAGTCGAGGAATTGGACCATCTTGGCGACTGACACTCCGGGGCTCAAGGCCCGAATGATAGATGGCGTCACTGTGGGTGCCAGCGTACGTAGCCGCCGGGCAAGGTGCTTATCGTCCAAAAAATATGTTTGGGCGAGCCGGCGACCGTGTGCCATTGCATCATGCTAACTTTCCGGAATCTTCGGACGCCATTGGCCCGACACGGTATTCGTACAGCTGTTGCCTGCTGTTGCACTGATGCTTCGGCGCGTATTTCGAAATAGGCGGAGAATGATCAGGGACTCTTCCTGCTTCTTTTCGGGGATCTCCGACTGCATCTTGGTTGCATCTTGCACCCGAATTGACTGAACAACTGGTTTGAAAAAGGACGTTGCCCGTGAGGACTATTGTGAGCTTTGGTTCTAATGCCTCGGTTGCACACATACTGTGCTCGAATCTGAATCATAATGACACTTGAGTGAAGGAGCCTCGGTGGGTCGAAGTCGGGTTCCAATCTTGTTGGGATCGGGGTTGCGGTGGTGTGCGGGGGTGGGGGGGTAGGGCCGCGCGAGCAGTGTCAGGTACGAAACGCTCTTCGGTTTCGATGAAAAGAGCAGGCGAGGTCAAACCAAACGATAGATGAGTACAATTTATTGATTCGGGGCCTTATGAGTGCCAGCTAAGGCGGCAGGTCCACCTCTAGAGTCCCAATATTACAATGTGGCACGTCATCCCCAGGGTACTCGTTCTCTATACTTGTAAACGGTAAGCGGTCCAGAACGGTTACACGAGCGCGCGCCGGAATGGGAGGTATGTCGGGGGCCTTCGAAGCAGCAGGAAGAGACGGCACGTCGGCGTTCATAGGGATTGGCGACACGGCAAGAGGCTGAAGAACAAGGCAGTGAACATGCGAAGGCACAAATGAAAAAGAACGTGAAGCACCATAATCTCATCCCATTGACATTTCATCTCATGCGTCTTCGTGATGTGTCACGTACGCGTCGTGCAGGCGGGGTCGTATCTTCGTCTCCTCCGCCTTCACACTTATCAAAGGAACGCGCCTACGGTCGCGAACGCGCGACCGCACCACAGCCCGAATGCACAAGCGACAAATCCCAGCGTTAACAAGGTCCCAAGGACATACTATTCTGCAGGATCCAGGTAAACCTCATGGACATTGCATGACGGATAGAGTACGCACTGTAGCCCGAGATGCCAGTGCCACCAATATCGCCGTAGTCTCCCTTGACCGTCGCGGCTTAATTGTTCGTAGCTCTTACCTCGCTCAATAATGAAGAATCGCCGGTGGTGACTGTCGACATCGTATCGGGATTTCCGAACCGACGCGCGCCGGCTGTGGCAGGAAAGTCCGAGTGGGCAAACGAAAACGACGCGATGCTCGGCGTTGACATGAAGTCTCCGGTCAAGATAGACTCGCAATCGTCGGATCATATTCCCACGGCGGGATCAACGTCTAAAACACATGGGGTTACTTAATGGAATTCAACAATAGGACTGGGAGGAGACGGAAGCTTCGAAGAGAGTCTAAAAGGGAGAAGAACAACCAAATCACGGATCAAATTCGAACTCCAACATGGGACTCAAGGTTCAATTGCAAAATGTCGAATGCAAATCGCTCATCGACTTGCTATGTTCAACTTTCCAACGATGCACGCAGAGTAAGCGCCAAAAGCCTAGGTTGCGAGTGAGAAGTCAATGTAAGAGACTACCAAAAGTCTGCCCATTAAACTTTTGCGCTGTTAATCTGTTCTGATACGCAAATGAAGTTACAACTCGGCATCTCATTACTATACCACCTAACCTAGGAGTCGATGTTGCACGAGCCGGGGCGCAAAGCGCACCACTGCGGCTGGAGCGCAATCGCACGTACACCGCGCTGTACCATGCGGAACCTTAGCTCGTGCAGTCGCGGCAGCGCCTCGGTAACATCGAGCGCCTGGCCATCGGGACGCGTTGCGCCGGTCCAGAAGATCTCCGCCGAGGCTGCCGCTCGCGGCCACGCGATCGAGTCGAGGTTCTGCGGGTCGGACTGTTCGGCCCAGAGGAGCTGTTGACCTGATAGCACAGGACGCATATGTTTCAGCAAATGAGCAAATATCTAGGTAGAAAGTTCGAACGTACCGCCGAGGACCAGGTGCGCCCGCGCGGCACTGATGTTTGCGAGGGGGTTGAAGGTGTACGACTAGATAGATGGTTTTAGAAATTTCCTCACGGGACCGTGTTATGTGTTATTCACCTTCTGCCACGTCTTGAATGGGTCGCACCAGCTGTTCCTGTGAATATTGTTGCGTCAGACGCATTTGTTTGGTTGAAGAATTTGAAAGAAAACCAACCCAGTCGGATCTTTGCCTATCCATTCTCCAGCGCCGCAGTCCTAATGGATGGTGGGGTCGAGAATCAGCAGTAATTCAGAAATTCCAACATCAATGTAAATCGTACGAGGTAGAAGTAGTCCGATGGGGCATGGACGAATCTGAAATTCTTCGCGGCCACGGCGGCTGCGTTTGCGGACGAGATCCACACCCTAAGTACGGTGTCAGAGAACATCTTATGGCGTCGTCCAAAACACTAACATGATGAGTGTATTGTTCGAGAGCGTTAAGTTGTGGTCCAAGACCATTTCTGAGACAAAACTCAGCGACTGTTGAGCCCCCGAATTGGGCGAGCCTGACCTTCCCAGACCACGGCAGTCTTTCCGAGCTTGGCCAGCGCACCATGTGTCGCCTGAGTGAAAGTATCCAACGCCTGTTCCAGATTCTTCCCAGCCTTCTTCAGATCTGCCTGGGTCTGCGCGTCCTTGGTGTAACATCTGAATATCATCAGACTCAAGCAGGTAAGACAGAAATAAAACAATAAAACGCACTCAGTATTTAGTTCGTCGCCGCCGGTGCTGAAATACTTCGAAGGTAGGACTTTCGCGGCCGCAGTGAACAGGCCTGCGGTGAAATTGACGGTGGCCGGCGACGCAAGGCGGAGCTGCCCCGCCGGCGGCTCGTTTGCGAAAGTTGACCACGGGCTAGCGAGGGGGCATGCGATGTGCTCTGGGTGTGACTCAGCGATGATAGCGGTGTGGCCTGGGCTATCGATTTCCTGCAATAGTTTATTAAGTTGGCTATAATGGAAAACATATCTAGTTCAACACTGACCATGAGGACGTCAATTCCGTGCTGATGGAGGGAGTCAGCAAGCAAATTCACCAGCGAGAACAGAAGACATACCGATGCTGCGTAGGAAACAATGTCTTGGACGTCGGCGGGGGAATACAGCTCGTTGCTGGAGTAGGCGCCTTTCTGGGCGAGTTCCGGGAAGTCGGGGAGGGACAGAGGGAACGATTGCGAGTCGACAATGTGCCAATGGAACGTGTTGATCTGTTCAAGTTCAAAATTCAGTCGAATGGCTTGAATTGCTTTTAGTTTAAACTGTTACCTTGACCCAACTCATCGCATCCAAAGTGCGCTTCACATCTGCGACCGGAAAGCTAATTAAATCGTCCGAAGGGTTAACTTTAAATTTAGAAATGTAGGGTCATGGGACTTGCAAATTGCGTGAGGTGTCGAGCATGAAGCCACGGTACGGCTGTGGTGTCACTGAGAAAATACGTCTGCAAAGGCCAAGGGGCGACTTACATATGCCGGAATATCGTTGAGTATGCTCACCGGGCCTACATTCGTGTAGGTTACGCCGTCGAGATCGTACCAGAATTGCGCAAAAGTCGTCAAGCCACGGAAAAGCCCAAGAGTCGAGTTTGCAGACAACACGGCAGGCTTTCCGTCGCTGGGGATAGAGAGGGTGTACCCTTCCGAGCGGTTGGCGATATCCTTCACAGCCTCGGCCGAAATAGGGAGGACCGGGTGGGTGCTCTGCAGCGTCAGCGTCAGACTGGGCAACGCTTTGGCGGTCTTCACCCCGACGGCATCGGAGGAGCCGCGTCCAACCACGAGACGCTTGAACAAGTGAGTTTTCGACAGACTGACACAGGCCACGCGCACGAACCTGGAGCTTATCGTTATTTAGGAAACCCTTTGTTTCCGAGACGGCATCGAGGAGATCTTGGGGTGGATCTGCCACATTCACGGCGATAGTAAACTGAGGAGAAAGCACCAGAAAGTCGGTGCCAGTCTTTAACGTTCGTGGAATCGGCCACAAGGCGAGAGCATGGGGAATCACAGCCAATACAAGAGGGAGCCTGTAGAGCATCGGGTGTCGTAGATGTAGGATGTGGATAAGATACAGCAGTGGCTTCTTTGCTTCGATTTAAAAGAGGCAAGTTGCCACATGCATGATGACCGCGTGATGGACCGTTGGACGTGTAAGTCACGGTCCCGTGAACAGTGACGTCCGCTTCTCAACCAAAAACCGAGGATTCAACACAAGTTCAACCCGCTTTATCGACGACAAGTGAGACCTAAAGGATAAAGATGATGTATTTCCGTCGCACAATTTTTCTCTGTATTTTGAAGCGGCAAACGGGTTTTCAATTTTTTTAAAACCTTCGCAGATGATTCTACCTGCTCTCAGTGGCCGTTCGAACACCTTGAATGTCTCTCCAACGGCCCATTGTCTCTGCCTGAGCTTGGTTGTCAGTATCACCGCACTGGCTCCTTGCCGCGGCGGCTCCAGACTATTCACTCAGTCACATCGATCCCCTCTAACTGCTCTAGATCTCCACGTGTTTGCTAAAACGAGATACCGGCCCCAACTCTCTGTGCTTCCATCGAGCGCCCATACCCCGACCAAGCTGGACAAATTCTTACGGGTCTACTCCATCTATGACCTCAGATTCCAAACCCGAAATACTCATTGTCGACGGAGGACTAGCTGGCTTGGCTGCTGCCTCATTTCTTCGTTGATGCACAGTGCCCACCAATCTGTTGCGCGATGATCCTGTGCTGGTGTTCGCAGCCGGCAAGAAGTCGGACATGGGCTCGTTTCACGGCAGCGACTCCCGTACGCGCGCCCTTTTTTTTCCTGCAGACGCGGAGAATCTCTAAGTGGTGGCCTATCACCCCGAGGACGACTGGGTTGCCCAGTTCGTGCAGAGCGGGAGCAGCATCATCAAGGATATCCCAGCGGAGCGGCGGCCCACGACTTTCGCGACTTTCACCACAGCCTCCAGAAGCTGCTCACAAGCGCCGCGACGCGGGATGTGTGGCGCATCCGCGATCTGGCGCAGCTCCCGAAATGTAATTCGGGCAGGGCGATCCTCATTGGCGACGCCGCGCATGCTGTTACTCCTCGTGCGCTATCTGCCTTGCATCCACCAGTATCTACTTACCTTGGGATCGAAAATGGAGAGGCGCTCGGTTACTTCCTCCGGAGTCTGACGTCCGCGGCACTGATACCCGCCGCACTCGAATCGTTCGACCCGCGCACACATGGTTAAGATTGCATATCGCCGGGTAGGGGGACTGCTCACCGAGGAGAAGCAGAAGATTGCAGGACCGTAAGCGAATCCATTATTGCGATGGCCTTGCTTCTCACTGTTTGCTTCATCCAAGAAAAATGTAACCTCAAGCAGGGACCTCAAGCATAGAGATGATATATTCTCGGTCGCACAATTTTTTTCTTGTATTTGGATTTTGAACCGGCAGATGGGTACCACGGTTCAAGTCAACGCGGAATGCCATGAGGACCTTCTGCAGCTGCGGCTGCCACAGAAGCCGCTACTTTGAACACACCTAATGTTGAAAGAAGTATTGAGAAGGATTTTTGCATTCAGATAAAGACCTCACATATGTTTCATATATACCACCGAACCGGGTATAGTTCATGCGTCAGATCTCGAAAGCTCTGACTGAAGCGCAAGTGCGAATTTGTTGTTCCACCAAATTGAAGACGACTCCAGCGGGAAACAGCAGGCGGCCGGGAGCGCGATGCCAGCTCCACATCCGACCACCACCGCGAAGCCAGCATACTCGCCAGTAGATCTTCCGACAACCTGTTTCCGGTCAAGTTTATGAAGGACAGGCTGTAGAGGCGCGGCACCAGAGGCTGCTCGTCGTCTGTGTAGTGCAGGGCACGGAGGAGGGCGTCATCAATCGCGTGCGAACAGTGGTCGACCGACAGGTGCGTCAGTGATGGTGCATGGATGAGGGCGGCCCTGAGAGCGGTGGATTCGATACGTGAGCCGTAGCCGTTGATTTCAAGTCGAGTGATATTCGGCGCGCGCAGCTGGAAAGCCGTGAACGTGGTTTCGTCCCACTGAGCGCCGTCGTGGCTCTCCATGTGTAGGCGTAGGTGATCTAGTGCTGGAGCAGAAAGGCGCGTGAAGAATGGCATCACATGTACGCCCTTCGGGGAAAAGGTGAGCGTAAGGAATTGGAGGTGGTTGAGGGCCATGATATCGCTTCTTGCAGGGGGGAGAACGGACCATCCCTCGATCCTGACACTTGCCCTGACGAGATTTGAGCACTGAGCAAATATGTCGAGGAAAAGGTCAGGCTCTCGACGGTCGATCACATTGATGTCGGTGAGCTGGGTCCATGGCATAGGAATTGCCAATGAGTAGGTTAAAAACATCGTCAATTTTCGAAGGCGAGGAGCCGTCGCGAACGCCACTATGACTGCAGGGTCGAAGTCGGGAACATCTGCCTTTATCGGTGGGAGGTCCAGCTCCTCCAGAGAGTCCAGCTTGATCCCCGCCGTAAGCTGCATCAGGAATGAAGCCAGAATTCCCTGGCACATCACCTGCAAGGTGCCCCAGCGAGAGGCAATGCGTCGCAATTCTCCCGTTACACGAGAACCGGTCTCCGGCATCGACTTGATGTCCCAAAATCCCGTAATGACAACAGGAACAGAGAGAGGTGTCGAGCGCGCAAACCACGCGCGCAAACCATCTGCATAGAGTTCATCCGAGCGAGCCCGTCCATTCCACCGGAGGACAGACACCCCGATGGGTCTGGCCCAGAGCCGTGGAGTGCCGCTCGCAATCTGTCTCCAATACCCGCAGACGTGTGACACTCGAAAGGCGTCCTTGATAGTACTGACACTGGAATAGAATGGCGTCGACTGCTGCGCCGAGAGCACGAAGATTTCTGCGAGTAGTTCCACCGGAAGCGTGCGAATTGGGGCGACCAGAGATCGGAGGGCGGCACAGGTGGCCTGCTCGCGGTCGCGTAGCTCTGTGACCGTCGCAATTTGAATTTGCGACTCAGACTCGAGAGCGGCAATCTCATTTTCGAGGGAGGCTATCTTTGAATCGGATTCTTGGATGAGATGTTTGATCTGCGTCATTGAGAGCGCTTTGGTCCTCTCGGTTTCCTGGGCAGAAAAAGTACGCATTGATGTGCGACTCGACTCGGTGCGAGTGGCCATGGTTTTTTCTGTTTTCTTTTTTTGGTGGCGTTTGTGTAGAGTGGGGCTGTAGTGGTGGTCAATTCGGCGTCAGACAGAGCATCGCGGTGACGACTC
Organism: Mycena olivaceomarginata; assembly: GCA_029378375.1. Taxonomy (NCBI): domain Eukaryota; kingdom Fungi; phylum Basidiomycota; class Agaricomycetes; order Agaricales; family Mycenaceae; genus Mycena; species Mycena olivaceomarginata. The sequence goes on along the minus strand of JARKIC010001365.1, from coordinate 30,766 downwards.
GGACCTGCAATGGATAACGTTGGCTTGCTCGAGCAACGCTTAGGCTGAATATCCAAGCTTGAAGATGGAGTTAGGAGAGAAGCGGCCTGGTCTGTAGTTAACCGCGCGATCGTGTATAGGTCGCGCCGTTATTATATAATCGTCGGAGTTTGAAATTGTTCCCACAACCACTCACTGTTCTGGTAGCTCTATCCACAAACTTTGAGAGAGAAAGTCTCTCAAAACCTCACTTCCAATCGAACTACCTTCTCCATATCACGATTTATGAGCTCTCGACGAGCATTCAAGATATCGGCTTTTTCCGCCTGCCGGCCTATCAAATTTCGGCATTGCGCTTCTGCAACCTTCCACCCATCTTTTGGCGGAAGTCCTTACTCAAATTGTGTTTCTAAACAGAGGCAGCCGTGAAAGAGCCAAAAACGCGTCACTGCGCCCTTGTCAATGCCGGGAATTTTTTGTGATTTGTAATAGCGCCGCCAATGATCATTCGATCGAGGTTACTGACAGACTATAACAAACCGAGGTACGAGGTTAAAATGTTATAGCGTCTGTTTATGGTGGTGGGCAAGCGCGGTTCCTGATCCGTGATGAGCACCGCCACCACTTTGCAGGCGTCATCAAAAAAACGTTGACCCACGCGTTCGACTCGCCGTATGGCTCCAAATCGGCGGATCGCCTCCATTTTTTCGGCGAGAACTTATGGTAACATCGATTTGTAGCGCCTACCAAAATCCCTAAATTTTCCAAGACCCTGAATGTGATTAAACCTAGTGATTTGCCCGCGCGCGGCTGTTGTGATGAAGGTCACAGGTGACTGATGGACCGCACGCAGGCGAAACTCGCTGCACGTTTTGCGAGCTCTACAATAGGATTCAGGTACACATTGATTAGGCAAAAATATTCAAAACTACTTGAAGAATGGGATGTCCTGGGGAATTTTTAAAACATGAAGATTTGATTTTTTAACCCGCTGGGATAGCGTGCGATCTCGGTGAAATCAGCAAATTTCGGAAATTCCCCAGGACATCCCATGGAGAGTATAGATTCAAACATCTTTGCCTCTGGCCAGCCAAAACTTTCTTGGGGGGAACACTTGGAAAACGTGCAGCGAGTTTGGGTCAATTAATGTTCGGCAACTCGGCATCTCCGACCGCGGGAACAAATTGATGGCACCGGGGATTGCCCACCACCACTGTTTATAAGAGACTAGAAGCGGCCGGCTTCGGGCTTCGGGCCTTCGGCCGATTGTTGTCGATTGGTTGTCGACGTTTGGTCAACCCGGAACCGCTCATCATCAACTCATCATACGAACCAGGAGCGGCGCCGAACATGAGCCTGGCTCGATGGCAGGTTCCTTGGGGGCCTTAACTTACATGACCATCGCAGAGTCAACGAAAGATTCCGAATCACCCTACAAACTTTTTACCTTCGCAGAATGATTCTACCTGTTCTCGGGGGCCCCTTGGGGCCCCCTCTCTGAGTCTCTGGTTGCTCCTTGACGGCTCCAGATCATTGACTCAGACTGAGATAGTATCGATCCCCTCTAACTACTCTCCACGTGTTTGCTAAAACGAGATACCGGCCCTGACTTTGACTCTCTGTGCGTCCATCGAGTGCTCATACCTCGACTAAGCTCGACAAATTCTTACGGGTCTACTCTATCTATGGCCTCAGATTCCAAATTCCAAATACTCATTGTCGGCGGAGGACTGGCTGGCTTGGCTGCTGCCTCATTTCTCCGCCAGAAACACAATGTTACTATGAGAAGCAATTCGCCACCTGATACCTTTTAACTGAAATTAATCCCACAGGTCCTAGAGCGCTTCAAGCTCGATTTCTCCTCGAAAAACGATTATGCGATGTCAATTGCCCCCGATTGAAATATTCGGGAACCTTATCAGCACTTCTACAGACTCATCGACTGCTGCTAGATCAAGGAATCGAGGACTCTGAGCTGAAAGCATCTACAATGACCTATGTAAGTTGCGATCAGTTTCATTGACTCTACTCAACTATTTCACAGGTGTGGCGCGGTGGTGCTGATGGAAGAGTCGCCAGCGAGAGTCTTTCCGAGAGCCTTGCACGCTTATTTGTTCCTTTCTTCCTGTTGAATATGACACTGACTAGAAATATCAGTGGTGCAAACACTATATTTACTCGTCGATCCAAGCTACACGCAGCATTGCACAGGTTGGCCACCGAAGATGGGCGGCCTGGAAAACCCGGAAAACCCGCCCGGATTATTGAAGAGGTCAAGATCACTGTAGTCGACGTTGTGGGCGGGACCATTGCGACTGAAAGTGGTGAAATCTATCGTGGAGACTTGATCATTGTGAGTCCTCACTTTACCTGAAAAAAAAACACCTTTTTAAGTGGGGAAACCTAGGGTGCCGATGGAATCAATTCCGCCGTGCGAGCTACTGTGTTGTCGGCGAATTCAAGCTCCGTTCATGCCGCTGCGGCGGTACCAACAGGAGTAGCTGCGTACCAATGCACGGTGCCCACCAGTCTGTTGCGCGATGATCCTGTGCTGGCGTTCGCAGTCGGCGAGAAGTCGGGCATGGGCTCGTTTCACGGCAGCGACCCTCGCGCGCGCGTCCTTTTTTTCCCCGCAGACACGGAGAACCTCCAAGTAGTAGCCTACCACCCCGAGGACGACTGGGTTTCCCAGTTTGTGCAGAGCGGGAGCAGTATTATCAAGGATATCCCAGCGGAGCGGGCGGCGCGCGACTTTCGCGAATTCCACCCCAGCCTCCGGAGCCTGCTCACCAGCGCTACGACACGGGACGTATGGCGCATCCGCGATCTGGCGCAGCTCCCGAAATGGCATTCGGACAAGGCAATTCTCATTGGCGACGCGGTGCATGCCGTTACCCCTCGTGCGCACTTTGCCTTGCATCCACCAGTATTTACTTAGCTCTGCACAGATTTCGGACAGGGATGCAACATTGCCATCGAGGACGGCGAGGCGCTCGACTACTTCCTTCGGAGTTTGACGTCTGCGGCGCAGATACCCGCCGCACTCGAATCATTCGAGACGATCCGTATACCCCGCGCACACATGGTTCAGATTGCATGTCGCCGGGTAGGGGGACTGCTCACCGAGGAGGAGCAGAAGATTGCAGGACCGTAAGTGAATCCAGTTATTGCGATGGCCTTATTTCTCACTATTTGGGCAGGTTCGATTATCAGGCCTTTGTAGGCAAACTCTATGGATGTGAGTTCGGACTTTACTAGTCTCTTCTTCACGTTCTGATAAGCACAGACACTTCTGCTAAAGTTGCGTGGATGGCATTGACAGCTAGTCAACAATAGGGTCGATAAAAATGTGATATGTATCAGTCTTTGAGCATGGTCCTTGGCGGCTCCGAACCATTAACTATGATCTTGTTAAATTTGAGGCGCGGCAAAGTATCGGGTCCGTTTCGCGATCGGTTGTCGCTTCTGACTCAAACTGACACTTGCTGCTGCTCACCGAAAAATTCGTGGGTACAACGGATCTTTTATAAGTCTGGCTTCCTCTTCTTGAATAACGAATACCCGCAGCCTCCCCGAACCCTCCAAATCCACTACATCCAAAATGCTTCATTTGCCCCAAGAACTCACAGATTACATCCTCGACTGTCTGCACGACGACGAGCCGTCGTTATGGCAGTGCAGCCTGGTCTGCTGGGCATGGGTTCCGGCGACCAGGCTCCACCTTTTCTCGGACATCACCCTCAGGCGCACTTGGAAGCGGTTGTTGTATCCCCAATTCCTCCCTTTCCTCGACATGCTGGCCACCGATTCTTGCACGTTCGCTCCATTTGTAGCCCAGCTCACCCTGGAGGATTTGGATCGCGCACCAGGAGCATTTACCCCAGCCTTTTCCACACTCGCTAGGTTGACCTCAGTGTCATCCCTCACGTTCGACCATTGTCAGAACCTCGGGGTGCAACCCGTGCATACTCTCCTGCCACGCCTTCCCGCATTATCGGAACTCGCCCTGGTTCGAGTCGCGTTCGACTCGGCGGGCCAGGTATTCAGCATGCTCGAGATGTGCCCATCGTTGACATCACTGGCCATTGTGTCGGTTTCATGGGTCCCTTCGTCGGCGCCGACTCGGATTGTCTATTCGCACGCGGGTTCTATCCGCAAGCTGCGTCTATCGGCATGTCCCAGGGCGGAATTCCTCGAAATCTTTGCTGCACCCAACGTCAACCTTGCTTGCAGCACCGTGGTCGGATGCAAGAAATAGAACGCCACGAGATCGTCGTTAATGGCAGCGTTGGCAGATTTTTGAATAGCATTGCAGGAAGCCTCCAGCATCTTACTATTGGTTTCTCTCGCCAATTTCGCAGCGGAGAACCAGATCCGGGACCGGAAGGTATGTCAGGGCCCTCTGAACGGTCTTTCCGGCCTAATGTTAGCTCTTTCTTCTAGTGCTGTTTCGGAAGAGCGTAGACGATCTCCGCCAACACACTCGATTGGTGTCCTTCTCTGTCGATCCATAGTATCAACCTCAGTGAGATTTACTCGCGAGGGTTGTGCTCTTCGAGGGTTTACATTGAACAGGAGGAGGACTCAGAAGTGAACGAGGGGCTTTCAGAGGGAGAAAGAGCGGCATTTATTTCAGTGTACATACAAAGTGTTTCAGTAATCGAAGGACGAATCCAGATCTAGAGGTGCGGGATAAGTACTGGGGTTTTTCATTCAAATCGACAGTCACGCGTCACGCACCCCCCTGTCGAGGACGAATTTTGGTCGCAGTCACGCGTCACGGAGGGGTTTGTCGAACCCTTTAAGGCATGTCACCTCCCCCCCCCCCCCAGTGGCAAAAAAAGGTAAATTATCCATGGAGCTGTTGAAATTTTGGAGGTGTCACGCGAAAATTCGGCTGCTGTCGAAATGTCGAACTGGTAAATCGGGTCACGCGTCACACCCCCTGTCGATTTGAATGAAAAACCCCAGTATACATGCTCCAGTTTGCATCTACGAAGGCATCGGGTGGAAGGACGCGCAACGTTGTGAAGGAAAGCAAGATGAGAAGAAGTCGCGCGCCGATGTAGGCCACAACAATAATGTAAAAGATGAAGTCCCCAAGCGACCCAAGTACCTTCCTGTGGATTGAATGGGCGCGAAATATCTTCGAACTGAGCACAGCTGATATGAACAACAATGCGACACCAAAAGGCGTCGCGACAACCACCAGTGAACAGGACCGCCAGATCAGTGTTTCATCTGCAGAGGGGAAGTGCGCGTTCCAGGCTGCACAGTGGATGGCACCGAAAACGGTCCCGACAAGAAACTGGACGGAGGTGAACATGGAGACAAAGCGCACATCGCCTTTGCCGGCAGCTTCTTGGCTACCGCGGAACCCGTGTGTAGACCAGAACGACGGAACGGAGGTGGCCCTCATGGGGTCGAAAGTGCAATCTCCCACAAGTACGGAGCTAGCAGCATCGTCCACCATTGCCCGAGCCCGACGATCAATTCTTGGTTCTGTGCAAGTCATAAATTCATCGGCGGGCCCAAGGGAAATGGGTTGTTGCACATCAAGAGGTTTGTGCCACCAAAGGAGCCAGATGAAGATGTTGACGAACTGAAATGCCAGCGTTGCAACTTCGAGTTCAGTCAACGGAAAGTGCTGCTGGACACGAGCCAAGCACTGTGTGGTGAACCACAGTCCTTGAAGAAGTACCACGCCCTTCGACAACGAGTCTCCTTTGCTCTTGTCCTATATCCTCCACTTGGATGTTCCGTATAGCCGCAAGGTATTTGGGACCCAATTGTTTTTCAGTTGCTATAGGGTGGTCATCTGCCTACACAAATCCCCCCATAGCAAAGAAAAAGCCGTGCGTGATGGACACATCGTATTCTGTGTTGCGAAGTGAGCACTGGTATCTAGCGAGCTGAGAAAAAGTGTCACCCACTCTTTGAAAACCAGCAAGCATCAAGAAACTGTCTGGTCGCGAACCCCGCCATTAATTCTGGAGCAATGATGGCAACCAGCATGAGGCAAAACCGGCGCCAGGTAAGAGTCAGATTTCCCTGGCTGGGCCTAGGGACATTCGGGTGCACTGAGACCCAAGTGCAGGCAAACAGTGGCTAAGCAGCTGCTGATAATGCTGAAAAGTGTCCGTCGGTTGTTGATATCCAAGGTGCTTCCCGACATGGACGGTTTCGAGCGAGGTGGTAGACCAGAGATAGCAGGAGCATTACCGTGGGGTTCCTTTGAACAAGCTGCCAGTGCCGGAAAAGGTCTGCATTATTACAGAGGAGCTGTTAAGATGTTGCTGGGAACCTCGAGCCTAATTGAAGAAACGGGAGAAGTCAGCTATGATGGATTCACTAGCGCTCACACGAACCTATATCTCAAGTCGTATAGAGGCAGAAAAAATAGCAGGGCACAGACGGTCTGTTGGTAGGAACCTCGAAGACAATATATCAGCCTAGATAATTCAGAGTGGTGAAGAAACAAGAAGAACCTGAGACCAATTTTGGAGACCGCACATCGGGCCAGCGTGCGTGCCGCTGACATCTAAAATAACGATGGTGATGCGCGTCTGGCAAGTCGCAAAGATGGGTGATAAGAACTATTCTAAGATACTCTCGACCACACTTGCTCCCGTGCGTGGAGAAAACAATCGTTTCCGACTCGGAGGCAATCCTGATGGTTTACGACAAGAGAGATCCGGCTGAACAAAGCCGAAAACAAAGATCGCAACTATGTTGGGGTAACAATTATTACTCCCTGCAGACCGGGAATGCGCCTCAGTATATGCAGCACAAAAGAGCCATACTTCATTAGAGGGGTTGCTCAACAGCCGCATGTGGCTTTTGGTCATTGTGCAAAGCCGCATGCGGCTTTTTCCCTCCCAATTTCTTTCCGAGGACTATTGTGAACCCCAAAGCATGTATTCGTGCTATGAAGACATACCACATTGGCTTTTGCTATAGGTGCAGTGGCCAAAAGGGCTGCGTGCCGAGGTGTTCTTGACAGGATCACGGCAATACATCAAAATGATGACGTCAAAAATAGCAGCATTGTGCCGTTGCTCCTGCTCGAGAAGCCTCAGGTATGGAGTGTGCACCTCCGTGGTATTGTCTTCAATGGGACAAGATGGATTCTGACTTAGAAAAAACACATTTGTTGGTAAATAATCTGCAAAAGGCACAAAAAGCTGTATGGGCCACATGCGGCTTTTGCACAACCCCTCTATTGACAAATGAAGAACTAGATAGTGTTTAATTGGAGAAGAATGATCCAGACACAAAAAGCTATCTAGTCTCCCAATTCTTGACCAGATGCTTGTCAAGATATATGATTGTTGTTCGCGTCAGTCCGAGTATTGATAGATATGATTTATATCACTTCTTTGATACTTGATGTACCTATATCATCTTCCCTTTGTTGTAGCATAGCCTAAGTTCATATCTTTACCTTTTACCCCATCTTCTGTGCCCTCTCTGTGCTCCTGCACTCGCACTCGAGTAGCTCCGTGTTCATTACGAGCTCCATTGGCTTCTAGCCACCTCGGCATATTTTCTGATAATGCTCTGCTCTTTCCACTGCACATTCTCAGTGCGATCAGACAAAGTATCTCGAGCTCTTTTCGGACATGGTTGAGTTGTTGAACCATTTTTGATCTGCCATCACCCTTGGAATACCTCCGGGTCAAGGAACTTCGGAGAATGTGAGGCACGTAACACCTTGTCGAACTTTTCTTCAAGAGTTGGAAATTTTCTTTTCGGCAAGTGTTGCCTTGCAGTTGAACACATGGCTGTATGTTGCACAACATCCTCGGAGGTTCAGTGTGGATTCACAATTGGCGCATTTGTTCGAACTTTTGCGTCAAGCTGGGAACCTATGATTTCGGCAAGCTCATTCTGTCGGGTCACCGGCACTGGATGGTGATTCAAATCCCTCAGTGAATGCGACCCGAACTGATCAACACACAATTGACTTTGGGTCCAGTGAAATTGGTTCAATGTGTCTAGTACACAACTCCGATAATTATGTCCCTATGCTACAGCCTACAAAGTTTGCAACTATCCAGATCTAGAGGTGCGGGATATATGTGCTCCAGCTCACGTCCACAAAGGCACCGGGTGAAAGAGCGTGCAATGTTGTGAAGGAAAGCACAATGAGAAGAAGGCGTGTGAAGATGTAGGCCCCAAGGGCGGCCCAAATGATACAGTTGAGGATATAATCAGAAGCATCTGCCACTGACCACCACATGAACATCTTTACATCCAAATTCCATCCCATCTTCCACCTGAGAAAAAAAAATACATATATAAATGTGATGATGGAAGGCGTCACAGCAATCACCAGTGAACAGGACCGCCAAATCAGCAGCTCGGCTCTGGAGGGGAAGTGTGCATTCCAGGCCGCACAGTGGATGAGGCCAAAAAGGGTCCCAACCAGGAACTCAATAAAGATGAACCTGGAGATGAAGCGGGTGTCGCCCTTGCCAGGAACTTCTGTGCCCAATGTGTGTGTGGACCAGTACAAGGGAACTGAAGTGGATGTGGTGAAGTCAAGATCGGAGTAATGCCCCCCAAGTAAGCTTAAGGTGGCGGAGGTGGCAGCAGCCGCAAAGTTCATTGGTGAACGGTTCTGAGAGGGCCAATGGCTTGGCTTAGCCAAAGCAACTAATTCATCGGCAGGCCCAAGGATAATGGGCTGTTGAACGTCGAGGGGTTTGTGCAACCAAAGGAACCAGATGGCGAGGTTGACAAACTGAAATGCCAGTGTTGTCACTTCTAGTTCAGTCAGTGGAAGATGCTGCACAAGACGGGCCAAGCACTGTGCAGTGAACCACACTCCCTGAAGAAGTACAAGCCCTTCGACAGCAAGTCTCCTTTGCTCTTGTCCTCTATATCATCCACTCTGGTGCTCCGTATAGCTGCAAGGTATTCGGGGTGGAGATCCAATTGTTCTTCAGTTGCTATAGGATGGTGGCCATCGGATAACACAAATCCACCCATGGCGAAAAAAAGCCGTGCGTTAGGGACACATCGTATTCTGCATGACGTGAGAATCTAGCGACGCGAGAGAAATGTCACCTACTTTTTGAGAACCAGCAAGCATCGAGAAACTGTCTGGCTGCAAACCCCGCCATTAATTCGGGTGCTATAAGGGCCACCAGCATGAGGCCAAGCCTACGCCCGGCGCGAGCCAGTTTGCCCTGACCGGGCCCAGGGACATTCGGATGCACCGAGACCCATGTACACACAAATACGGTGGGCTAAGCAACCCACTGATGATATTGAAAAGCATCTGGGTGTCGACACCCGGGTCACAAGCAATTGGCTCTTCGCGGGAGCGAAGTAAATGGCCCCACACTGGGCAGTTTAGAGCGACTAGGTGAAGGAGCAAGAGTATCAGGAGCAATGGCATTTGGGGGGAGAGTGGCGGGCCAGTAGGATGCAGTGGGGCAGGTCTTTAAAACAGCTCAAGAAGAGTCTAGGTGTATTACACGTGGAATGGCACAGCCATGTATTACACGTATAACACAGGCCGGTTAGTTCTGAGTCCTCCGCAAGGTCCTTGGCGCCAACAGCCCCAGTAGAGCCTTTGAGTCTAACATAGATCTTCGACAGTAGTTTAGGGCTGGAGACCGGCAGGTATCACACCAGGGTGCCGTTCTAACAGCAAAGCTCAATGGTTATCCATGGCACGGTTCATTTCGGTAGTGGGAGACTTGGAAGTAGAGTGGCCAGTTGAGATAACATCGCACTCTAGGAGATGAGCGGGTTTTGACATGCAGAATACAAGCAAACTAGCAAGATTTAGAAGATACAGGCGACTAGATATCGAATACCCGCTGGCGAAGGTGTGCGGCGCGCATCCTCGCATAGGTTAACGCGGACGTGCCGGGTTTGAGAGCCAGGCGAACGACGCCCACAGAGAGTCGTCAACAACGTCGGGCATGGGCGGGCGTCTTGGCGGGGTTGACACAGAATGTCTGCGGCAATCATGTGGCCTATCGGACAACGTGCTGTGTGTACTTATTTGGCTCTCAATTCCCGTTTACATACAGGCATTTTTCTCCGAGCAGGACCGGCCTCCGCCCGCCGAAAATTAGGCCACTATCTCCAGTATCAATATAATTTTCTTGCCCGCATTTTGTACTCTTGACCAGCCTTGCTTCCGCCCGTTGAGACAATTGTTTCCGAGCAATCCTGAGATGATGGTTTACCGACAAGAACAAAGCCGCAACGATTCAACCACGTTGAAACAAATTATTGCGTCCTGTCGAGCTATTGAAAATGCGCCTCGGTTATGAGCAGCAAAAAAGAGCCATACCACCCGGAATGAGGAGCTAGACATCGGTTGAATTGGAGAACAGCGACTTAGAAAAAGCTATCTAAAGCTCAATTCTTAGGATAAGACTCAGGATAAAACATACTGACGGGGTCCATTTCAGAATGTGCCGGGTGTAGCTAATACATGCGGCCTCGCAGGTGTACTTTAACTACACCTCTACCCAGCAACTACTATTAGTAGCGACGAGCTAACCCCGCTCCATGGGGCCGTAGATCGGTGAAGTGTACTTGGCAGGCAGTATCCATTCGGTCAAATGCTCTGCTCTTTCCACTTCTCGGGACGATCAGACAAAGTATCTCGAGCTCTTTTTGGACGTGGTTGAATTGTTGAACCATTTTTGATCTGCCATCACCATTGGAATTAAGGTAGGCCTCAGTCACTCCCCACTAATGGTCACATGACCAAAGCGTGACAGTGATAAGGCTCTGGCCACAAAACACTTAGATGCAAATAGAACCAGGAAATGGTGCATTTGAGTCCTCTCAAGAGATCCTTGGTTTTAGATTTCGAAAATATTGTGTCTGTATGGAGCAGTATAATATTTTTCTCACCTATTTTTGTTGGATGCAAAAATGATTCTTTCGGCGAATGGACACAATTTGAGTTTTTGAACACCAAAAAATTTGCCGCTTATGTAAGTTCCCACGGTCCAAATAGAGTAATAGCCTATAAGACACCAGAACAAACAAAGTCAGTGGTTGTCGGAGGTTGGCGGCAAAGCTTGCAACACAGGTCAATAACTCTTATAGTGACTATTGATCACTGTTTCAAGCCAGTACAATGGCTCCCTTGACATCTATGACCTACATTTGTACCTTGAAAAAAACCTGAATTTTTTTTGACCTTTGAAACATCGAAATTAGGTGAATTCTGGCCACTTTGTGTTTCTACTTCTGAATTTTTGCCGTGTCATGTCACGCGTGACATACCACGTGACTGTTGGTGGGGAGTGACTGCGGCCTACCTTACGACGAACACACCGAGTGCACCACCAAAAAAAATCTTTGGAAACACCAGAGTGGATTGAAAGCGGGCAATCTTTTTTCACAGCCAAGTTGCTGCCAAGGCGCTTTTTTCGAGGGAGTCCTGTTTCGCACGATTTTGGGATCTGATGGTGACCATCGCAAAACCCCGACAAAATGTCGCAGGACCAAATCTGAGCAACGGGGTGGCACAGGGGCACTAAAAAAAGGGCTGGCTCACTGTCCTGCGGGATGCGAGGGGTTGATAAGGAAAATGCGACTACAAGCGATCTTCCGCAGTTGCCGCACCGCAGGGCATATTTCAATTCACCGGTCTTTTTCTCTCTTCATCCTCCTCGACCTCCCCGCCGGGCCTACTGGGCGTCGACCTCGCCATCGTACCCGCCCACAAAGGAGGCATGGACCCCGTCCACCCGCCGCCGACAGGTCCTCTGCATCTCCCTCGGCGTCCTCGCCCTCTTCCTCCTCGGCGTCGCACACCCCACCACCCGCGAAATGGGCCAGGACTACTACGCCGGCGGCGACGAGCTCAACGGCGTTTGCGCGCAACCCTTTCGCTAGGGAGGACGAAACCGCCGCAGCACAACCTCGACCTGCCCTTCCCCGAGGGCCGCACGGGGCGGTACGTCAAGTTTTCGAACCAGATGAACTATGTTGGGTGGAATAATTGTTTGAATGAGCGGTGCATGCCTTTTCGCTTTGCTTGGATCTGGTTTTGCGTTTGGTCCGATCTGGCGTTTGTCTCGGCGTTTTCTTTGCCTTGTTCTGCGGAACGAGACGAGACGAATGTCGCTTGCGTTGATTCGGCGCTTTACCTAGGCTTGGGGTTGTTGTTGACGAGACGACTGTGGGCGGAGGTGGAGGCGTTGTGCTCGTTTCCACCTCCTTCACCGATTCCAATCCCTCCTTATCCTCGCGTTGGGAGGGTGGGGACTTTCCGTGCCTCAGCCCCGCCTCGCTCTTTGAAATTAAATCAAAACAACATACAATGCAAGGCACTGCCCAAGCCCTACCTACACCCAATTAATACCCGCTATGTACGGCTGATGTACCAATATGTACTCTAAATAAAAACGGGTATCCGTACACACTCGGCGCGCTTCCCCTCCTACACATTCTGCTCCGGCTCCGACGGCGGCGGCGCCGTCGCCGCCGGCCGCATACTTTTATGATCATAGCGACCAGTCTCCTCCTCGACGCTCCTCTAGTCTCCTCTAGTCATCATAGGGTATCGTGTCTCGCGTCTCGCGCATCGCACGTCGTGTCTCGTGCTCATGTCGTGTACGAATCAATGCAACGCGCTGCGCACTCTACGTCAAGCGAATACTGAGCGGCTCCCGCCCGTCGACGAGCCGCTGGTGGATGATGTTGCTCGTGAATGACGACCACTGAAAGAAAAAACGCGGTCAGCACTCCTCGCGACATGCCACGCAAAAGACGGCATCGCATCGCTTCAAGCCCCACCCAAACATCAGATGCAGACAAAAAAAGCGTGCAGCGATGCGGGCGATTAGAAAGCGCGCTCCGAAAAAGCACCAAAGAAAACAACAGAAAAGACGGCACTCACCCCGTTGCCTATAAATACCGCCGCCCTCCGCGCCAGCTCCATATCCACCGCCATCCCCACCTCCTCCTGCTCCACATCCAGCAGCAAGTCCCGGCTCGTCACAATCGTGCTCCACCCCGCGCCCTTCATCGAGGCTTTGAGCTCGTCGAGCCACGGCCCCTGCTCGTTCGTCAGGAGGTACAGCACGTCCAGCACCCTCCCGTCCTTGCCCGAGCCCGTGGAGTTGTTGATGTAATCCTCCCGCACATCGTGCAGCTTCTTGATGATCTGCGCGTTATCCGGCAAACAGTGCCCCATCATCGTCTCCACGCGCTTCGGGTCGTCCCGGGCAGGGGCGTGAACTGGTCGAGGACCTGCGGGAGCTGCGCCCAGCTGTAAAAGCTGCTCCCCCACCCCGCGAGGTTGCGGCAATGCTGGAGGAAGTCGCCCCGCCTCACGTGGATCGCGAGCGTGCGCTGCGCCCAGTCGCGCGGCGCCGTGGGCAGCCGTGGCCCGCGCGGGTTGAAGAGGTACGCGTTCCGCTCGACGGCGGCGCGCACGATCGGCGACGCGGCGAGGAGCCGCGAGGTGGGGGACTGCGAGAACGACGGCCACAGCGACAGGACGCGCGCGCTGCCCCAGATCCAGAGGTCGAACACCTGCGGCATCTTGTCCACCTCGTACGGCGCGCTCACGATCTCGACACAGCGCTCCGGCGCGTCGCGCAGGAGCGTCTCCCCACGCGGCGAACACCTCCGCGCCGGGGAGGTCCGCGAGCGGGGGCTTGATGTCCACGGAGACGATGACGCGGCGCTCCTCGGGGCGGGCACACGACGTCGAACCAGCGCTCGGAGATGGAGCGGGGCGCGGGGTCGGAGGGGTCCCAGGGCCCGCCGGCCATGGGGCCGGAGAGGATGGCGTTGAGGGGCGTGCGCGGGCCGTTGGGAGGCTGCTGGTGGAGGGGCCACATGTAGTGCTCGGGGGCCCAGACGTAGTCGTTGAAGACGTAGGCGCGTTTGGACATGTATGCGAGGTGGGCATTCATTAGGCTGGGGGGTTGATCAGCATCGAAGGAAGAGGGGAGAAAGTAGACAGAAAGACGGAAAAGATAAGCATTTCGTCGACGGCGTCCCATGAAGAGCAAAGGGAAGACGAGGCACGCGAATTGGCGGATTGAGAGTTTGTGGAGGCCCTCCCGACAGACGCCCTCCCCGCGTCAGGACAGCGCCAAGCGTAACAACTCCCCGACTCGTCTCAACAAGGAAATGCTGAACCACTACAAGCCCACGCAAAGCGCCGAAACGAAAGCGAAAGCCGCAACCGCAAAACCCAATGCCCAAGAAAAACGCCGAACCATGCCAAACCAAAAACAAAACAGTACGCACCGCTCATTCAAACAATTATTCCACCCAACAAGGTTCATCTGGGTCGAAAACTTGACGTAGCGCCCCGTGCGGCCCTCGGGGAAGGGCAGGTCGAGGTTGTGCTGCGGCAGCTCGTCCTCCCACTTGCGCAGCGCCTCGTACGACGGCGGGCCGGGGAGCTTCAGCGGCAGGGGCTCCTCCGGAGGATGCGTAGCGACGGGTTGGGTGCAACACCGTTGAGCTCGTCGCCGCCGGCGTAGTAGTCCTGGCCCATTTTGCGGGTGGTGGGGTGTGCGACGCCGAGGAGGAGAAAGAGCGCGAGGACGCCGAGGGAGATGCAGAGGACCTGTCGGCGGCGGGTGGACGGGGTCCATGCCTGCTTGGTGGGCGGGTACGATGGCGAGGTCGACGCCCAGTAGGCCATGGCGGCGGGGAGGTCGAGGAGGAGGAGGAAGAGAGGCGGGGGAAAAAGACCGGTGAATTGAAATATGCCATGCGGCGCGGTAACTGCGGAAGATCGCTTGTATTAGTCGCCTTTCCTTATCAACCCCTCGCATCCCGTTTCATGGCCGTGTGGTTTCAAATTCCTGTTCTTTTACATCTCGGAGCCGCAGGATAGTGAACCAGTCCATTTTTTAGTGCCCCTGTGCCACCCCGTTGGTCAGATTTTGGTCCCGCGACATTTCGTCGGGGATTTCCGATGGACACCATCAGATCCCAAAATCGTGCGAAACAGGACTCCCTCGAAAAAAGCGCCTTGGCAGCAACTTGGCTGTGTGAAAAAAGATGCGTCCGCTTCCAACCCACTACTCACGATTTCGTGCGAATTCCAATGGTGATGGCAGATCAAAAATGGTTCAACAACCCAACCACGTCCGAAAAGAGCTCGAGATACTTTGTCTGATCATCCCGGGAATGTGCAGTGGAAAGAGCAGAGCATTTGACCGAAGGGATACTGCCTGTCAAGTCGTGAAGTACACTTCACCGATCTACGGCCCCATGGAGCGGGGTTAGCTCGTCGCTAGCTATAGTTGCTGGGTAGAGGCGTAGTTAAAGTACATCTGTGAGGCCGCACGTAAGTATTAGTACTGTAGCTACACCCGGCACGCCCCGAAAGGGACCCCGTCGGTATGTTTTTTTTTTTTTTTGGAGTGTTTGGGATAATGAGACTTAGTCTGCAGAAGCATTCCAAGGTGGTGGACCAGACATTGCCGGGGAAATTTGCTCAGGAGGAAATGCCATTACACACAATTATTTAAACCAGTGTGGGACTCCGACCCGAAAATACAATTTATCCTATCCCATGTTGATCAATGATGGGTCGCATACCCACTAAAACCCCCTCTTTTGTCCAGTCATCCGGCAGTGAGTCCTCATCCAGAAGTAGACCACTCCAAGTGCTTAGCACCAGTTGTTTATTCAAGGCTAAAGAATCAAATCTGACTTTGTATGTCAACAGGCGGTCCCGCTGTAATGCTCGGTTTATAGTGTTCAACCACCGGTTATAAATTTCTGCTGCAGTTAATATTCTGTCTGGATTTGCAATGACACGGTTGATGCGAAGGTTCCAAATCAGGTGCCATGCAGATGATACCAGAACTGCAAATAGTCTTCCTTTCGCATGGATGATGTGTCCTTGGGGTGATTTAAATTTTACAAGGTTGGATCCTAGTACCAATCCCCAGTTCAGATCAGGCCATTGGTCATATTTCATTGTCCAAAGTTGTTGGGTGAAAAGCCAGATCAGTTTTTGACCCGGTGCATCACACTCCAATGCAATGTGCTCCAGAGATTCAGGAACACCACATATGTGGCAAATACCTTTTATTTCTGAGTTCTTTATATGACTCCAAAAATCACCGACCCTGAATGTATTGTGTATACATTTCCAAAAGAACTCCCGGGTTAGTCGTTGGAAAGTAGTAGATTGAATTGATTTCCATATCATTTCATCTGAAGGAGTATATTTGGAAAACTCTGCAACAGCGCACCTGATATGATCCAGATTTATAAAGGTGGCCTTGCGGTGAGGTCTTGGACGCAATTTCTGTATTACTTTTTAGAAAAAACCTCTGTGATCCTTGGGATAAGGGAATCCCTGGGCATTCAAAACTGAGGTCTATTTCTGTATCAATTTCGATGGATCGAATGTGTTCACTTGTCAAAAATTTTGCTTTGTTGAGTGATACCTTCTTGAGTTGGATCCTGGCCACCCTCTCATTCAATGCTGCAAACACCGCTCTTATCAAGTGGAATTTTAGGTCTAATATATTGGCTTCCCACCTCCATCTTTGAGTGACCAGTACTTGTAATAAAACTCAGATGAGGTGCAAATTAGCATTGGCACATTTCGTTTTGTGTTCTGTAATATGAACAATAGACCACCCAGTAAGGCTGATTGGAATGTTACTGGTATTTCGGGCTTATCAAAACAAGGTCAGGATTTCACTATCTTCCCTGGCATTTGTCACCACTTTGATTGTTAGTCTGCTGGTAGGCTCAAACTCCCCTGGGTTCTCGATGGAAGCATGTAAGAATATTGCCATGAGAGGTGGATCTGGTTCATTCAATTTGGATCTCCTAGCTGATACCCCAATTAGACTGTCCTCGGAAGCGAAGATTCGGAAGCCTTCAGCCATGTTGGTTAAATTAAAATTGGGGTCGAAGATCATCACTTCATCGGTTTCTATTGTTTTATTGTTAAGATCTTGTTCATCATTGGTGAGTGCTAACTAGTCAGTCAAATCCACATTTGGCATGTTTGGGTTCCATTTCGGCAGAAAGCAGTCTATCAAAAGTCTCGCGGTGTCAATACATTGACCGGGATGTTCGCACCCAGTAATGTCCGGTCTTGGTAGCATGATGGGCAGCCACAATTTTTTCTGCCAATTCCTGATGGGTTTACTTGGTGTGGTTTTCTTGGAACCACTGTTCGCCGATCTGCTATGTAGACAATATCTTTTACAGTTTGTACTTCATGATTGAGTCTCAAGCATGTTGCAGCATCCCTGCGGCAGGCAGACTGATATAAATTCTTGTTAACTGCAGGGTGCCTCCAAATAGGCATGTTTAACTTCAGGTCTTTGCTAATTGACAGACCCGTGAATTTCAGATTATAATCCCTTGCTGCAAGTATCATCCACTTGATTTCTTCCGATAATGGAGTTTTCTGGGAGATAGGGATATGTATATCCTGGAGGAACACATTCATTATCTGGCCCGGGCGTAAGTTGAGATAGCTCATTTCCAAATATTCTTTCAGGATATAGTCAACAAAATAGCACCAAGATGCTCGTTCATTTCCTGGGCAAGGTATAATTGGAGGTTCCATAGATCAATGGCTTCGTTTCGGGCTGGTATATCAAGGATCTGTTTTCCACCTTCCGTGATGTTTAGAAGCATTGTTTCATGAGCGACTCTCGCCTTCTTTCCATCCCAAAGAAAAATGTGTTCAGTTTTAATCCAGAGTTTCTTCAATTTCCTTTGGCATGCCTTGTACTCTAGTAAGATATTGTGTTCTTCCACCAATTACCGTATTTATGATGTGTTGTTTCCCTTCCAGAGTGGGAGTAGTCAGTTTCCATCTTTCAAGGTCTTTCGATATTTTCTCAAGGACTAAAGGCCATGGAGTGGTATATTTTATCCTGGGTCTTATCCTAAGAATTGAGCTTTAGATACTTAGCTTTTTCTAGGTCGCTGTTCTCCAATTCAACCGATATCTAGCTCCTCATTCCGAGTCGTATGGCTCTTTTTTGCTGCTCGTACCGAGACACATTTTTAATAGCTCGGCAGGGCGCAATGATTTGTTTCAACGTGGTTGAGATCTTTATTTTCGGCTTTGTTTCGGCCGGATCTTTCTTGTAGTAAACCATCATCTCGGAAAACGATTGTCTTAACGGGCGGAAGCAAGGCCAGTCGAAAGTATCTCAGTATAGTTCAGATTACAGTGGTCAAGACTCACAGCTATCCATGACTCTTATCACCCGACTTGCCAGACACACGTCACCATCGTTAATAGATATCAGCGCGCGCACGCGGGCCTGATGTGCCAGTCTCCAAAATTGGTCTCAGGGCACCCGAATGTCCCATGGCGAATCTATGTTAGGCTCAGAAGCTCTGCTGCTGCTGTTAGCCTTCCATGGAGGGCTGTGCAGTCCTGTGTAATATCACGATGGGCTGAGGCTCTTATTGGGCTGTCTTAAGAGCGCCTCACTGGATCCCACTGACCAGCCACACACCCCGAATGCTATCACTCCTGACACTCTGGCTGCTTCACCTTCTCGCTCTAAACTGCCCAGTGTCAGGCCATCCCCTCCTCTCTCGTGAAGGGCCAGTTCCCTGCGATCCGGATATCGACACCCGGACACTTTTCGGCATCGTCAGCGGCTGCTTAGCTACCGTATTCACGTGTACCTGGGTCTCAGTGCACCCGAACGTCCCTCAGCCCAGCCAGGGCAAGCTGTCCCTCGCCTGGAACAGGTTTAGCCTCATGTTGGTGGCCGTCATTGCGCCAGAATTGATGGCGGGGTTCGCGGCCAGACAATTTCTTGATGCTCGCTGGTTCTCAAAGAGTAAGTAGGTAATGCTCCTCTCGACTTGCTAGATTCTCACTTCATGCAGAATATGACGTGTCCAAAACGCACGGCTTCTTTTTCGCCATGGGTGGATTCGTGTCGGCAGGCCACCATCCAATAGTCACTGAAGAACAGTTGCGTCTCCACCCCGAATACCTTGCAGCTATACGGAGCACCAGAGTGAAGGATATAGAAGACAAGAGCAAAGGAGATTTGTTGTCGAAGGGCGTGGTACTTCTCCAGGGACTGTGGTTCACCGCACAGTGCTTGACCCGCCTTCTACAGCACCTTACGCTGACTGAACTAGAAGTGGGCAACACTGGCATTTCAGTTTGTCAACCTCGCCATCTGGTTCCTTTGGTTGCACAAGCCCCTCGACGTTCAACAGCCTATTTTCCTTGGGCCTGCCGATGAATTAGTTGCTTTGGCCAAGCCAAGCCATCGGCCCTCTCAGAACCATTCGCCGCTGGAAGCGGCTGGTGACAACGTCTGCATCTTACTTGGGGGGCATTGGTCCGATCTTGACTTCACCACATCCACTTCAGTTCCCTCGTACTGGTCCACACACGGATTCTGCGTAAAAAGGTCCTGGCAAGGGTGACACCCGCTTCGTCTCCAGCTTCATCTTTATCGAGCTCCTGGCCGGGACCTTTTCGGCCTCGTCCACTGTGCGGCCTGGAACGCACACTTCCCCTCCACAGCCGAACTGCTGATTTGGCGGTTCTGTTCACTGGTGATTGCTGCGACGCCTTCCATCATCACATTCATGTATGATTTGGTCTTCTCAACTGGAAGATGGGATGGAATTTGGATGTAGTGTTCATGCGGTCGGTGTCAGCCAATTTTAATTGTATCCTCGGCTGTATCATTTGGGCCGCCGTTGTGGCCTACATCTTTGCGCGCCTTCTTCTCGTCGTGCTTTCCTTCACAACGTTGCGCGCTCTTCCACCCGGTGCCTTTGTGGACGTGAACTGGAGCGCATATATCCCCGCACCTCTAGATCTGGATACTTGCGAACTTTGTAGGCTGTACCATAGGGACATAACTATCGGAGTCGTGTACTAGACGGGTTGAACCAATTTTACTGGATCCAAATTCAATTGTGCGTTGATCGATTCGGGTCTCATTCACTGAGATTTGGATCACCGTCCAGCACCAGTGACCCGACAGAACGAGCTTACCGAAACCATAGGTTCCCAGCTTGACGCAAAATTTCGAACAAATGCACCAATTGTGAATCCACACTGAACCTCTGAGGATGTCGTGCAACATACAGCCGGCACTCGTCGAACAGAAAAATTCCAACCCTTGAGGAAATTTTTGACAAGACATTACGTGCCTCACATTCTCCGGAGTTGTGCGTTGACCCGAAGGTTATAGTGAAAAAGAGGAGGGCTTGAGTTGATCATATATACCGTAGATTGCAATTTAATTTGCACTGCCACACTTCCCTTGTCTTAAGACTTGCAGCAAACGGACCCCAACCCTCCCGGTGACTGCCAGTTTGCGGTGAACCGGCACGTTGTGAGCTGTTAAATACAATACCGAAATTTCCTGCTCTGCTCATGATTGGTTTTCGGACTCAGATTTGCCGACTTGGACTCGCATGAAAATTTTCAAAAGCCTCGTCGTCCATGGCGAGAAGTCCTAGGAAATTAAATGCGTTACAGACTGGCTCGACGCTTAGTACCGCTATACAAGACCCCAGTTGGACCCACCTCTCAGCCCTCCATGACTCTACATGAGCATCGGATATTTGGCACGGCTGCGATTTGCTCGGCGGGGGCGCGGCAGGTACGCCACTAGATCTCTACCTGCTGGGCGACCGAAGCTGTCAAGCGGCACGTTGGCCTGATGTGCCGGTCTCCGAAAATTGCTATATATCAAAATCTAGTGACAACCGTCGCCTCCAAGTACAGGCTGTACAGTCCTGTGTACCGCGGCGCACGCGGCTTTTCTAAAGGTCACTGCGAGTCGTAAAGAGCACTCCACTGGTCAACCACCCTCCCCGAATGTCATCCCTCCCGATACTCTGGCTGCTTCACCTAGTCACTCTAAACTGCCCAGCTTTCGGCCACCCTCTCCGCTCTCGCGAAGGGCCTATTCCTAGCAACCCGGATATCGACAACCGGACACTGTTCAGTATCGTCAGTGGCTGCTTAGCCACTGTATTTGCGTGCACATGGGTCTCCATGCACCCGAACGTCCCTGGGCCCAACCAGGGCAAGCTCGCCCTTGCCTGGCGCAGGCTTGGCCTCATGCTGGCGGCGGTCATTGCACCGGAATTAATGGTGGGCTTTGCGGCCAGACAGTTTCTCGATGCTCGCTGGTTCTCAAAAAGTGGGTAGTGATGTTTCTCTCGCGTCGCTAAATTCTCATGTCATGCAGAATACGATGTGTCCCTAACGCACGGCTTTTTTTTCGCCATGGGTGGATTCGTGTCGGCAGATGACCACCATCCAATAGTAACAGAAGCGCAATTGCGTCTCTACCCCGAATACCTGCCCGCTATACAGAGCATCAGAGTGGAGGACATAGAAGACAAGAGCAAAGGAGACTCGTTGTCTAAGGGCTTGGTTGTTCTTCAGGGACTGTGGTTCACCACACAGTGCTTGGCCCGTGTTCAGCAGCACCTTTCTCTGACTAAACTCGAAGTCGCAACGCTGGCGTTTCAGTTCGTCAATATCTTCATCTGGCTTCTTTGGTTGCACAAACCTCTGGATGTGCAACAATCAATTCGCCTTGGGCCGGCCGATGAATTCGTTTTATTGGCGGAGCACCCTGAGAGCCATTCGCTGACGTACGCGATCGGTGCCACCACCGTCGCCTTACTTATGGGGGATTACGCTACTTTCAACCCCGTCGTATCCACCTCAGTCCCCTGGTTCTGGTCCACACATGGACTTTACAGGAAAGGTCCTCGAAAGGGCGACATCCGCTTCGTCTCCACGTTCATCTTCATCCAGTTTCTCGTTGGGACCCGCCTTCGGTGTCATCCACTGTGCGGCTTGGAACGCACACTTCCCCTCCACACACGAAATGTTTTTTTGGCGGCTCGGTTCACTGGTGATTGCTGCGACGCCTTTCAGCATCACATTGGTGTTTATACTTAGGATTCTCGGCCGCAAGATGGCATTGCTTTCGGAAGGAGAGACGTTCATGTCGTCAGCGGGGGAAACTATCGCTTATGGTGGCTTTGGGTTCTACGTTTATGCACGCTTACTTCTCATCTTGCTCTCCTTCACGACTTTGCGCGCGCTTCCTCCCAGTGCGTTCGTGGATGTGAACTGGACCAAGTATATCCCGCACCTGTAGATCTGGATACTTTCAAACTCTGTAGCATAGGCCCATAACTCGGAGTCGCTATACGGGTTGAATCAAATTCACTGGACCCAAAGTTGCGCGTTGACCAATTCCGGGTTTCGAGCGAGTCGTTCACTCACATTTATAAATTGCCTCGGTTGCATCCTCGGGTGATGTTAACCAGCGCCGGGGACCCCCAGAGATAATTTATCGAGCTTGCTGAAAGCAGATGTTCCATAGCTTGACGCAAATTTGCGAACAAATGTGTCAATTGCATTTTAAAATCCACCCTAAATCTCTCCGAGGATTTCGTACTACATACAGCTGTGTCGTTCAAGTTCAACTCCAAGGTGAAGCCGAACACACTCGCCGAACAGAAAATTTCCAACGCTGGAATAAAATGTTTGCCACAAGGCTCGCATCTTACGTGCCTCACATTCTGAACTAGGACCTTGTCCCGGAGTTGATATTATCGAAGTGAAAAAGAGGAGGGCTCGAGTCGCTCGACGCACCATAAGTATATATTTTAGATTAGATAGAGCGATTTGAAGACACGATCTAATCCGCACTGCCACACCTTCCCTTGTCTCACACCATCTTGAACTATCGCCTCCAAACCAACCCTCCCGGTAACTAGCAGTTTGCACGCGAGCCCATCCATTGTGAGCCATTAAACCCAAGACTTTGTTATCTCGTTGACAAAGTCTTAATCAAGCCAGGCGACTTGGGCGACACCGCACCACGTATTACTCACGTCAAGCGCCCAAAAACGAGCTTGAGCAACATGGTTGCCACTAGCTTTTCAATCTGTACCATTCTTGCGGAGAAAACTGAGAGGACTAGAGGAAGCTCTCCAACACAAATCAAACACTTTATCGAAGCTTCCGATTCAAAGATAAATTCTTTCGAAAACGAGATTTGATGGAAACTCCCTTAGACTTGTACCTCGAGGCTGTTCTGTTATCCGGTCCAGATACCCAGGGTCAACATGGGTGGTTGGTTTGCAAGCTCATTTGTTAAGCTTCAAATTTTAACTTTGACTGCGACTTTAACCTGATGCTGCGGCTGCACTGAAATAAAGGAGAGGACAAAGCAGAAGGAAAAGGCAAGGAGGCGCACGGTGTGCATTGGGTGCGAGTGTATTGCAAACGGAGCAATTCATCCGAATATCCCTTGTTCGACTCGGGGTCTTGCCATGGAAACGGTAATCTAGCAGTTTTGTTGGCTGGGATAATGTTTCTGGGCACTCGAATCCGATGACAGCTTTCAAAATCTGAATTTTTACATCGAGTCCGTTGTCTGCGTCAATATCGGTGGTTGGTTTACAGTTGTATTTCAGGTGGTTCAGCTTCAACCCTGATCTGACTTGACTTGATTTGACATTGGTGGCCGGGCTGAAATATGACTCAAATATCATAGTCAACTCATTCAAGGACACAAAGAAGCAAAAGGCAGGAAAGCGCATGGTGCGCGTCGAGTTCAAATGCCTGACAAAGGTGATCAATCTGTATCCGATATCCCTCGTTCGACTCGGGGTCTTTCCGTCATCCAGAATGGTTTGGATTTTTTTGGGGCATTACCGGGGGACCCGAAATCCATTGGCAACTTGAAAGTCTCAATTTGTACATTGAGTCCGTAGCTGTGGTCTGCACCAAGATCGGTTTTTGGTTTACAACGGTATTTCAAGTGGTTCGACTTTAACTTCAACTTCGACTTGATTTGATTTAATGTTGCCTCACTGGATAGATATCATAGTCAAGGAGAAAGCAAGGAAGCGCAGGTGTGCGTCGAGTTCAAATAAGCTTCAAATATGACTCCAGCCCGATATCCCCTCGTTCGACTCGAAGTCTTGCCATGTAAAAGATCTGCCATCCCTTTTTCCCCATTTATTGCCAACCTCGAAGGTTGAAGTATGTGAGTGAAGAAAGGACTGCGTATACTAGGAAAGGCAAGGAAGCACACGGTGCGCAATCCAGGTTCGAATGTGTTTGCATCCAGAGCACTTCATCCTGATATCTCTCGTTCGACTCGGGGCCTTGTTGTGGTCCTGTGGAGGGCCAATTTTGCCTCTTATGTTTTTTCTTGCTTTCTTGATTGTGCAGCTCCGAGTCCGGAGTGCGTCAAGGTACCTTTCTTCAGTTGTGTTGCTCAAAAGTCAATCTGTTGTGCCATTTTTTTTTTTACGAAGTGAACAGCATATTGTTGACCTTTAGTTGACTTCGAGCAGTTTGTTCCCAACCCAGGCGAGCAATGGTGTTCAAGTTCAATATGTTTTTTAGTCTCCGGCTCGGGGTACATAATTCGCAGCAAAATTATATTATATCGACTGGTGGCCTGAACCCTGTACCGGAGTTCGAACAATGGAGCTGGGACAATAATAATCCATGGCGGATCAAAACCATGAAATCAATTACAGTCCAATAGGTCCGGCGGTGTGCCGAACGTTGAACCTGCGAGACGGTACAATCAGTTGGGATATTTTTCAGAAGCGGTAGGTAACTCACCGAGAAGGATCATATTTGGCATACGTCTTTTGTAGCGCCGAGAAGCTCGGATAAGTTTTAAATACATTTTGACTCGCGTCGCACTCGTTAATATACAATGGGAGGCCGGGCTAGAGGATGCTCTGCCAATCTGATGAGAAGTAAAAAACATAAAAGCCAGTGGTACGCACTGCGAAAGAAGAAGTTGGAACCAGCGTTGACCCGCTCAGGGATGACGGTGATGCCCGTGGGGTAGATGAGATTGAAGTTTATGGCCATACGCAACACCCGGATCACCGATGGCGTTTAGACCGCGCGATTGGTTCGCGGTCCATTGCGATCGAGGAATCGGCGAGATAATGAGGTAGGCGGCAAGGAGGTCTGTCTCGAATGTCCGGGTGAAGTTCATGAAGTGGTCGTAACCGTTCAAAATGTAGCCTCATCGCCTGTCCACGACGAGGCACCAAATTGCTGGCCATTGCCTCGACCAGACCCGGAAATTAGGTTCGAGATGTCATAGTAACTGAGCGGCGAAAGTGATGTAGAGGTGTTGGGGATGGAAAGGAAGTCGCCAAAAATATTTGTCGGAAGGCTCCCGCCTTTGTAGAATAGATAGATCACGTTGGCATCAACCGATGTGAGGTTGGTAGCTTGGATCAGCACGATAAGCCCTGAAACAAATCAGTTGACTGCCCATAAATATTTCCATGTGAGTACCTACCTGCTTTGGGATCTGTAACTTCACGAATATAGCGAGCAGAGGCATTGCTCAGTGCCACTGAGGACGACTCAGGATACTAGAATGTGTAATGTCAGTGCAAAAAAAACATGCGATAAACCATGAACTCACCACAATGCTCCCACCAAACCAATCTTTATCCTCTTTTGTGCCGGTATGAGCGGCGTAAAGCTCATATCGAGTCGCGATTCCGAAACGATTAGCGCCACCTTCAGAGCGCGAAAAAGGTCGGAAAATTTGTTAGTAGCGTTCGCGGTCACCGACTCGCCCGTCACAAGGACAACATCCACTTCCTTAATCGAGTCGGCCGACCACCCGTATAACGGCGAGATAAAACTAATCCCGCCTCCAAGAAGAAGGCCTGTTCCAATATCGCTGATTGTTAATCAGAGGAAGAAGGGAATAGGCGGCCGGTTGTCACGCAATACCTGGCACGACCTCCTATTACGGACACCCCATAAGGCTCAACGGCAGCAATTGCGTCGCCCCAGTGCACCCCGGGCTGTACCGTGACTGTGTCTGTCAGAGGATTGTAGGACGTGTTGGACATATGGGCGAATGAAATCAAGACGCCGTCGCTGATGCTGTGAGGCAAACGGAGGTCCAGATTGGTCCCCAACACTAAGAAATACTTCTCACCTGTTCCATCCGACCATCGCACTGTGAGCCCCCGGCTTGAACGGCATATTGCGATCCAAAGGAGAAAATTTTTGACATGGCGACCTGGACGTGGGAAGCAGCACGAGGGTACACAATGCAAGTGGGTCGGTCCAAGGAGTTGAAGAGACTCCATGGGCCCTGAACGGTAGCACTATATTCCGACCCGGAGTACTCGACGACCGAAGAACCAAGGTCAAGTTGGATTGCGGCACATGCCAACGAGGAAGCAGCAGAGAACAGTTGCGTGTCCGAGGAGACAGAGGCCGTACCATTCGAAGAGTTATTGGCGGTTTCCTGGGCCAAGGTCGTGATGAAAGAGGTAACACAAAAGAATATCTGGCGGAGTAACATGTTGTTGGCGCCCATACAATATCAGTCAACGAAGAGCCGGGACGGGGGGTATATCTGGTATATATAGGAATCGAAGGTGCCGACATCGATTACATATTACGCTTTTCAAGATTCCGAATCAGAAACGGCAGAAGTTGAACGATTTACCGGCGACTCAATGGAGCTTTCGATACAAGTGTACTTCTCTCCAGGAAGCAGAGGGAAGGCGGGAGAGGACGACGATGAACGGAAGAGAGAAGCCGAAAACTTGAATCTCCCCAGCTGCTCCTCCGGATGAGGATTCAGGTGGTAGTGGTCGCTAGTAATCGTGGCAAAGAATAATGACATGTGATGGATATTGTCGGGCAGGACGAATGCCGATCATGATGTCGCGATTCGGCTTGCCAACCGTGGTCAACTGAGTTTTTTGCTCGAGTAGTACCCAGTACTGCTACGAACAACAGAGTTCTCTGAATGGGTGAGGATGTAGAGAGTCTCAGACTACAAAGGAGAAGTGCTAAATTGAAAATCCGAGCCGAACCGAATCGCTACGTATAATTACTGCGAAAGACTCTCGAGTGACACTCACGGCTTGTAATTGTCGCTACTACTTTCAAGCGAGAGTGATACTAATTTAAAAGCTAAAAAGATGCGTCGTAAACTCCACGACATATCGGGACATGAATGTCCGGTTTGGGGTTTGTTACGATTTTCAACTGTGGGAAGGAGCATGTAAGTACTTACTGTGGGTCAAAATTTTGCCGCAAAATAGGGGTTGATCGAATTTCGATATACCTCCGCTATGACCAAGAAGTCCTGCGTCACAGGCGAGCTTTTGAACTCAGCCGCGCCCCATCCTGCACAACGTAGCGCCTTTGAACTGCGCGAAAGGGAACACATATTGAGGAAGTCCGATCCAGTGAGGCGGGCATCGGTTCACGACCGATAGTCCGACGCTTCTCTGCGTATTCAATCCTCCGTGTCCTCAATCGGAGAAACGACGCCCCGACACGACAATTTTTAAGGTATCGATACAATGCCCATTTATCAAACTACGGAGTAAAAAATGTAGCCGATGCAAAAGAGAATGGGGAAAGAAATCGGGACGCATAAGTAATGCGAGTCCGAATGGGCACTTCTGCTGCATTCACGCAGTACCCCCTCCCCGTGCTCGCAGCGCGCTCCGGGGATTCGAACTGCACAAGGCCGCGGTGCGATCTGAAGTCCCGGGCAGCATACGTTCCGTTCCCTGCCCGGGTTCGTCGCACCGAGACTTGTCGCGGTGCCCCATCCGCGCTTGTCTGAGATCCCTAGCGTGGGATGCGGGTACCGGTGGAAGCGCGGGGTGCACATTGCCTCCGTGTGGTCCTTGCGCTGCCAGCCCGCGGCAGTGTCATCGCGGCAGATGTAGCAGGCGCTGGCGATGGGAAGCTGGCGCGCGGCGTGCTGCGCATTGGCGGCGGCGCGGCGGAGTCGTCAAACGAGCGGGGCGGTATGCACTGAGGATAGACATGGGAGGCGGGGAGGGTATGGGGCGATGGGGGGACAGCTGCAGCGTGTGCGCATCGTGGGGGATGGTGCCCGTCGCGTTCGCGTTGCGCAGCGGGCCGAGGTTAGTAGCGGAGACCGGCTTGGGCGCAGAGGAAGCCGGCGCCGGGCGCGGGGAGGCGATGAAGGCGGCATGGACGACGGGCACGCTCGTTGCACTTGCTGCGCGCTCCGGCGATGCTGCGCGTCGTACTTCCGTGGCCGGACAGGAGCTGGGGTTTGAGCGGAGGATAGTGAGGGCGTTGGACATGGTGGCAGCGGGCGGGGAGGTGATAACCGCGGCGCGGGCGATGGGGAGTGGCTGCCGCAGGTGCTGCGCACTCAGGGGGTGATGCGCCCGCGTGCGTAGATCGGGGAGAGTGCTATTGCTGCAGACGTACTTGGCGCGCGAGGGACCGATAAAAGCGGCGCCGGCGATGGGGAACGACCATTGCGCGGACTCGCGCACGCAGGAGGTGGTGAAGGTGGGGCCAGTACGGCGCGCGCAGGCGTCAGGCGGAGACGGCAGTCACTGCTGAAGAGCCACGGTGTGCGGGAAGGCGACGAGGCAAGTGGGTTGCGAGGAACGCCAGCATCGCGTGCAGCGGGTGGCGCGGGCCGGTCTTGGGGTCACGCCGGGCGTGGTGTCGAGCGTGAGGGGCGTAGCAGAAACAGCAGAGCGCGTCTGTGGCGAGGTCCAAGTCGTGGGGCGGATCGCGCGCGCGCTGTCGTGGTGCTGTAGATGGTTCCCCGGGCAACGAGCGGCAGTCCTGGTCGCTGCGCACGTCGTATGCTACGCTCCAGCGAGGCGGGCATCGACAGCGTGGAGAAGCGTCGGGGGCGTCCGAAGAGCACGACTCTGCACGATATTAGCGGGAGAAGATAACCCGTGCTAACGTGACACAACACCCCTCCAACCGCCTTCTCAGCAGTGCAGAACGCGGGCCTGCTTCCAGGCAAATGAGAGCAAAGGAGTAGGAAAGCCGCTTTCGAGGCATAGCGGGGCGGGCAGTCGAGCGACGTGGCAGTCCTGATCGACGCGGCAGCGATGGAGGACGGCGCCACGTAGTGCTAGATAACGCGTCGGGAGAGGGCGCGGGTGGGGCGGGAAGGCGGGCGGATTGAGACGGCACAAGAGAAGGCGGCAGGGGAGTCGGAACTAGGACTTCGTCGGGAATATCGGATTTGCTCCAGGGAGCAAGCAGGACGAGAGCGTCTGGGGCTCAGGAAGCGTCGGGTGGGTGGTCCAGGCTACGCCGTACGGAAAGCGCGACGTCAGGAATAGTCGCTGATGTCGTTTGGCGCGGGAACGGAGCAACCAAGTAGTTACTTGGGCAGCATAGTCTCGTTACTCAGTTTTATTTCGGCCGTTGAGAAGACAGTCGTTCTCAAGAGGGGAAAGAAAGTCTGGGCGTTGATGGGGGGTGTCGACAAGATCGATGGCGAATGTGATGGATGCGACCGCCGCTTATCGGCACTTTCTCTTTTCGGCCAGCGCGAGCGCGTCGCCTTTTGCTCACGCTCTCCCGAGCCATGTACCCCTCAAATCACAATATACTCTATGAATCAAATAAAATAAGCATAATGGACGAAGGAGATCCCAAAGCGGAAACGCTGCCATTTATCGGATCAGCTCAGGATCATGATTCCCCTCTGATCTGTCGACCTCCCTACCGACCCCTCATCAGATCCTAGACTAGGGCAGCAGGCCGGAGCGGGCCGAAGCGGCCGAAGCGGCCGAAAACGCCCCACTTTGCGGGCTTGCGGTGGAAAAGATTGCATCGGAAATACCTGGTTACGGCATAACATTCGAAAACCGGGGTTAATACAGAGTTCATGAGTGTGATGATGGCTTGAATTCGGGGCAGAATATACTATATTTATGTGCTATCTGCGTCTGTCGTGTGTTCTAGCCGTTAATATTTACAAATGAAAAAATTGAGCCATTTTCCCGAAGTTTGGCGCACTATAATTAGGAAACATTGCATGTGGCGCATGCTGGCTGTGTCTGTCAGTGAGCTGTCAGTCTGCCCTTGTTCTTTCACCTCCAGGTCTACGCACTCATACAAGACCACCTCTACTCAGAGTCTACCAATGGACACTGGCCCTATAATGTCTCACCAGGCCAGTGAATTCCACACAGTTAATCAGAACATCCATGGTGTGTTGCAAAATGATGATAAGCCAGTGCTATCACTTATCTTCCAGGCGGTGTAGGGGGACAAGGTGGGGAAGGTGGCATCCAAGGTGGGGGGGGGGTCTTGGGGAGGGTCCCAGGATGGCTTATGACATCAACACTGGACACTTCACTGTAAATAATCTGTAGGTTGATTCATCCTCTCCCAAATACTGTTTCTCAATAACAGCAGTGGCACTGCACAAATGAATTGTAAGTGTTAGACCCCACAGGTCAGAGGATTGACAGAAAAGCTGATAGTGTCAACACCACAGTCCAAGGGAGAGTAACACCAGAGAGATTCTAGCAAGTCTCAAATGTGTGGCAGCCCGCTATAATGCTGCCAACACACCTGAGAAATGCATGGATGGTACACGAGTCGACATCATCAGGGACATTGTTGCACGCTTGACCAGCACTCCTGATTCAATGCCTGGTCATGCTCAGTGGGGTTGCAGGATCGGGGAAATCCACAATTGCAAAGTCAGTTGCAACCATCTTGGCCGAGGAGAAAGGGGCTCTTGCAGCATCTTTTTTCTTTTCCGTGACTACACAGACCGCAAGGAGATAAATCACCTTGCTACAACACTTGCCATGCAGCTCGCAGATTATAGTCCCATCTTTCAGGCTCATCTCATTGAGTTATTGGAGAAAGATTGTACTCGTATTTGCGAGGCAGAACCACGCCTGCAGTTCCAGAAGCTGGTTGTAGAAATCTTGGGAAGCTACCTCCCTCTTCAACACCATGGGTGATCTGTCTTGATGC